>JAXGGA010000847.1:0-185311 GCA_038373865.1 Uloborus plumipes
TCCCAACTTGGAAAGTAGATCTTCTGTCAGGTTAGGTGCCGACCGCTGCAAAACGATAATATTAACAGAATACACTTCACATTAATATTCATAGAATAAATCCAGAAAAAACTGTAGAACGATCAGGTACTCTTATCTTAATAAATTAATATCTTTCCGGACACTGAACATATTTTTCGTACCTTAGCTTCAGAGGTATATGAATGCAATGCATTTTTATAATTCATCTTGTCTTAAAGTTGTATGAATCTGTAAAAGTTAAAACAAAACATAGCATTTCGCGGAACCCTAAGTTGATTATCATTACAATATACAGCAGACTCTCAATAACTAAAGGTCCTAAGGGAACAGCTAAAGCCTTCAAGTTGATGAATACTCGAGTTAAGGGAAGTTTCCATATCCTTCTCAAGAATTTGGGACATAATGAAAACTTCCAGAGAAAGGAATGTTCTAGCATTAAAGCTTTGAGCTATCTAGAGTCAATTATCATGCAACATATTCATTATATAATTGCACAGTAATTGTAATTTACCACCAGTAATTGGTGCGAAATCATCGCCAAGTTGAACTTACGTCACGTTCTCCAGGGACGTCCGCAGGTCGTTTCCCATCTTGTGGATGTAGTCCCACTGTGGCTTGGACACCGGGGCCCCCACGTTGTCTGCAGTCATCTGTGCTTCATCGAAGAGCCACTGAAACACGAATACAGGACCTGAAACACCATCCAGACTTTGAAGACAAAACGTTGTGGCGTCATTCGGTATTTCGCAGATTGAGTTCACAAACACGGTCGGGGAAAAGTGGTACAGTGCACTCTCAATTATCCGCGGACTTGGGTGGCACGGGTATCGCTCATAACGAAAATCGCTGATATTCCGAAAAAAATCATAAAGTAAGGGGTAAAGAAGATAAAAAATGTCTTTTGCTTAAAAATAATAGCATTACACTTAAAACGTGATACGTACAAACAGTGACGATAGGTGCAGCATAAAAAATTATTTTTATTTGATATTCTCAAGCATATAAACTCTATAAAGAAGTGGTACTTACGATAACGCCCAGGTAAAATAATTTATTAGATGGTACACCGCACTCTTGGGTAAGAAATGTAAAAAAAAAAAAAGAAACAAATTTAAATTCGTGCTTTTTCGAAAAAATCAGGTAATTGTGTTTGTTTTGAGAGTTTACTGTGTAGCAAAAAATTAAACAGCTAAACGGGAATGCATTGAATAGAACTGGTGCTGGGTGCGTGAATTTTTTACGCTTTAATCTTTCTGTGATCGTCAGCAGGGCCTGAGTACGCAATAGGTCAACTAGGCCGTGGCCTAGAGCCTCCGTTTTTTAGAAGCCCGCAAAAGGCTAAAACTGTTTGAGCCAATGGTTAAAATTGTGGGGGTTGGCTGTATTGTACTCCGAAAAGGTGTTTAGCATAGGGCGTTAAATATATTTAACGGCCCTGCGTGTAAGAAAGAAAATGAAGTGGTTCTCGCATCGATATTGGTTGGAAAGAAGCAATGTGCGTCGTGTCATTGAAGCGGCATGCTATAAGCATGACCAGAGGTGGCGCTAGGAAATGCCCGACAGGGGGGCAAGCTTCCCCGACAGGGGGGCATAAATAAAATTTTAAAATTTACATTCACTAACTCTCCTCCCCCCTCCCACCCTCTTCTATCTTTCCATTTTTTATGATGCGTAAATACAAAAGTAATCATTATTACCTCTAACAAAACAAATACGAGTTTTATATTTACAGCTTATCATCAAACTAAAAAACGATGATTGAAACTAAATAAAATGATAGAAACATACTAATACAAGTTTTATTATCCGAAATAAATAGATATACGGAGAACGAAATTATTAATTAATGAAAATTTTGTAATTTTTTTAGGGTTTCACCAGCTTAGTTACGTCCGTTTTTTAAATTCTTTTTACTGTAAATAAAAATATCGTGGGACCCCCCCCCCTCTCCCCCGTTTTCGTTTCTTGAAAAGAAATGAAAAGAAAAGTTTGTTTCGTAAATTAAAAAACACTCCATTTTTTATTAGAAATTATTAATTTCCCCATAAATATTTTTATTTGTTAGAAATCCTAATTCTGAAGTCCGAGTAAAAATGTTGGATTGAATTGACAATTTTGGAGTGATACCTTATAGTAAACTGCAATTTATCACTTCAAAATACCGAACTTCTTCAACTTTTAATCGGCTACTACGCCTCTTGTGCTAACTTTTCTCATTTTATTTAATTTTAAATGACATGCCACCCGAGTTTCAAAATAAAACGTTGTTTTACTTTCGGTTTTTTGGAAAATATTATTTAATTATTGAATATAAGACTAATAATAATGAAGAAACATTTTAAATACATTTCTATTTAGTTTCATCTTTACATCACTTACATTAAAAAACGAAAACCACTAGAACTTTATTTTGTGAGCTTTTTTTGGCTGCAAAAGCTTTTACTATATTATCAAATGTTTACTTAGAGAATAATGATAATAATAATAAAAACAAAAATAAATACAAGCTGAGTAACCTTAAATATTTTCAAAACAAAAACAGTGTTTTGAATTCATAATTGAAAAATCGGGAATCGTGTAAAATGAGAGTTCTATCTTTATTCAGTTTATCTCTAGTTTTTCAGTAGTTTTTATTTTGAAATTAAGAAAAAAAAGAAAAGGAATGCTTCCAATTGTTTAAAAAAAACTCGTTACTAAATACCAAATGAGTAATTGTTTTCCTTTTCACATTGAATATTATATTTAATACGTTTGAAAACTATTTGAAATGAAAGAAATTTTAAAAGCCTCAAATACTTTGCAAATTAAAAATATTTTCATGAATTTCACTTTAGAAAAAATCTCAAGTAAAAAAAATGCAAATAACATTTAAACTATCCAATATTCAGCATTAGAAGAAGTGTACAGTGAAATTTTAAGAAACTTAGAAATCATAAACTTTACTGTGTAAGAAATGGAACGAGAGTATTAAAAAAAAAGTTATTATTGAATAAATGTTTATTAATTATCATTTGTTTATTAAATACTCTAAGAAACATCACATATTATGGTTGAAAAATATTCTGTACAATTTATTTATTTATCCGGAAACCCGATTTAGCGATTTACTTTAAAACCGGTCATTTTTATTATTCAAATTGTTTAGAAATATATATTTAAAATATTTTTTTAATAAAAAATACGAGCATCCATGCAGACTTTGATGCTTGAAGCAGTTGCTGAATAATCTTACCTGATTAAAGAATAAACCCCTCCCTAGTTTCTGAAAACGGAATATCATAGAGGAAATAAGCAATATTAGAAGAGAAGAAATAAATCCGTTGTGCTAGCTAAAGATGCCCTTTAGTGAATGATTCTACTGGAGACAGATAAGGGGGACTTGTGGCTCCGATTCCTAGAACAGAGGCTACCGACAAGGGAACGCTGCAAGGATTTTCCCCTAGGCCAGTGGGGTGAACAAGCTTTCGTCATTGTAAGCTAAAAGGAAGACACCATGTTGACAGTTTTATTGCAGTTTAATCTTGGAAAAGGGACGCATTTTCCGCTTCTTGGGGTGCTTTCAAAGCTTCACTTCTCGGAGTGAGTGATTCAAGATGAAACTTTAACTGGTCACTCTCTAAAAGAAAATATATTCAAGCCATTTACTGGCCTCTTCTCACTTTCTCTCCGTTAATCTTTCCTACGCCTTTTAAACATTAAAAGACATTTCTTTAAATTCTTCCTGTGCCTGCATTGAGACTTTTTTTAGGGAGAGCTTTCTTTTAAAAATTTGTCTTTTTTTTAAAAAAATAATGAAAAAAAAATTATGCAGTTACTTAGCCAGTTCAGCACCCCTAAATTCTGGCACCCGGGACACGAACCCGGTTTGCCCCCTCTAGTTATGTCATTGCTAACCCCACTCCCCAACAAATGTTCTTTTCAAAAAACATCTATAAAATTATAACCACTTTAAAAGTTTCTTTTTAGTTGAGAGGCATGGAAATTCCTTTGGTTTTTCCCCCGCATAGGACAATACTACAAAGTACTATTTTTTCCATTCTACACTTCCACATAGTAAAAAATTAAATAGTTTCGTCTACACTTATAGGATAATTGCTGAACGCTTTGTAGGCGAAGTTTTCAAATCCTGTTACAGAAGATAAAATATTGCGCATTTTATCATACGTTAATTTAAATTTAAATACAATAGAAAGAGAGAAAAGCTGAAAAAATTAAACCCGAAGCTCAAAAATATCCGTAAAAGAGACAAAATTAAAAATGAATGGACAAATCGATATTAAAGGATATATATATACGAAAAAAACGGAGAAAGAGATCAATTTCGTATCCATCTTTTGGCTTTTGTTTTTTTTTCATATGTTGTGTCCCAAACTTTATTTGTTGGAAATCCCTTTCCTACTCCAGCCTAGCTCATACGACAGAATTAGCAAATTTAGATACACTATTAAAACTGATAAGAAAAGAAAAAAGAAGAAAATAGCAAAAAAAAAAAAAAAAAAACAAGTCGCCCAGTCCCAAAACAATCTCAAACTTGCTTTTCCAAATTCTGGCCTTTGATCGAACTTAAATTTTTTATTACTTTAAAATAAAATTAATGATTACAAATGTTATCAGAATCTCTACATCAGAATCTAATACATTTCAGCAGGCCTGCCTTTGGGGGATCGGAGGCGAAAGCAATGTTCCACCTGACTTTGGGAAACTAATTGATTTACATGCAAGTGGGTGTGGTTTTGCTATTTTTTTTTTGGTATAATTTACAATGAGTATATACCCCTTGTCCCCCTTCTGGAAAAACGTAGGGAAAAATCTTATATTTTTGTGCATAGAGAATTTTAAAATTACTCAGTGCATGTTTACACTTAAAACAAATTTTCCAATGGCATAAATGATCTTCCCAAATACATCCTATCGTGATTTCGAGTTGATTATATTTTAAACGGCGGAAATATAAATTGACACAAATAATAGAACTTTTAATTTAATCAGCTCAGTTAAAATCAATGCTAACCATCATTCTTCATGTATTATTCAAGCGGCAAAAGACTACATTCTGCAAATATCGTTTAATGTTTTAAAACCATCGGCATAGTATAACACAACTATAAATTATATCGATAAAAAGTTATCATATTTTTTTTCTTTTAAAGCAAATGTACATATGCATGTTAGAGAAGGATATGCAATGCAATTAAATAACAAATTGAGAAGCGAAGCTCTATCATTTCTTTAAATGAAACACAATAAGTTCTTACCTCTGTAATGAAGAAAATTATTTTGAGCTTTAACTTTACTTTCTTCTTACTATACGAGTAAGTGCCTAACTCATTAGACAGAACTTTAAATTGCGTCGAACCACTTTACTAGAATCGTCCAACTGTACGACGATTTTTCGAATCGCTTTTGAAAAGTTTCGTCTGAGGTCTTCCAATACGGGGCAGCATTTCCCCACTTCCCATTCTACATTTCCTTTGAAAATTTCCGATAGCCTAATTGTCACCACGGTCCTTACGCTGATGGGCTTTCTACCCCCTGCTGACAAGACGACGCGACAGTAGGCCAGCAGGCAATGAATGACAGGAAATCATTTAGAAAGAGCAATTCATCGAATCGCCATCGGGAAGATCGGAAAATGTCTCTCGAATGACAATGAATGTTTGTTCAAAACACGCTACAAGCGGTTTTCGTGTGGTGTCTGATTAGGAAAAAAGATTTCTCCTTTTCAACAAAGAAACTTTGCCCAAAACTGAAATACCGTGTTCGCCTGGACACAACGAGATGAGAGCAGAAGGATGGATCACGAAAAGAACTTACCAGGAGGTTTTCGTGTTCTGCATTGGATAAAAATTCGCGCTATTTTTCAATTAATGGAAATAATTTAGATTTTATTTTTTTTGTTTGAAAAAAAAAAATTCTTTGGAAAATTTTACTTATTCTGTCGGAATCTATTAGATTTCTATCGGAAAAAATTTTAGCGTCGGAATTTTTTTTCCGACGAGCTCGGAATTTTCCCCGACGGGGGGGCAAGACGCTTCCGACAGGGGGGCAATTGCCCCCCCTGCCCCCCACCTAGCGCCGCCGCTGAGCATGACATAATTAATGGGTGTGGTAGGGATGCAACGATTAATCGGCTGGAAAATATTCTTCAGATATTATTTTTTAAAGTATACTTTCACTAGTTAACTGTGATAAATAATTTTATTAACAATAATAATAATGCTCACAGTTGATATAAAGTTTTTTTTTAATGAATTCTCCTACTTTGAATAAATATACATAGACAATGATGCAACATTTTTCATGTGGCGATAGTTTTCTCCTTAGCACAGTGCTTTCAGATAACCTCTAATTTTCAAAGAATAAAAGTATTGAATTAAATTGCTACTGATTACTAAAATATATGAATTAAAAGTACTCCTAAATTGGAGTGTTCACCACACACTCCCCCACCCCTCCTTTTTTTATAAATTTTTATTTCCAATTAACATAACTAACAATGTGTTAATAATATTATTGACACTAATATGAAAATTGGTTCTAAGAAATTTGATAAAATATTGAAATTATTTTGTGAAAACTAGGAAAATGGAAAAAAATCTTCTCCCAGAAATAAATTATTTACTATTTCTAAACTTGGAATTGTATAAGAGATAAAAAACAGTGATGGTAAAAAAAACTATTATCCTTATCATTAATCGGCTAAGCCGATTAATCGGCCGATTATCAACAGCCGATTAATCGGTAATCGGCCAATTTGCTTATCGGTGCATTCCTAGGTGTGGGCCCTTTTCTGCTTTCATATTTACTTTTCGACCCCACATTAATAGATAAGGAGAGAAAAAAAAAAAACATGTGCATTTTAACCTTTCACTTATAATCGATTCGTATACTAATCAAGGCCTAATAACTTATTATGAAAACAAGTTTTCGGGAATGATTTAATCTTAAGAAATATTTCACTACTTTTGGTCTGGGTGCACACAGCGGTTGCCGCCAGGTAATATCTGCGTTTCTGTGTTCAGTTTATTCACGTTCGTGCATTTCGACTCTTCTAAGTAGTAACGATACACTATCGTATAGGGCCCGATTATAGAATAGGCCAACTAGGCCGTCGCCTGGGGCCCACAATTTTTAAGGGCCCCAAAATGGCTAAAATTACTTCAGTCTACGGCTAAAATTGCTGTAGCCCCAAAGGTTAAAACTATAAAGTTTGAATACAAGGGGGCCCCAATAAAATACTTTGCCTAGGGCCCAGGGATATCTTAATCGGTTCCTGCTGTCGTATAGAACTGTATGAAGTAACATTTTCCTAGTCGCATTTTCCTAGTCGCATCTGTGCCTTGAAGTGGATCATAATCTGTTTCTATCTTTTACTGATATTTAAGTGATAGGCTGAGACGACCCCCAAAAATACAATGCAACGGGCCGCCAAACTCGCAAATGCGCTACTGGTCGGAAGTGTGGCAGTTCGCACGTGTACTCGTGCGCGTCATGTCAGAAATATCAGTGTCGTGTTTAAAGGAAACGTTATTGTTGCTTTTAACCAAGGGCGGATCCAGCTTGTGGTTAAGGATGGGGTCATTTTCGGAAAGGGGAAGAGTCAAAGTGCAATTTTTGTGCAAAAATGGGGAGTTTTGGCAATTCTTTCGTAATGTAAGTCCAAAAAATGCAATTTTTATTATATTTGGTCGGTTAAGGGGAGGGGGCATGACCCCCATGTCCCCCCTCCCTGGATCCGCACCTGCTTTTAACCCTGGTTGTTTCTACCATTTTCCTTTGAAATTTTACCATGATGTTCGCAAAGGGACTCGAATTCAAATCTGCAACTCGGTGTTGTTTCACAACCGTTCTATTAAGAATCTACTGCGTCCTAAAGTTGTGAACATCAGTAGCTATACACTCCAAGCTTAAAGTTTTACACCAGGAAAACGCGAATTGACTTTTTGTAAGGAGTCTTCACTCACAATACTAATAGTTATTCGGAAATGGGTAGTAAAGTTTTTCATTTGATAAAACATTTCACCTTGAATAGAGTCAAATGGTTGAAGGTCAACAGAAGATTATTTTTCGTGAAGAATATATAAAAGTAGTACTGTCTGATCTTCTTAGGTGAAACCTTCCGCGTATTTACGCATGCGTCAGGTCTTCTCTGATCTTACCAAAATAGGGGCGATAGGTAAGATAATAATAAGGGGAAGAATGATAAGAAGCATTTTGAGCCGTATCAAACAACGTGGAACGATGCTAATTTCAAATACATAGCTTAGTTAAATATGTCAAAAGATATAGAAAATGCAAATTTTAAATTGAAAACTTCAGAAAGTTATCACCCACAAACCATCTACCCCTTTTCAAGTGGCGTCGCGGCTTTCATGGACCATCAGTATCTGTTTCAGACTCAGAACTCGAGCTACTCTCTCACTCAGAACTCGAGCTACGTACTACTTGATAATATAAGTTTCATCCAAGTATTTATTTTCATCGCATATATTCTTTTATATATATACATTGTAACGTTCGTTTTACAAAATCATCTGTCAAGTGAGTTAAAGTTTGAAACTACTTAGCACGTTTTCTGTATCAACTGCAATAAAGATGTGTTTCCTAGGACGCCCTCTCCATTGAGATAAATATAGATTTTTCTCTTAATATGCTTACTCCATTAGCAGTGATAGGTCTGGATTTGTTGATAATAAAGTTTTATGATAGTTAACAGTATCTTACTTTGCAGTGTCGTGTAAATTCTGTATCCAAAATAGCATCTCCAAACATCACTTAATGTATATTGCATCTGGCATCTCTTTGGCACCTGCCCATTCCACAATCTAAAACAAATACGACAACCTTTAGTAACTGAAATCTCTCACAATATCATAATAATGAAAAATGCATTAGAGCAACTTGTTAAACGGTATTTATTCATCTTTGTTCCTTTTTGTTGTTGCATATTTTATGTCTACAAATCTGAACAAAAGAAAAAAACTCACTACACAAATGAAGCTTTAAATGGTGAACAGTGGTTGTTGCTGCAAAGTTTGCTTTTATAAGGTGTTCATTAGTAATCAATTTCACGAACACTCCTCTCCCCTCAAAGGCCTTCCTCTCACCTCACGACCTAACTTGAAGCCAGTCCCTAATGACAAGTGTAAAAATATTGAAGCTAAAAAACCCTGAACGTACTCAATTGCTTCTTATAGAGGAAAAAAAACCTTCAAATATTTTTTGAAACCAGGAATGTGAGTGAAGATGTTTTTCTGGCCATAAGTACTATCTGATTTTTCTAGGTAAAACCTTCCGCCATTTACGCATGCGTCAGGTCTTCTCTGATCTTACCAAAATAGGGGTAATAAGAAGCATTTTGAGCCGTATCAAACAACGTAGAACGAGAATGATGCTAATTTCAAATACAAATAGTTTAGTTGATTATGTCAAAAGGATAGCAAAAACGCAAGTCTTAAATTGAAAACTTCGGAAAGTTCCCACTCACAACCCATCACCCCCTTTTTAAGTGGAATGGTTCGCGAGTGCAAGGCGCGGTATTCACGGACGGATAGTATAATTCAGAAAAACAAAAATACTACTTTTCTACAGGGCAGATACAAGAGAGGGGCGATGGAGGTGATCGCCCCTCCCTAGGGGGACTTTTCACCGGTAGTTTTTCAACATAAAAGTTCTAAAAATTCAATTTTTTATGAGTTTTAATGAAGTCAGGGGTAGGAGTTTTTATGCTCTCCCCCGGAAGTATTTCGAAATTGAAGTCCAAAATTTTTGCGATCAATATCTGTAAACCAGTATGCATGGTAAAAAAAAAGATCAATCGCCCCTCCCTTGAAAACTTTCTAGATCCGCCCTTGCTTTTATATTTGTAAAGAACGTGAATTTTATCTTTTATTCCAGAGTTACATGCATACAAACCCACCGTGTGAAACTAATAAAAGCGTATTAAGAAGAAAATGTATATACGATTAATGCATTTAAGCTGGAAGGCGAAAATAATGAAATTATGTACTTTACTCCTCGTTTGATTGCTTCCACTGGAGCACAGGTCTGCGGGTCCATGCAGTCCAGAGGTTGGTAAGGTTCGTTGTCCAGGAACCACCCGGAGTCGGCCAACCCCCGCACCTCGATCTTTGACTTGAGGTTCCTCAGAAAATCTGACACCCGGTCGAGGTTGATTAACACGCCAGTTCCACCAGCACTGTAATTGGAATGTTCCGTTATCCATTTATTTGAAAGCGTATGAAAAGTATATTTTCAAAGCAATGCACGAGAAATATGCTGTATGTTTGCAATACACGACCAACTCGTTTATTCCATCCATGGACTGTATTTTCGTGCTTTTATGTACTCGTCAGCATGGAATAGGAAGTAAACGAGCTGAATGCAGAAATCCTCTTACACAACAAAAAGAGCCAAAAAAAAACTGGTAGCTAATTTGAAATTAGAACACCAGCGAGCGACCGCACATTAGTACGGTACAACTCGTAAATTTTAGGGCAGAACTCAGAAAATACTGTTCAGAAATTCCTGCTTTACACCTGATAGTCTGTGGGCCGAAGGCAGAAAAGATGCTTAGAAACATGGTTTCGTTTGCCAACTTCGGGGACTACAAAATGTGATATTTTTCTGAACCCTTAGAGTCTACAGATGAAAAAAACACAATGTTCCCGAAAAAATATTGTCTCATTAGTTTTTTACAGGTCATTAAAGATAGATGGCAAAATATGCGAAAATGGAATTCTAGGGGCGGATAATTACGTTAAATATCATATATATGTGTCCGTCTCTGCCTATATATTTATATGTACATATAGATGGATATATAGATACTGTTTGATATTCTTTTCGGCGACCTTCCTCGAATTCGCGCATGCGTCAGGTCTCAACCGATTTTATGAAACAGGGGTTGATTGTGATAAGAGAGATAAGGAATGAGAAGGGATTTTTATTTGTTTTGTTTTGTTTTGTTTTTCGTTACATTTGTATATTTGAGGTGTTGATTTGTGTTAGTGTTTTTTTTTTTTTCTCTTCCTTATCATTTCTATAAAAATAAAATAATATCGGAGTACGTGGAAATGCTGCTATCGTGCATTTTCGTAATCAAGCTGTCTCTCTTTTTAAAATAGAACCATTCAACGTTGCTTGACAAAAATAGAGAGTTTTTCCGAAATTTCTCGTTTTTTCACAATATACACCTGGAAAATTATTGAAAATTCGACAAATATGTGTAGAAACACTGTTATACGAAGTTTGTTTAGCTTGAATTTTTATTTTAAACCAATTTTTCCCACCATTTCCGCGATTTTTCGAGAAACCCAAAAATTGCTTCCCCCTCCCCCCACCTTTAGCTCACCCCCCAGGGTCGGGGACTTTCAGTATATTAACTTACTAACTACCCCTAACAATATTCTGTAGTCAAATACTCTCGCATATTCCATGCATTCTATAATGTATTCATTGACTGGATTACATAGTGCCATTAACGAAACAACGAGATTAAGAACAAACGGAAATGTGGATTGATACATTTTTGTGATTTTCTTAGTAACTGAATCACAAAAGACGTGAAGTAAGTATACTATGACTTATTAATATATTTTGCAACATAAAATCGTATGAAAAAGAAAAACTAGGGTAGAAAACCTGTTTATTGAAATTTTAAATTGCAAATATTTTGTGCAACAGCGCCACCTAGAGACAATTTTTGTTGTGAATGAGCCAACAGGCTAAGGAATATAGTCCCTATTTCAGTTACTAATTAAAACTTAATGAGACAAGGTCTGCTTGGGAACATTGGATTTTTCGATTGAGTACATCACTATTAGTTGATTTCAAGCAAGTTCCCGTAGTCCCTAAAATTGGTAAACGAACTTGAACGATATCGGTGCTTGGCCCACAGACTATAGGTCCTGTCATGATCTTAATGGTTTCATTTAAAATTTTAAATTACATTTATTAAAGCACATCATACAATATGCATTACTTTTAAAAGCTCAAAATTGACGGAAAAAGTCACGAATCATATTTGGCGACGATTGACGTCGTTCAAAACTTACTTATTCGTGGTAACAAATCAGTCCCTTATATATCCTATATGTATTTACACAAGCTATTTCAAATTTTTCCAGGGGAGCGGGGGCAAACACTGCATACACAATGTAAATTGCACCAAAAATGACAAAAACCACGCCCGCTTACATGTAAATTGATTTTTCAAAGCCGGGAAGGAGAGAAATTGACTCCCCCCCTCCCCCAAATGACGGGCCTGTGATTTTATAAGTATTGGTTTTCTGAAAAACAGTAATAGTTAATTTATGTTCTAGAAATAAAGCAGCAACAAAAAATGTCTAAACTGGTTCTTATTTAATCTCTATATCTCCTACACTAACTCCTTTCACGACTGCAAGTTATGTAGCAAAAACAATAAACACTCAATTTTATAAGATTTAATTAAAATTTTGAAAAATCAAACGTTATTCAAAATAGCAGCGTAAAAAACGCAATATTACCGTATTTTTCGCCGTGTAAGACACACCCAATTTTAAATTAAATCCCCCAATTTTAATTAATCTTAAATTTATGCCGTACAAGACGGTGCGTCTTATACGGCAAAAAATACGGTATACAACAATGTCGTTCCACTAAAAGTTGCTCTTTGTGAAACATCGCCAAAAGGGGATATCAAGCCATAAAAGACAGCGACGCGAAACGAAACCGCGCGAACTGGCGCTCTTTGATCAAAAATAAAGAATGAGAATATCTGAAACACGCCTGGCGGATTGATACAATGTTCGATTTTGATTTTATATTAAGTCACACAGCGAAAAAAGTGAGTGATTCAAAACGTATTAATATATTTTGAAATGTAAAATCGAGTAAAAAAGTAAAATTATGGTTGAAAAACTGTTTATTAAAATTTTAGATTGCAAATATTTTGTGCAATAGCGCCACCTAGGGACAACGTCTCTAGTGAAAGAGTGACCAGGCCAAGGAAAAGAGTTCGTGTTTCAATTACTAATTAAAACTTAATGAGACAAGTTCCGCTTGGGAACATTGGATTTTTCGATTGAGTACATCAATATTAATAGATTTCAAGCAAGTTCTCGTAGTCCCTAAGATTGGTAAACGAACCTGAACGATATTTGCACTTGGCCCACAGACTATGAGTTCTGCCTTTAAATTTACGAGTTGTAACGCACCAATGTGCGTTATGTTCTAACAATGTGTTCTAATTTCACATTAAGTACCAGTTTATTTTATTTTATTTTATTTTGGCTCTTTTCTGCTGTGTAAGAGGATTTCTGCCTCCAGCTCGTTTACTTCCTATTCCATGCTGACGAGTGCTAAAAAGCCCGAAACTACAGTCCATGGAGGAATAAACGAGTTGGTCGTGTATTGCATGTTTCTGCCTTAGCCCTGGCTTGGGGGGTGGTTGCTGACTGCTTTATGCAGTAAGAGTTTCAGGCCAGAACAAAGGCAAAACTATAAGGGATATTTCTACCGCCCGGACTGAAACTGCAGTTTCGCCCTTGTTAGGAACTCATCAATCAGGAATATACAATAACCGCGCTGGATATCTTTCATTGTAGATGAGATTAATGAAAATAAAGTTCTTTCTCTAAATTAATCAACACAAAAACGAGAATGGTCTACAGGTAATTTTTTTTAATTTCGCTCCCATCTATCCAAACTGTACAGAACAACAAATTAAAATCCTAACTCTTAGAGAAATAGTATTTATAGAGCATTAGACATACCTGCTACCTGCAAGGAGAAGCATATCCGCAGAAAAAAGTCCTTTGTTCAGCAGATCTTTGATAACTTCAATTACTATTAGGGACCCAAGGAACGAAAATTCTCCTGGTAAAAGGAAAGACTGAATCTTATATGTATGCCAGTGTACATTTGATAAAATAATAACCGCTCATGGGTGCCCATAAGGGGGGGCAAGGGGGGGCTCGAGCCCCCCCTTGGAAATTAGTACTTTTTCTGCTTTTAGTACTATTTATTCAGAAAAAATTTAAAACTTTTTTTTCTTCACCCATAAATGAATAAGTTATCAAAAATGCCAAATTGTAATTACTCTAATCTGCACTGAAATCGCTTTCAGAATTATAACATTGTGTCTCTTCCTACATTCTTCAATAGAAAAAGAAAGGCAGATTCATGGATGAACCGGCGCCGCATATGCATGGGAAACTCCCCCATGTCTGCGGACTAGTTGTTGGGTCATTCCATTTTAAATCAACCAATTTTTAAAAAAAGTTGTTGCATCATTATTTTTGATTTTGATGAAAATTTCCCAGACCTGAAGAAAATATATATTTTATTAAAGAAATATACCGTTTCACATATAGGCCATTTTTGTTGTTGGCAACAGCAAAAATGGGGCATTTATGATACTTTGTCTTATGAATTATAACTTTTTTTCTATCAAAGATTTTGAGCTCAAACATAGCTAATTGAAACCTAAAAAAGAGAGCTTTTTATATATCAAGAAATTTCAGATTAAAACAAAAATGTTTTTCACGGTCAAAGTTTGATAAAAATCTCATTTTTTACTACTTTTCAAAATTAAAAAAACCCAGGAAGGGCTTAGAATAACAAGCCCTATTTTGATATTATACATTCATATGCGTGGTTACTTATTATACAAAAAAATTAGCTTGTTACTCTGCCCATTTTATGAGGTATACCATCCTAAAGTTGCTAATTTTCAAAAAAATTTTCAACGCTAAAAAAATGCATGTGAGGGTAAGGTAAAAATCATTTTATTGGTGGAATCTTAAGTACTTTTTACATTAAAAAAATGTAACAAAAGTTGCTTTGTTATTCAAAAGCGCTTGGCAGCTATGGGCATCTAAATTTTCATATAATTGATCTGAAGCAACATGATTATTTTTGTAATTAATCTCAGATTTTAGTGAAATTTAATTGTATTCTTAATTACTAGTTTTCAATTATAGAAATGACAAAGAAGTGTTATGAAGTAACATATTTACGCTTTCATAAGATAATTTAAAAATTTTATCGTCTAAATCTCTTAACGCTCTCTTGTAGAACTATTTTCTTTAGTGTTTCATCTCCCAGAGAAGAGTTGATAAATGTTCGCTCATCACAAGTGTGATATTGTGACCTCTTCCTTGTGCACACCATAGTTCTGATGCAGTCAAGATTTTCAAAATGTCTTGCAACTGAATCCAAGTTTAGTCATCCTCACTTGATTTTTTTAAATGACGTTCCTGGCCCTTTCGGATGAAAATAATTCATTCTGTATTGTTCTTCAACATTGACTACTTTTACTTGCAACACTTCTCCTAGTCACCAGTCACTATCATACACACGGCAAACATAATCTGACAATTTTGGTCGGATTTTTTTTTTTTTTTTTTTGTGCAGCAGTTTCGTTTGACTATATGATAAAAAATATGGCTTGTTATTCTGAACCCTTCCTGGGTTTTTTAATTTTCAAAAGTAGTAAAAAATGAGATTTTAGTCGCAAACTTTGACTTTGAAAAAATAAATATTTTTAGAATATGAAATTTATTGATATCCTATATGAAAAGAGCTTTCTTAGCTTTCCAATGAATTACGTTTGAGATCAAAATTTTTGATAGGAAAAAAATTATAGTTTACAAGACAAAGCATCAAAATGCCCCATTTTCCTGTTGCTAACAACAAAAACGGATTATACATATCAAAGGGTAAATTCAAAAAAAAAAAAAAGTATATATTTTTGAGGTCTAGGAAATAAAAAGAATGCATATGCAAATTTCTATCAAAATCAAAAATGGTGATGCACCCTCCCCCCCCCCCCCCCCATTGGTTGATTTAAAATGGAATTATCCTATATATATGTATCTTTTAACTGTAAATTATGAAGAAAATATATGAGCCCCCCCTTAAAATTTCACATATGGGCGCCCATGTAACCGCTTGACAGATAAATACACGACAGAGTATATTTATTGTAATGTTGCATTAATAAGCACCCGGGCAACGCCGGGTAATAAGCTAGTGATCTATAAAAATTTATGATAAAGACGAAAAATTATGAGAAGTCTTTTGAAAACAACGTAAAAGAAAAAGTAAACAATGAGGGAGTTTCCAAAATTTCAAAAGCATTTTTTTCTGAAAGAACATGCTTCAAAACATAGGAATTGACATTTTTTTTTTCTTTTTTTTTGACACAGTTGTATATTTTTTATGAATATGCTATTCCGAAAAAAAAAACATCTGCGCATGACGTCAGTGGTGCACGTAAGCGCGAAATCTAATTGGTTGTAGTGAGATGACGAAGGTCGTGACGTCACCGATTCCTGCGATTGGACAACTCAAGTCAAGCAAAATGGTATTATTATTGGAGAGAGAGCTGTTAGGTGCACCACTGACGTCACAAAAACCACGCCCCGTTTTCAAGGTAGGGTATTAAAAAAAATTAATAAAAAATAAACTGTTGGGAAAATTAAAGTATTTTCCGGGCCCATGTTATTTTTTTATATCATTCTATCAATTTCAGTAACAAAAAGTACTTTTGACTGAAGGAAACTCCCCTATTGAAATAAAGCGTCAGTTACCTTTTCTGGATGAATATGAAGCTCCGCTCCAACTATCACTTGAACAATATGGCAAAAATCTGCAAGAATGAAAACGAAGTTACATGCGGTACGGGGAAAAATCCTTCTATATTTCTTTTTATTTTTGTTATCCCAAGTGTATACGACGCAAGACATGGAGCCATTGAAGAAGCCAAAATACAATTACTAGGGTTGAATGAAAAGTAATGCCTCCATCTTCATTACTTGGGTTTGGATGGGAATATTTTAATAAATCAAACGCTTAAATAGTCCTTAAAATGTGATCTTTAATTACCAATATTCATTTTTCCACATAATCGCCAGACAATTTGATACATTTCCGCCAACGGTGAACCAGTTTTCTGAAGCCGTCACGGAAGAAGTCGACACTCTGTTTCCGCAACCACAGCCTCACAGTTCTCTCAACATCTGCATCAGAAGCATAATGATATCTTCTTAGATCTTCTTTCACTATTGGGAACAGATGGAAGTCAGACGGTGCTAAAACTTTTTACGTGTGAAACTCGGTGGTTGCTGTCACAGGACGTTCAACTCTTTGTTTGTCACGCAAATCAGATGTTCCCACCTCAACATCTTTAAACTTACTCGCCCAACGACGCACATACATCAACGCAATCACCATAAACAGCTTGCATTCTCTGATGATACTCCTTTGGGGTGACACCTTCTTCTGTCAAGAATTCTATGACTGCAGGTTGCTTAAATCGCATTGACCGACCATATGTACAGGGTTCCATACTTTACACTCTTAAATCCCAACCGTTCAGTGCGGAGGCTTCTTATCAGCTGGAACTGTAAAGGAGAGTTTACGAAACAAGCCAACTCCTACAGTATACCAGTGCTGCCATTTGTTAGGGAGTTATGAAAGTGGAGGTATTACTTTTCATTCAACCCTCGTACATTAAAAACACACAAAAATCTAAAATACAAATACTATAAATATACACACACACAAAATCTTAAAGTCCTAAAGTTATATAATATTAAAAACATTTAAAATGTCTAAAATCATTAAGAAATTTGATGAGAAAAGTTCCCTCTTTGTCAACCCTATACAACTTAAGATGTGCTCGGGCAGTGCTGAATCTGAATTACATGATGTACACGTAGGGAAAACTTTTTCTCTTACTTCAAACATCATTTTATAGTGTGTTCAGTACGCAATCTTGCTAGACTGTAAAAAAGTAAGTATACAAATTGTTCAGATAATTTTTATGGTATAGAAGTGGCAGAATTTAATCGACTAATAATCTGAAGTCTCACAGCAGCATTTTCGAATGATAGCGATATTTTTTTCTTTTTTCTTTCTTTCTTTCTTTTATTTTTTATTTATTTATTTTTTTTACTAAAAAAATAAGCACACAAACTGGGAGCTACGAAGCAATCCTTTGCTCTCTCTATTTAATGTCTTCTCAAGTCATAACGACGACCTCATCTTGAACAATTTCTCAAAGCATGAATTGAAAAGTTTTGAAAACTTTGGGTTGAGAGCCAAATTCACTGTTGTCGGCCCTCGAGTCGTACTTGAAATTCTAATTCTGCTTAAGCTCGGGGCTAATTAACATACTGTCATACAGGTCGAGGTAACTTAGGACAGGTGACTTAGTAATGTGTAATTAGCTGATTTTCTTGAACATGAACCCACGGACTCCGTAAGATGCGACACACGCTTATCTTTTAAAACATAATATTCACACTAACAATGCATCTTTAAGTAAGGCCTGATAATCCAAGATGATGCCCAGGTCCTGGCGAAATTTGGTGAACTTCTCACAGGAAAACCTGTTCATTTTCTGAGTAATGGTTTCCAAAAAGGGTAAAAAATAAAGAAACCTAACCTATTTTGGTGTTCCTACATTGTTAAAACTACAGGTTGCATGTGGCCAATTTAAGGGTGAAAAGTTGTAGCAACCAGCGGTACCCCTTGATGAAGGGTGCCACTTGACTCAATACAGCACCACTAAAAGTAGCATATGGAGTCAAGTGGCAGCCTATGGGTACCTTATGGCACCCAATGGGTACCACATGGCGCTCTAAAGATGCCATACGGAGCCTAATGTCCCTTTTAAGGGTACCATAGGAAGTCAAGTGGCTACCTTCAGGGGGTGCCGCTGGAGCTACAACTTTTCACTCGTAAAGTGCTACATGCAACCTGTAGTTTTAACAATGTAGGAACACCAAAATAGGTTAGGTTTCTTTATTTTTTACCCTTTTTGGAAACCATTACTCAGAAAATGAACAGGTTTTCCTGTGAGAAGTTCACCAAATTTCGCCAGGACCTGGGCATCATCTTGAACTAATCAGGCCTTACTTAAAGCTGCATTGTTAGTGTGAATATTATGTTTTAAAAGATAAGCGTGTGTCGCATCTTACGGAGTCCGTGGGTTCATGTTCAAGAAAATCAGCTAATTACACATTACTGAGTCACACAAGTAAAATAATAATAACGATAAATAAGATTCAATCGTATATCACATTGAACTTACACTTGGTTTGCATCCCACCAGTAAGGGTTTTCTTCTGGGTCAGAAGATAAAATGCCACTCACTGTAATGAAAGTATAAAGATGAACATTCCATAAAAAATTTAATTTTTTGACAAATAAACAACTAAGCATTCGTGACTCTTAAATACTTTAATAAAATGTTAAACAATTGTGATTATGCATTCTGTGTGTAGGGGAGACTGTTGTACAGTCATAGAAAAAAAACGAAACACTCTGAATTATTCGGCTGCAAAACTTGCTAAGAACAAAAGAAAGGTGTCTTCTGACATGGATTAAAGTCGTGAGTAAAATTTTGATAAGGGGCCATATACAAAATGAAATGAACACAAAGTCTGAATTTTCAAATGGGAACCACTACATTTGATTACATAATCAGGTGCGGAGGGCCAAAAGTACGCTGGGTACCAAGCGACATCACTTTAGGACAAGTAGAACAAGAACGAACAAAGATTTAGGGACAATCACAACATTTAAAATGCTACTTTCAAGGTCAAAGTTAACAAAGAGTAGAGAAATTATATTTATTTAAAGAAATTAACTAAAGCTACTCGCTATAACACGTTTGCTTTTCGTAAAAAATTAAAAATTCTCGGGTTTTGTTAAAGTAATAATATTTTTTGAAATTTGGAAGAGAAAACAGTACTGTGTAAAGTTCAAGAGAAAAATACAACATTCTATCTTTTTGATAGAACAGAGATAGGTGCATACTTTCAGCTACGCACTAACCCATGCAGCACATACCTTCTGGAGAGAGGTTACAATTTAAAAGTAACCTCTTGTATTTATAAACTACTGTATTAGGATTGGCAATAATGTTAAAACCGCGGCTCAGAATTAAAAAAAAGTCTAATCATCAAATTATTCCGAATAACTTTCCGAGATTCTACAGTTTTCTATGAAAATCAAGTGTCCACGTAAAAAGTTTTCTGACTTGCTATATGTTGCATGAAAGCAGACTTCTCACTAATGGGCAAAAAAATTGGCTTGTCCACCAGTTTTTAAATATACTCAGCACTTTTATTAACAAGTTTCGCTTTCAACATATTATTACTGTTGAAAATTAAAACTATATAAAAACGCTGAGCATGTTCTCCTTTCTTTACATAGAAATTCCTTGCTATTGTTTCAGTTTGCACAGTTGTATATGGTCCCTAAAAATGATTCTTTTAGCATATCTCAAAAACTACTGGATATTTTGAGCTCCCATTTTGGATTCTCCTTTGAAACCCCTTCTAGATTGTTTCCATCAAAATATATTATGGTTCCAGATCATCATTTTTTCAAATATTAATTTCATAATTCATAAAAAATTCAAAATTTTATCTGAGAGGAAGTTAATGACGTTTTTATTGTTGGGTTGGTTCATACTTTGATATAAAAAAAAATGCCGTACCTATCGTGGTTTAGGTATTATATGCCCAAGTATCAAAAATATTTTTAACAGTACGGGACGGTTTTTTCTCAGTTCAATTGTGAAGCAACGGCTGGAGCAAATTTAAAACGATTTGGTATACAAAGTTAAATGATGTTGCTGATCACAAATATGCGATAAAAAGGGGGGTTTTCATAGAAAATTTTAAAGTTGATGCCGATTTTTATATGAAGACGACCCCTGAACAACACTTTACAAACAGAAATTTGCAGAGCACATTATTCCTGAAAAAATAACATATTCATCACGTGTCCCTAGTGTTAATACTCTTCGAATACGAGCGAGTGCTTCGGTTTTTTTTTCTGCGACTGTACCTTGATAACATTGTAGCGGAAACCGCTTCTCCTAAAAATATTTCAAGAGAGGGGCAATTGATTTTAATACGTATCCTTTACTACACATATTGTTGTGCTGTCCGTCCTTGAAAGACGCGCCTAGCACTCGCGAACAGTTCCACTTAAAAAAGGGTAGGTGGGTTGTGCGCGATAACTTTCCGAAATTTTTCATTTTAAACTTGCATTTGCTTTTTGACACATTCAACTTTGTGTGTGGGGGGGAGACAGCACCTTTGAAGCCTGTTTTCTTTTTAGAAATTTGTTATATATTTGGACTTCAACACTGATGATAAGTGACCTTTTAAAAAATTGCGATACATGGCCGCACCGACTTCCGATTCTAAGTGCTATTCGTATGAAATAACCTAAAAAAAGTCCATCTTTTGGAATTTGCAGTTTTTACTTTTGTAAAATGAATCAGCACACTGAGTAAAAAAGAAAATATATCGACTGATCATTAGGTTTTTATTCTGAAAAAGTGAGGGGACAAGGCCTCTTTCCTTTTGAAAGTGAAGGGGCAGTCGCCCTTCTTGCTCCTTGTACGAACCGCCTATGCAATTAATGCTTATCTGGAGTAGAACTGGTCCCAATAGGGAGCTACTTTGATATACCCCCCGAATCGGAAATGTGGCGACTCTTTTTTCTCCCCAAGCAAAATACCTGGTTTTGTTGTTGCCACAAAAAAATTGGTGCCGTAAAACTTTTTAAAAAATTCAACTAGTGGTACAAAATGCAAGAAAATACCAAATCTGGCAAAAGCAAAAACCTAAAAGCTGAAAAAACCTAAATTGGCAACAGCAAAATAAGAAATAGCAACCCCAAAAAGACCGTAAGGAGTACCAGATTTGGCGCGTAATTTTTTGGGCGGTATATCAAAGTTATACCCCCAATAGCTTCGGTTGAGCGAAGCTCAACCTTCAACTACATTTAGAATTGAATTTTGATAAAAAGACAGAACAGCCATATAGACAAGAGATCGAAGAGTTTTGCTTCAAATAATCATATCTGGTAAATATATAACAAGTAATATGATTCATGTAAATCTAATTGAATGATATAGAGAGTTATTGAGGGCCTTACTGTCTTACCACTCCTTGTTTCTGGCCACAGGGTAGAAGACATCAGATTCCTCGATCGCGCCCACCGGTGGTTGCAGCTCTTTTCGTCGAAACAGTACCAACCACCTGAGTGAGAAAACTTTTTAAGAGTCAACTCAAACAGCATATGAGACACTTTTAATGTAGTATATATGTAGAAAATCCCACGAAAACTGGATTTGTATAAGGAACAAACATACAAACAAATATACATATAAATATACATATATCCCATTTTTATATATATAGTCATCAGTAGTTCTACATTTGCATCGATGAAAGGGAACGAATTAGCAATGATAATTGAATCCACTTATTTAATTTTTTTAACCCTCTTGGTGGCAAGTTCGAGTAAACTCGGGTTAGTAAATAAGGGAGGATTCAGAGGGTGTTAAAAGTGTCAGCTGACAGATATGCTACTTCACAAATCAAATGCTACTCTGGGTTTCACAAGAGCCAGGGCCCTAGTTTCCGACTGGTTGACATATCCTCTCGTCAACGTCTTGGTAAATAAAGGCACTTTCTTTGCAAACTTGACACAATCAAAACTTTTGAGAACGCAGTGAAAAAACTTGCACACGCAGACAGAGAGGAGGACTAAATAAACAAGCGAAAGGTAATGCACACACACATAGAGAAATTCTGTAAGGATTAAAAACTAGTCATGTTTTACTATAAACTTGATTGTCTCACAGTCCGTCAGAAAGAGGGCACACTTTCTGTAACCACTGTGCCCAAAAGAGTTAATGAGCCAAACAAAAACCGTTGATTAGCACTTCAGAGACAAAAATTTAACTTTATAGCACTTACCCTCCAGATAAATTATCCATCTTTTGCTAGCTCGGGATTCTCTGATGTAATATCTGAAAGAAAATGGATCAACATTAGGATACATTGATGAGAAACGTATTCTAGTTGTGATGAATGTAAGTTAATAAAGAACAGACATTTGAAACTTTTTATTCAGATGTTCTCAACTTGAAAAAGGTCAAAGTTCACATTCGTAACTTTCAGTAACATGATTGCGGGTTTCATTTTGAAATATGTGGAAACATTAATTTTTGTTGGAACACTAAAAACGATTTTAAAACGTTTTTGGAAAATAATGGACAGCTACTGTGCCTAATCTTTACCAGTAACCAATGGTGCATCCACGGGGGGAACTACAGGGCTTAAGACCCTCCCAGAAGCATCAAGATGAACTCCCTTGATTGAACATAACTCCTTGAAATGCATTTTTTGAACTTGATTTTTGGAAATTTGTCAAGACATAGCCCCCAACCCCCTGTTTAATTTCACCAAAATCGACTGTAGTTTTTTCTTTAGGACGTCAAATTCGAAAACTTTCCAAAATAGGACTACTTAACCTCTCCCAGGAAACAATCCTGGGTGCGCAACTGCCAGTAACATATCTGGAAAAAAACCAGCTTCTTGCAAAAAGTCAGGTACCTTCCTGGAATTGAGCAGAAATCTTTCTAAAAATTTTCGAAACCTTTCTAACCAAAACCAGTCGTATTTCTGGACTAATTGAGGAACCTACTGCGAAAACTAAGATACTTTTATAATAATAGCTCGGCACCTTCCTGACTTATCAAGAAGGCTCCAAAAGCAAACATAGCTGAAGCTAAAAAGGAATTGCAAGCAATTTCTTCGAAGCTACTTCCTGTGAAGTAGCTTTTACAAGCGTAAGAGGTCTTCATTCGCGCTTCATGCAACTTGTAGAGTGCCCGGGATCCGGATATAAAGTCCAAAACCAAAAGGTCCAAAGATCCACGTCCAAAGGTCTGAGGTGTAGAAGATCCGAGAAACAGAAGGTCCACCAGACATAAAGTTCAATGACCATAAGATCCAAGGAACATAGGGTCAGACAGACAAGAGGTCCACGAACAGAAGGTCCACATTTTTGGACAGCGATGGCATGAGGTCCAGTTTTCTCAGCAGGGTGGACGTAAGATCCAGGCTTTGAAGTTTATCCTTTGTCGCAAACTTATTTTGTGAAATATTCAAGTTATTCGTGGGCCTGGATTCAGCGTGTGTGTGTGTGCCCAGGAAACTTTTCGTAAAGATACTTATCTTCACTGGTAACTGGTGGAAGCCAGAGAATTCTCTGGAAATATCTGCGACGTTTCGAAGTGAACATATTTTAATTACTTTATTTAAATAATAATAAAAAAAAACAGACTGTGATACTGATTCTCAATTCCACTGAATGACAGCTTTCTCATGCCAGCTATTATGTCAAATACACGTCATGTTAAATTGGAACCAAGGGTGTTTATGGGAGTTCAAATCTAACAGGCTCTGAGTCGAATATTACGAGAACTTTCCAAGTTGAAATTTGAAAATACTAATATCTTTATTCACAATGAGTAGTTTTAAATTTATTTCGAGAGAAGCCCCCCCGCCCCCAATTACACTCTTGATTGGAAAAAGATTGCAAACGCCGATTTTCTGAATTAATATTCCTTCATTGAAAAGTTTCTTCTTTACTCTATCAAAAGCTATGCTTTTTATTTCGTTCAAATAAAACGAATAGCAAATGCCAATTTTCTGTATTCTAACTAACTCCGTTATCAGAAAATTAATGGTTTTCATTTTTCTCAAATACAGTGGATTGCAAATGCCAATTTTTCAACTAAAACTATCATCTCGTAAAGTTTCTTCACTCCATTGTCAGAAAATTATGCTTTTTATTTTGCTCAAACAGAGTGGATTTCAAATGCCATTTTTTTCGCTAAAACTATCTTATCGAAAAGTATTTTCACTCCATTGTTAGAAAGTCATGCTTTTTATTTTCGTCAATTTTACACTATAAAAGTGAATGCTGTTTTTACAGTATAATACAGCTAACTTTATAGTAATAAATTGCTAATTTTGCAGTACTAAACAGTAAAATTGCTAACTTTACATTACTAAACTAAAATTGCCAATTTTACAGTTTATTAAGGTGCATTTTACAGTTTTAAACTGGAACCTCTGCTGCCAGTATTGTACTGTTATTTTTACAGTATAATACAGCTAAATTTTACGGCAATAAACTGTAAAAATTCTTACTTAACAGTATGAAACTGTGAAATTGCTAGTTTTACTGTTCATTACTGCACATTTTAGTTTTAAATTGGAACTTCGGCTGCCAGAATTATACTGCAAAAACAAAGTTCAGTTTTTGCAGTGTAGAGGATTACAATGTCCACTTTCCTGAATGAAAACTGAAATTTGAAAAAAAAAAAAAAATTTTATATGATAAAGGGAGGAACTGACTCCTCTTCTTCCCGTCAATTTGTTGAAATGAAATAGACAGCCAAAACCAAATTTTTCTGAATGAAAACTCTCTCTGTTTTGAGAAATAAAAAATATCTTTCACTCCACTTTTACTACAACGTAGCACCCTATGCTTATTAATTTGTTTTTCTTTAGCGAAGAGCAAAAAGAAATCTAGCTACCAGCAACACATCGCTTTCTTTGTTCCTGAAAGCGTTTCTCGCCTGTGTCAATGTTATCACCGATGCGCAGTGCTTGAAGTAGAATTAATAGAAGAGAAAAAAAAAATCGAGAAAAAGCTTGAAATAATTATCTTCTTATAGTGGCCGCAACCTTTTTCTTTATTATTATTATTCCATTTTTTCCCTCTTCTATAATACGGGGCCATTTTTCTATTCCGACGATTCGGCAACGCGCGGCTAAAAAAACTGCATCAAAGAGCGCCGCCCTGTGGTGTCCATCAAAACCTGTTTTGATTTATTTATTTATGTATTATTGCATATATTTTTTTTCCTCTCTGGGATTTTTTTTTTTCTCTCTCTCCTTGTCTTGTTGTTGATGGGGGGAGGGGAGAGGGGGGCTTTCTTTTGCTGGATCCACGCAGATGGCTATCGCTCGGATATCAGCGCGCTTTTTCGTGTGGCGATCGTAGCCGAGCCCCTTTGATGTTTCGCCGCGCAAGGCTCAGCCGGGGATGGATGGCACATTTAGAACGGAGGACGTGTAGGTAAGGATCCTGAGTGAGAATGAGCATCACTCTGTCGGTAGGGTTGCGTATTTTAATAGCGGTGGTCTTTAAACTCTTGTCAATTCAGTGGAAGCTCCTAAAGTAACGCGGATACAATATAGTAAAGGGATGGAGATCTAGGTAAGGATCATGGCGCCCAGATGGGAAGGGGGGGGGCGAGGGCGAATACAAGAGAGGGGCGATCACCCCTCCCTTGAGGAACTCTTCTCCAGCAGTTTTTAGATTTTGAAGTTCAAAAAAGGCAATTTTAGTTGATCTTTGATGATATTAAGGGAAAGGGCAGGCCCGGATTACCCAATAGGCCATCCTAGGTATTGGCCTAGGGGCGCAAGCTCGTAAGGGCGCATATATCGGAGGACAAAATTAATACACAGTTCGTTGTAAAAATAAATACACAAAAAATAAAGGAAGAAAGAAAGAAAGAAAAAAAAAAAGCAAGAACGCAAAGCGCATAAAATGTATAGAGAAAAAAATTCAACTAGAAGGGATTGCAAAATGCCAATTCAGCAAAAAAAAAAAAAAAAAACATTGGAGGGGAAGGGAGCGTAAAGCTTGAGTTGAGGTAATTCATTTTCTGGTCTAAGTTGATACTTTTCCATACCTTTGGTTTAAACAACCATTTCTTGAAAATATGGTGCACAGGAAAATTAGTAAAAGCCATGGTACAGACAATGGTCAATATGAAACTTATTTATGAAACAATTTTTCTCTATATAAATCGTGTCAGTATTTTTTTTTTTTTTTTTTTTTTGAAATTAATAATTTATTGATTCATATTTATTTAGGACTGCCAATTAATAGGAGAGCCCAAAGTTAAAATTTTTGGGAGGGGGAAGTTAATTTACCGAATGAAACTTCAAATTTTTGTTCAGGATAAAATACGTGCATGCACAAGTATCAACATTTAACGAAAAGAGACATTAGACATCCTTACAAAAATTTGTTGAATTGTTATTTCCAAATTTTCCAAACTGGCAGACATTATTTGCCGAATAAGGAAATTTTGGGGAGTTAGCAATGTCGAGGCACCTTTGCAGAATATATTGACTGTTTTGAACTCAAACTACTTTATATATACTTTATATACACTCAAACTTTGCAGATATTATTTATAATTACGTCAGTTAATGG
The DNA here is from genome assembly GCA_038373865.1 of Uloborus plumipes. Taxonomy (NCBI): domain Eukaryota; kingdom Metazoa; phylum Arthropoda; class Arachnida; order Araneae; family Uloboridae; genus Uloborus; species Uloborus plumipes. The sequence continues at coordinate 27,130 of JAXGGA010000847.1, forward strand.
GTCAGTTATTTTCCAACATATTATTTATACACATATATATAATGTTTTTTTGCCTTCAAAATATTATCACGAAGATCTAAGCAAAGTGGTAAAAAAATACAGGAGATGCCTCAAAATATGTTTTAAATAGAAGACCCTCCCCCTCCCCTTATTCTCCCAACATTTTGAAGATGGTCTAAAATTTTGAAAATTTTCGTAGTTGAGTCCCTAATCCCCATCTTTTAACTCAGCGCCTGCCCTGTCAGATGCATTTGAGTTCCTATAAATGCATATTTAGAGCTTCAATTTCGAAACATTTTCTATGGAAAGCTCTCAAACGCCTCACTTCCATATCATAAAATATTATTTAAAATTCCGTTTTTAGTCAGCAGGATCGAAAACCTTTTTGGGAAGTGACCCTGACTTCAGGCCTCTCCCCACCTCATTAAAAATCGTCTAAGACCTCGTGTTTAAGGTCTCAATTTCAAAAATTTTCCCAGAGAGCCCCCCCCCCCCCTCTCCGGCATTCAGTCCTCATTTAACGCTATTCAAATCATCTAATTGTTTTCAGGGCTTCAGTTCCGAAACATTTACGGAAACGAATTACCGAACGCCGTCGTTTCTCCTAATGTCCTCAAAGATAGTTTCTCATTGCTTATTTAGGACTAAAATTTCGAAAACTTTCTGGGGAGAATGGCTAAACCTCATCCATTTCTCTAACAACATAGGGAATGCCCCACAATGTTTTTGGTCTTCAATTTCGAAAAAATTTCGTACTAGAGTTACCGATCGTCCCGAATAAAAAATAACCTTCTAAAATGGCATTTTAGGACTTCAACTTTGAAAAAGTTCCGGGAGACCTCTCCCGATTTCCGCCTTTCCCCAGCATCATTAAAGTTCATCAAAATTTTCGAAATGTTGGGAGGAGGTGTTCTCGAACTTATTCCCTTTTCTAACATCATCAAAGATGACTTGCAATTGCGTATGTAGAACTTCAATTTTGAAAATTTCCGGAGGGAGGGGGGGGGGGAATTCCATGGGTATGTGACTGTCATTTCTAGGACAAAAACCGCATGTATTTTGTAACATCTAAAGCAAAATACACGTTGTGCAACCGATCTTTTCTCCTGGATTATTATAATTTTTAAGCTGAATTTAATGGAATAATTAAATTTTCAGAACACATTTTACATAATTTTAGAAAAATTATGAAAAAAATGGTAATTGACTGACATGATACTTTTTAAAATATCAGTCAGTTACCATATTTTCAACACATTTTTAAAAATTATCCAAAATGTATTTCAAAAATTCAATGATACCATTAAATACAGCTTAAAAAACACAATTATCCTGGAGAAAAGATCGCTTGTTTAACGTATTCTTTGCTTCGAATATAACAAAATACTTGAATTTTTGCTTAAAAATATCAATAATCTTTAAATTACCCGTAAAATTGCCCCAGGGCTAGTTATCTCATTACTTTCCGATAAATGCCTTAAAATTAAATTTTGAAATCTTCAATTTTGAAAAATTTCACAGGGATCACATCCGGACCTTCCTTTTTTGTGCATCAAAGGAAAACAAAAAGAAAAAAAGAAACTCATCTTTAATTTCATCAAATGGTAATGAGGGGATATGATTTCGATTGAGTTCGGATGCATGAGGTAGGGCGCAGTTTTTAAGTTTGGCCTCGGGCGTAAATGGACGTTAATCCGGCCCTGGGAAAGGGTAGGGATTCGGGGCTCTGATCGGGAAATTTTTCGAAATGGAAGACCAAAACATTTACAGCATGTGTCAACAAGGAAGCATGGCGGAAAAAATGGGCAAGTTAAAAAAAAATCAATCACCCTTCACTCGGAACATTTCTTGGTCCGCGCTTGGGAAGGGGTAAGGGGAACTCTAGCCCCCCCCCCCCCCCAAAGAAATTAATACTTCCTTCTTACCTTTACGGCAAAAAGAATGTCTTCTTCAGCCATTAATGAATAAGTAATAAAATGTGTCGACTTGAAATGACTCAAATCTGCACTGAAGTTGCTTTCCACGGGAAAAATATCCGGCTAAACCGCGGGGAAAATATCTGAGCCCAAATTCGCATATGAACGACCATGGTAAGGACCATCGAAAAAACGTGATTTTGATAGAAAAAAAAATATGTTCTTTCTAATGGTACAAACAGAAAGAAGGTAGAAAGTGACAAACTTCTGCTATAGAGCATTGAAAACCGGCTAATTTTCACGTGAAGGATATCTTAATAGCCACTTTGAACGACATTATCTTTTTCAAAATCAAAATTTAAGATCTGCAGCTGTAACCCATGAAAAACAAGTACTTTCACAACAGAATTATGAAGTACGAGCTTTTGTACTATTTTTGTTTAAATTTTATGTCATCCTAAAATCTAGGAAGAAAAATCCGCCTTTCACAAAGAGGATCCGTCATTTTGGAGCACTTTTCTTCAGGGATTCCTCAGAATTTGGATCTTGGAAGTAGAAAATTTGAATGGGTCAATTACAAAGACATGTTTTCACCTTTGTAAAATTTCATCTAAATCGTGGTGGTCGAAGTCAGAGTCAACATGTTTTTTTTAACGACTCTAACTAATTTGCTTCAAAATCCGTCCGACTCAGACTCCACAGCCCTGAGTAAGGATTCTGAGTTAGCATCACTCGGCTCGGTATTTAAACTCTATCAACTCAATTTACTCTCCTAGCTACACAGAAACGTGGGTACAGTCATAGAGAAGAAATAAGGGGAAAAAAACAAAACTTTTAATTATTCAGGTGCTATAACTTGCTGAGAAAAAAGAAAGGTGTCATCCGATATACACTGCTCGACATTGAAAATGCAGCACCAAGAAGGAGTGGTCAGAAATTGATGAAATTTGGTAAGAAGACAGAGACAGCATGGAACAATAAGTGATATTTATTTCAAAATAAATAAGCAAAATTTAGAGCGAGGACGGCGTCGGCTCAGTAAGTAGTAGGACCACCGCGGACAGCGATGCACGAAGAAACACGTCTAGGCATGGAGTCAATAAGCCTGCGGATGGTGTCCTGAGGGATGGCACTCCATTCCCTTTCAACCATTTGCCACAGTTCGTCCTCTGAACGAGGCAGTGGCAGGTTCTGCAAACGGCGTCCAATCACGTCCCACACATGTTCGATTGGTGACAAGTCAGGAGAGTATGGTGGCCATAAAAGCATCTGTACACCTCGTAGAGCATGTTGGCTGATTCGAGCACTGTGAGGCCGGGCGTTATCCTGTTGAAAAATTGCATTTGGCAGACCTTGAAGGTAGGGGATTGCCAAGGGCCGCAGTACATTATCTACATATCGTTGGGCCGTCATAGTGTCCCGAATACGATTTAGAGGTGATACGGAATCGTATGCAATAGCGCCCCAAACCATTATGCCACGTTGTCGCGCTGTGGGGCGTTCCACAGTTACTGCCGGATTCGATCTTTCTCCACGTCGACGCCACACACGTATGCGATGACTATCGCTGGACAAACAGAAGCGGGATTCATCTGAGAACACTACGGTTTGCCATTCTGCCATCCACGTCGCTCTGGTCCGGCACCATTCCAAACGTTGGAGTCTGTGCTGTGAGGTCAATGGCAGTCTTCTTAGCGGGCGCCGTGATTGCAGGCCACGTGCAACCAGTCGACGGGGAATGGTTCTTGTCGACACAGGAGCATCCAGGGTACCTTGCACGTGCTGCAGAATCGACGTACAAGTGACTTGCGGGTCCGCCACAGTTTGTCGGTGAATCCGTCGATCCAAGCGGTCTGACGTCACTCTGGCTGCACCTGCACCCCTCAATGTGGCTACATTTCCTCTTTCCAACCATGTCCGACACAGCCGATGCACAGTGCTTGCATCCATGTGGGTATCAGCTGCAATTTGACGTATGGACCAACCTCCCCTTCTCAGTCCGATCACCATACCCCTTGTAAAGTTGTCTATATGCTGGAAGTGTCTTCGTTGAGGACGGCGTGGCATTTCCTCCTATCACACGTATCCTTCGAGACAAAAACCAAATTTCTCCGATAATTAGTCTGGCAGAAAAACCAATTTTGTCTTCCTTATTTCTGCATTGTTAGTATTTGTTCTTCATTTGTGGTTGTTCTTTGTAACTTTATTATTATAGTGTACCTCAGGTACTTAACTAAGCCCATAATTTAAAACCATAGTATATTTATATAGGGTACTGTTTTCTTGTTCTTTTGACTTTTTTTTTTCTTATGTAAAGGTAGGTAAGTGGGTTTCAAATGAGTCAAACCTTCTTTTTTTTTAATGATTTAAGATAGTTACTAATCTAAGTAAATAATATGATTCGTCATATTTTTGTAACGTTTTTACTATTTTGTATCATTGGTACTAACCACATAATTTAATTGCATAGTATTTTTATATTGGGTAGTGTTTAATTTTTCTTTTAACTTTTTTTCCTTATGTAGCACATATATACGTTGGCTTCAAATGAGTCTAACTTTTTTTTTAATAGTTGCATATAGTTACTAATCTAAATAAATAATTTGATTTGTCATGGTTTAGTACAACATGGGTACTTATCTAAACACATAATAAAAGTGCGTGGTATTTTTATATTAGGTATTGTGTTGAATAGTACATTTATTCAGAGGTAGCCCCTGCAACGCCGGGCCACGCAACTAGTGCTTAATAAAATTGCTGAGTATATTCTGCAACTCGTAAATAAATAGATTCCTTTTTCTTTTCGTTGAAATCCGCTTACATTGTTTCAATTTGCCAATTGTATATGGTCCCTCAAATGGACGAAAAATGAATATTTTAGCACATACTGCTGGATATTATGAGCTCTCGTTTTTAATGTCCTTTTAAAATCTCTTCCGAGGTTCCAATTTAAAACTGCAAAATGCACAGTAATAAACTAAAACTAGAAATTTTACAGTTTCTTACTGCAAGGTTAGAAATTTTACACTTTATTGCCGTAAAATTTAGCTGTATTATACTGTAAAAACAACAGTATAATAGTAGCAGCAAAGGTTCCAGTTAAAAACTGTAAAAGTAAAGGTAATAAACTCTTGAATTAGCGATTTTACCGTTTATTACTGTGAAATAAGCAATTTTACAGTTAAGTACTGTAAAAGTAGTTACAGTAAAATTAGCAATTTTTATTTTGTTGTCGAAATTACCTGATCTTATTTTACAGTAAATGTTGTTTCCTCGTGGCTCACTGTTGTTTTCTGGTATAAAAATGTTGTTAATTGTATTAGAAAGCCTTGTTTATGTAGTTGACGAATTTAAAAAATAAAAATGTCGCAGCGTACCGTCACTTTTTCCTGTGATTTGATAACCCAAGAAACGTAGATTGCAGTTGTATATCCAGTGATGATTCCGCTGTCCTGTCCTGCGGCACCCCTTTAGATAAGTCCTTTCTATGCGTGTATTCATTAGTACACACAGGGCCGTCGAGAGGCCATGTCAAAGTAGGGCCTCGATTGGGAATCAAAGTAGTGTAAATTTTCTGTGGCGACAGGGTGGCCCTTCGACCAAACCAACAAGGGACCCATCTTGGCACTGACAGGTCCGTCCTTTTTTTTTGAGGGGGGGGGAGAGGTATGTAGTCAACGTAAACTGTTCTGAAAAACAGGAAAAACACGCCCGCTTATTTATAAATACGTTGAATTTCTAAAAGTGGAGGAAGTGGGGGGGGGGGCAACTGACCCCCCAAAATGTGGGAAAGCGCCTTGGCCTTGGATGAACCTGAGCCTTGCCGATAAAAAAAAAATAAATGAATAAACATATCAATATCAAGCTTTGGGATTATTATTATTATGATGATTATTCTTATTATATTAGTTGTAAAATATAAAAGAAAAAAAATCGTACGATTAACAGCTAGAGGGCAAAATGAAACAAAGTTGCAATATTGTCTTTACATTTTCCGAATTATCACAATTTTTTGAATAATGAATTGTTTTGGGAGATTACAGCGACCTCCCATGATATCCCATCAAGGTGACTATGAGGACGGGGCGTAATTTCTTTCGCTTGCCACTGGCCCTGGACCGGACCCCCTTGGTACGCCCAAGGGGGCTCTGACTCAGGGTCAACACTGACCCTGAGTCAGAGCAAGAACGTTGGCACGATCGCGCATCACCCCCGCCATTTGCAGTCGGCCCCCGATCGGCGAAATGTTGCTAATGCGAGTCGCTTAGCGGTTTTTTCCTCTCCCCCTCCCATTGCCGCTAATCAGGACCGGAGATCTCCACTCGTCACTTCGCCATCGGTGCCTCCAAAAAAGATAAATAAATAGAGTGCGCGCCTCTTTCTGTTCTACGCTCCCCCACCCCCCGCAACAGGCGATTCGTTTGTAATTACCGAGGATTCGAGGTCTCTTCGGCTTCCGCCAGCGATTCTTTCGCGCCGCGGTAAATGACATCCTACGAGAGAGATACTGGCCAATTGAGGAAATCTTAATGAAAATGATGAATACGGCCCAACTGTGATTTTTGAGGACACTGGGCACAAACTTTTAATGAAAAGTCAGGATCCGACCACGGTTTTTGAGGGCACTGGGCACAAACTTTTAATGAAGTTAGGGTTCCGGTCACGATTTTTGAGGACACTGGGCGTAAACTTTTACTGAAGAATCAGGATCCAACCATGATTTTTGAGGATACTGGACACAAACTTTTAATGAAAAGTCAGGATGCGACCACGATTTTTGAGGATACTGGGCACAAACTTTAAATGAAGAGTCCTGATGCGGCCACGCTTTTTGCGGACACTGGGAACAAACTTTTAATGAAGAGTCAGGGTCCGACCACGATTTTTGAAGGCACTGGGCATACACTTTTACTGAAGAATCAGGGTCCGACCACGATTGTTGAGGACACTGGTCATAAAATTTTAATGAAGAGTCAGAATCCGACCACGATTTTTGAGCACACTGGGCATAAACTTTTAATGAAGAATCAGAATCCAACCACGATTTTTGAGGACACTGAGCACAAACTTTTAATTATGAGTCAGGATCCAACCAATATTTTTGAGGAGATCGGGCACAAATTTTTAATGAGAGTCCGGAATAAGTAGAGTCAGGGCCCGACTAAGATTTTTGGGGTCACGGGGAACGAATTTTAAGTGACAGTGAAGAATATGTGGAGTCAGGGCCAAACTGTGATTTTTGAGGACACTCGGCCCGAATTTCTAATGAAAGTAAGGAATATGTGGAGTCATGTCCCGACTATGATTTTCGAGGATACTGGGCACAAACTGATAATGAAAGTAATGAATATGTGGAGCCAGTGTCAGACTATGATTTTGTAACGACATGAGACACAAACTTTTAATGAAAATAAAGAATATTTGGAGCCAGGGCCCTACTGTGATTTTTGAGGGCACTGTGCACAGATTTTTAATGACAATTAAGAATATGTGGAGTCAGGGACTGACTATGATTTTCGAGGATACTGGGCACAAACTGATAATGAAAGTAATGAATATGTGGAGTCAGTGTCAGATTATGATTTTGTAAGGACATAAGGCACAAACTTGTAATGAAAATAAAGAATATGTGGAGCCAGGGCCCTACTATGATTTTTGAGGGCACTGGGCACAGATTTTTAATGACAATTAAGAATATGTGGAGTCAGGGACTGACTATGATTTTCGAAGACAATAGGCACAAATGTTTATGAAAGTAAGGAATATGTAGAGACAGGGCCCGACTATGATTTTTGAGGACACTGGGCGTGGGCGCAAATTTTTAATGAAAGTAAGGAATGTGTGGAGTCATGACCCGACTATGATTTTTAAGGACACTAGGCACAAATGTTTAATGAAAGTAAATAATATGAGAATAATATAAGTCAGAGCCTGACTATTGTGTTTGATGATACTGGGCACAAATTTTTAATGAAAGTAAGGAATATATGGAATATGTGGAGTCAGGGCCTGACTATGATTTTTGAGGACACTGGACCCAAACTTTTAATGAAAGTAAGGAATATGTGGAGTCAGAGTTCGACTATGATTTTTGAGAATACTAGACACAGATTTTCAATGAAAATAAATAATATGTGGACACAGGGAATGAATGATTTTTGAGAACAATGGGCACAAATGTGTAATGAAAGAAAAATCATTAATCACAGCTTTTAAACGTGATAGAAAATTCCATAAAAAATTTGATTCCAAATTGACTTATTTACTATTGTTACTATTTCCATAACTTCACAATTTGTTTACTCCATCAGTATTAGTTATTATTCTTAAAAGAAAAGTCGATTAATTTCTTGTTGAAAACATTTTGCATTACCTCATTAAATCTCGTAGTGACTCAGGAATATTTTTCAATATATTCTTTCTGCACCTAGGGCCGACGAGAGGTCATGTCAACCTAGGCAAAAACTAGGGGTCTGGTTCCGAATAGGAGAAGTAAGTTTTGAAAATTTTATGCCGAGAGACCCGGCAAAAACCTGACAAGGGGCCCGACTTTGCTCTCAGCTGCCCTGCCTGCACCTATCTAGCTGAAACAAATATATTATGAGGGTTTTACTATTCTTTATTTCTAATGAAACAAAGGACAAAAAATTATAATGAAATTAAGGCTCTATATACATAAGTTGAGTTACATGACCGTATTGAACATTTCAGCTATTGTTATTGCATTTATCCTAATGCGTGCAGCCTGAAACTTACACAATGTAATTACACATTTGAATTAGAAGCAAAATTGAGAATTTCTGCTCAACCTAAAATCTGCTCAACCTAAGTTTGGAGCCATGTTTATAAATTAAAATAATAAAATACTGTCTGCTTTTTCTTAGGTAAAACCTCCCGCGTATTTACGCATGCGTCAGCTCTTTTTTGATCTCACCAAAATAGGGGTGATAGGTAAGATAACAATAAGGGGAAGAAGAATAAGAAGCATTTTGTGCCGGAGCCAAACAGCGTAGAACGATGCTAATTTCAAATACATAGTTTAGTTGAATATGTCAAAAGAATAGCAAAAATGCGAGTTTTAAATTGAAAACTTCGGAAAGTTCCCACTCCAACCCATCGCTCCTTTTTTAAGTGGAATGGTTCGCGAGTGCTAGGCTCGGCTCTAACGAACTGACAGTAAAGATACTAAGAGGAAATTTCAACTTGAACTTGAAGAAAACTATGATCTGTTTAAAATAACCATTTGAACACTTTAAGTACGGTTCAGTGTGATGATATAATAAGAAAGTGATTGAATGATACTCATTATGCCATCCTCCATTCAACCTTCTTCACACACTACTGTCGGAAACTAGGTGCAAAAAGGAACAGAGGGATGGAGGAATGTTCTGAGGAGCGATGCAAAAAGGAAAGAGAAAAAACCCTTTTGGCTCCTTCTTCAATCTGATAAAATCACTTTGCTGGAGCATAAGTTCTCCTTTGTCTGAAGGCGGGACAGGAGAAGAAAGACCCCTTTATTGTTCGAGGCGACTATGTTGTGTTCTTTAATTAATTGTCTTTTGTTAAATTATCTTAGATCGAGGGAGTATTTGAGAACAAATAACGTCTGTTCCTTCGGACTTATTTTTGAACACAAGACGAATTAATGGAGTTCATTCAGCAAACAATTAGGCGGACTTTAGACACTTTGATACATTTCGGAAAGAGTGCAATATCTTCAGCAATTATCAGTGGCGCACCCAAGATTGTTTTCTGGGAGGGGCTAGGTGGCCCTGGTTCGGAAAATTTTAGAATTTGAATCTTAGAGGAGAAAAAAAAACTGAGGTCACTTTTTGGTAGACATTTGTAACATTATTTAGACATTTTCAACATGTAATTGCATAATTTTACATGTAGATGTTTTAACAGTGTTTGTTTCAAATGGGGCTGCTCGTATAGCTTCTTGCTATTTGAAGACCTTGCGTTCCCCGAGACCGGCGCCCACTTTTCATGTTGCACCACCATCGGCGGAATGCCATTGCCACAGCATTTTGACGCCCAATTTCCTCACTAGATGGAGGCCCCTGGGCTCTGTTCAATGCACAACTGCACTAGGAATTTAATTTTGCCAAGAGATAATGAATGCCAAACAAGTATTCGAGGGATCTTTTACATGCCGCATAATCAAACGACATGGACACTGTCGATTTTCTGCATCATGAAAATCCACCGACTGGAGTCGGGTTTGATTCCGCACCTTTGGGTGTGACAGGTCAGCGTCTTAACCGATACACCACTCTTTCGGCCTGTTTTTTAACATTATAAAGTTATTATTTGTTTCACTTGCTGTTTTTATGTTATTTGTCACTTGAATTGGATTTTTCCGCAGCGTGCAACATTTTTTAACTTACTAAATACATTTTACACAAGTAAATAATTTTGTAGTTCCGAGGATACGGAGACAAAAAGAGGTAGGTACCTACCCGGCCGGCGAGCCGTCGTTGCACGTGACCGTCCTGTTGGCGAGCATCGTCCTGCGCATGGGCTGCGTACGGCCCGAGCGGCACTCGTGCAGCTCGTGCAGCAGCTGCCGGACGAGGTCGAGGGGCCCGGACGCCCCCTTCGCCCCCGCCCCGGACAGGAGGGCGCGAAGGGAGGGAGTGGCGGGAGTGGGCGAGGGGGTGGCGAGGGCGAACGACGACAGGAGCATCATCAGGCAGGAGGCGAGGTAGAAGCCGCGCATGCTAGACTCGGTGGCGGACCTGCAATGGAAGAAAATACTTTTCTGAATGGGGCAATTGGAATTTGAATTACAAAAAAACTACAACCAGTTGTTCAGTTTTTGGTCCTAGCCGGGAGTGATAGAAATTCTGAGCCCCTATGTATCGTATACATAATCAAAAAACAGTTTATACACATGCAATGAGCACTGGACACCGATCATTTGAATTAATGATACTCTTTTCCTGACTTTAGCTAAAGACTATGAGTAGTAACGACCGACCACTATAAAACCGCCCATGAATTCGAAAATTTTTGTCCTGGACTCTGTGAAAGGAATGAGCCAAAAATGAGAATTGATGTCAACTTACATATTCTTGAGATAGAGCTTACATTTCTCAGTGCGTGTGTATAGTTAGGTGTACGACCCTAGCGCGACGTGGGACGGAAATGCAAATTTGTTTCGGTGGAATTCCCTGAGACAGTGCTTAATCTCAGCTGTAGCCTAACAGGATCTCAGCCGGAAGTGGCAATTTGCTTTGGCAAGAATCTTAGCATTACAGAAATTTATCTCTGCAGCATTGTAGTAGGATCGGCAATGGAAATACTCGTAGTATATAGTTAACAAACGGTTAGAAATTCTTGTAAGGCATTAGTCCGTGTCATCTGTTCTGTGCATAATAACTTGATATTTAACCCATTAATGCCTGACTTTTTTTTTTTCCAAAGATATTTCGCATACTGATTACAAACAGTGTTTAATGGACAGGAAAAATAATTAAAAAATTATCATGTAAAAATATTTTTTTTTATTAAGGAAAGAAAAATCGTCCCTTAAAAGTTACGATAGACCCCAGAGGGTACATAGTTTTTTTACTAAATTTTTTTTCTGCCTACGATATAATATTTAAAAAGACATTTCATAAGAAGAAATAAAATCAGCAATTAACATAAACTGGAAAGCTGGGAATAACTTTGAAAACTAGTTTTTTTTTTTCTTGAGATTGTGAACGATGTAATTTTTGATAAAGATCATAAAAAAAAATGCTACAGAACACACTTGACAATGGTTATGTGCTGAAATCTGTTAATAACTAATTGAAACAATACCAAGGTACTAATTGAACACCATTATTTGGTTGAAATGTGCATTTTGGGGAAATTCAGACCCTTTTTTTAGACCGTCCCTAAAAAGAGATGTTAGGCATTAATGGGTTAAAGTCGAAATTACTGATAGAAATCCTATATCTATCTGCATGTACACTCTGAGGCAGTATTTTGAGTCATTTAAATATTAACACAATCTATGAAGCAGAAATCAGACTGTGTCGATTGCGGGACAATCTACAATGTAGAAATCATCGATTGGAATCTTCACAAGCCAGTATTCCCTACAGTTATCTGCACAGTAGAGAGAGTACACTCTGTAAGGCAGAGGCGGATCCAGAAATTTTTGCAAGGGGGGTCAAGTTTTAGTGCGCTAGTGTTATACCATATAAGTTAGTGGAAGAAAAACGAAGCATTTAAAATTTTAATCTTCTTTAAAATATCATACGATATTGCACAGCAAGTAATATTTTTCTAATGTTCTATTAAATTTACCATTTAATTATTATTATTATTATTATTATTATTATTGTAAAAAATTGCCAATAGGAAAAATATAAATTTGCAATGTATAAATTGTCTATATATAATCAATATTGGAGTTGAAAAAATTCTTATTAATAAAATTCACAAATAAAATTCTAATTCAAATTTTTGTTTCAATGAGAGCAAGATTGATAGTGGTTGTGCAACTGATAAAATGTGTTTTTCATCACAGGGGGGTTAGCTGACCCTTTGACCACCCCCTGAATCCGCCCTTGTTGTAAGGGTAAAGTTATAACTATACTTAGGTAGGAATCCTCTTGAGGCGATATTCTATGTCAACTACATATTAATACAACCTGTGGAGTAGGAAATCAGATATATCGTGTCGATTGCATGATCCACACTGAAACATCTGCAACTAAAATCCTTTCAGATTCCGTTGGTGCTCTGACCAAGCGAGTTTATTTCGTAATGTGTTTTACACGGTGCCCACAAATAACTGACGGTTCAAAAAAAAAAATTATTACTGTAATACAAATTTTTCTGTTATGATAAAATAAACGTTAAATGAAAATAACATCATTGTTAATCAATGTTTAAGTAATGGTTTCTATTCTCGCGCGTTTAACTGTAACCACAGATGGCAATCTTTTTGGAAAGGCTTCTGCAGTGGCACGCACCTACAGAGGCACTCTTTCACGGGCACATTTTATTAATTTTTTTATTCGTACACTTCGCTTTTTCCACCACTATGCCTTACTTCTACACTACCTGTTTCTTTAAACAATTTTAAAGTTCTTTCAATTAATCTCTTTGACACATTTAAATACTTCAATTTTTTGAAAAAATCACAATTTCGCTTACCTTTTAAATGCAATTCAAGAATTAAACGGCGTTTAGCATCCATCTTGATAATGCAAAGAATAAAATGGATTTTAATTCGAAGAATCATCTGCACTATTGCTCATAGAATTAAACTAAATGTATTAAGTGTTGCCAACAGTGGAAAACATCTTGAATGTAAATTATGCACAAATAAATTTTGCCGTCAGTTATTTCTGGGGTAAATTAGTGAGCCCATTTAAATTGGATAAAAATTGGATTACTATTAAAGCACTTAAAATTATTATACTGCACTGGACATCAGTAGGTCTCAAAAATAGTTAAAATGATAATTTAATTTTTTTTGTCGTTTTATAATAAAAAGAAATATTTTTGAAAAACCACGAATATTACACAACAAAGGTACTAAATTTTAAAAATTATCTGTATAATTTTTCGGAATTCATATTTCTATTCTTCTTTCTAGAAATCAGGAATTCTATTGTCGGGATTCATATTTCTGTTCGTCTACACACAGAGAATATAAATATGATTTCCTTTAAAATGAGCAACTGAATCTTAAATTCCCAAACTAGATAGCTGCAGAATATTTTTTTCTCTTTTAAATCCCATTGAAAAATAGAATAATGTAAAAGTAAATAAACAAATAAATGGAACATAAAACTAGGGATGCACCGATAAGCAAATTGGCCGATTACCGATTAATCGGTTGTTGATAATCAGCTGATTAATCGGCTGAGCCGATTAGTGATGAGGATGATTGTTTTTAATACTACCCAGTTTACCATTACTGTTTTTTCTCTCTTATACAATTCCGAGTTCAGAAATAGTAAGTAATTTTCCGAAAAAGATTTTTTTTCCTTTTTCCTAATTTTTACAAAAGAATTTCAATATTTAATCAAATTTCTTGGAACTAATTTTCATATTATTGTTCATAATATTACATTAACACATTGATAACTACGTTAATTGCACATAAAAATTAAAAAAAAGGGGGGGGGGAGGAGGAGTCTGTGGTGAGCACTCCTATTTAGGAGTATTTGTAATTTAATTTTTTTAATAATTAGTAGCAATTTGATTCAAGAATTTTATTCTTTCTGAAAATTAGAGGTTATCTAAAACACTGTACTAAGGAGAAAACTGTCACCACATGAAAAATGTTGTAACATTGTCTATGTATATTTATTCAAAGTAGGAGAATTAACTTATTAAAAACTTTATATCAATTATGAGGATTATCACTACTGTCAATTAAAGTATTCATCATAGTTTATTAGTAAAGGTATACTTTGAAGAATAATACCTAAAAAATATTTTTTGTTCGATTAATTGGCCCGATTTTGCCGATTATTAATAAACGGCAAAGTAGCCGATTAATTGGTACTGCCGATTAATCGGTGCATCCGTACTCCAAACATCTTAAAACACACTTATGGGAGCCAATGCATAAATCCGTTGTTACGGAACCGCCTCGCGCATAAAGAAGACGGAGCAAATTTCCGCGCAACAAGTGAGGTACTTCAACAGGGAAAAAAAAACAAACATACCTTTGCCGACTGCTGGTCTTGGCAGAACAAATGGGAAGGAAGGCACCGATGCTGAGCCTCTCGCTCAGCCAGTAAGTCTCGGGCATAAAAACTAAGACGGCGCCAGGCCGAGCATCTTTTTTTATGTGGAATCTTAACAGAAATTCGACTCGGTTAAGTACATAATGCGGTTGCTTCTTTTCTCCATCCCCCCCCCCCCCCCGTGATAAAGGAGGGAGGGCCCGGGCCACGCGTGACAAAACGAAACTCGGCCATTAACGAGAACCAAGATGGACGACCTGCAGAATGCGGACATAAATCCTCCAGTCACCCCGAGCCCTCAGGAGCCCCCCTCCCTTTTATCACCAACTTCAACTGGGTGTCCATCCCCCCCCCCCTTTTTTTCCAATGGGTGTCGTTCTTACCTTAAATATCGCCGAAACTCTTCAAAAGATTCACCCTGTGAATGCCGAACCTTCGTACGTTCGAACAATAGAAATGCTCAGCGTTTTCTGCTACTCCAGAAGTGGAATATTCATCTTCGAGCTGAGGCGATTAATGAGAAAATTAGCGAGTGAAAAAGCTCACAGTTCAATTTTAATGCATTAATTAAGGGGATTCTTATTAATAAAGGGAATCATTCTCAAGGAAAGTGTTAACTGTGATCGAAGGCGATTAATGAGCAAATTAATGAGTGAAGAAGCTCACAGTTTCATATTAGTGCATTAATAAAGGGGATCCTTCTTCTCAAGGAAAGTGTTCATCTTTGATCGGAGACGACTGATGAGCAAATCATTGAGATAATAGCTCACAGCTTAACTTTATTGCGTTAATAAAGGGTTCTCAACTAAAGTGTTTACTTCTCAGTTAAAAGAGTTAATAAGCGAAATAGAGAGTGAAGAAACTTACAGCTTAATTTCAATGCATTTATGAAGGGGCTACACTAAAAAATGAATATTGTTTTTACAATACAGCTAATTTTATACAGTAGAGACCGCTTATTAGACTATCGGTTAAAAGAATATCCCGTTTAATATAATATATTTTTAATGTACAAAACCACTATAATGCATTGTTTAAATCACGGATAATGGAATATCCCGCTTATTAGAATATTTTGTCGTGGCGAAATGGCTATTCCCCCCCCCCCCCAATAAGCGGGCTCGACTGTAGTAATGAACTAAAAATTACTAATATTACAGGAAAGACTAAAATTGCTAACTTTACAGTACTTAACTGTAAAATTACCAACTTTACAAAGTAATAAACTGTAAAACTGTCGATTTATTACCGTGTATTTTACAGTTTCGAACTGGAACCTCTGGTGCCAGTATTATACTGTTGTTTTAACAGTATAATACAGCTAAATTTTATGTCAATAAACTGTAAAATGTCTAACTTTGCAGTAAGAAACGGTAAAATGTCTAACTTTACAGTAAGAAACGGTAAAATGTCTAACTTTACAGTAAGAAACAGTAAAATGTCTAACTTTACAGTAAGAAACGGTAAAATGTCTAACTTTACAGTAAGAAACAGTAAAATGTCTAACTTTGCAGTAAGAAACGGTAAAATGTCTAACTTTACAGTAAGAAACGGTAAAATGTCTAACTTTACAGTAAGAAACAGTAAAATGTCAAATATTACACTAAGAAACGGTAAAATGTCAAACTTTACAGTAAGAAACGGTAAAATGTCAAACTTTACACTAAGAAACGGTAAAATGTCAAACTTTACAGTAAGAAACGGTAAAATGTCTAACTTTACAGTAAGAAACGGTAAAATGTCTAACTTTACAGTAAGAAACGGTAAAATGTCAAACTTTACAGTAAGAAACGGTAAAATGTCAAACATTACACTAAGAAACGGTAAAATGTCAAACTTTACAGTAAGAAACGGTAAAATGTCTAACTCTACAGTAAGAAACGGTAAAATGTCTAACTTTACAGTAAGAAACAGTAAAATGTCTAACTTTACAGTAAGAAACGGTAAAATGTCTAACTTTACAGTAAGAAACGGTAAAATGTCTAACTTTACAGTAAGAAACAGTAAAATGTCTAACTTTACAGTAAGAAATGGTAAAATGTCAAACATTACACTAAGAAACGGTAAAATGTCAAACTTTACAGTAAGAAACGGTAAAATGTCAAACTTTATAGTAAGAAACGGTAAAATGTCACACTTTACAGTAAGAAACGGTAAAATTGCCGGTTTTACAGTTTATTACTGTGCATTTTACAGTTTTAAATTGGAACCTCGGCTGCCAGTATTATACAGTAAAAACAACAGTTCATTTTTTGCAGTGTACTTCTCAAGAAAAATGTTCAACTTTGAGCTGAGACTTCAAATGAGCAACCTAATTAGCAAACCTGCAGAAGCTTACATCTTAATTTTAATGCACTATTAAATCTTTTAAAGTAAAATGTTCATCTTTGGGCTGATACGATTAATAAGAGAAATAGAGAATGAAGAAGCTCATTAATAATTTTATTAAATTACTAATGAGGATTCTTCTCAAGAAAAATGTTCATCTTTGAGCATTAATGATAAGACGATTAATGAGAAAACTAGCGAGTGAAGAAGGTCATTGCTTAATTTTATTAAATCAATAATGAGGATTCTTCTCAAGAAAAATGTTCATCTTAGTGCAGAAACAATTTAACTAAAAGCGCTATATAATGAGCAAACCATATATGAAGATCACCTTTTTTTACTCTTGTTGAATAATTTATCTTCCAGTTAAACAAACAGGCATTGTAGCTAAACACACAAGTAAGCAATAATTTACGATTTCGTTGCGCATTTATGGGTTGTAAGTTGCTTAAATTCTTTCTTTACTTCTAAGTAAATATAAACTTTTTGTTTTTCAAAAAGAAACTTATTTTGCCTTTATAAGATAAGAATTAACATAAAATGGCAAAAATTTAACGAAATGCAAGTGGATGCGTCATCATAAATTGGCGAAATGGCATGCTATGGCGAAAAAGTAAAATGCCAAATCCAATGCGACACTGGATGAGAAACCTCACATTAAAAAGCGCCCAAGAAAATCTCTGTAAAACTGTTTTTTCCGCAGCAGTTTGCAGCCTCGCAAAGTAGAGATATTTCGGGTTTTCATAAAAGTTATTTCAACTCACTTTCGTTAGTTAAATTACAAGCGTTACTCGATACTCAATCAAAAAATGTGTGCAATCAATCAACAAATCATGAAATATGTGCAATTAAGGAGAGTACTGACTCATTTGTATAAATTCATCAAAATTAATGATGTTAATGGGTTGAATTTTTGTATGGAAAGCGGGACAAAAGGCTTTCAAGCAATAGTGTAGTTCTGAGGCCCAGCGTCCGTGGTGAACTTGAAAAATTGCGCCCACCCCCCTCGCCCTGATGAGAGGTCATTGTGACCTCCCAAAATTTCCTTTCTCCAAAAATTTTGATTCATTTATTTAAAAAAAAATTGCAGACAATATTTTGTAACCTTTTTTTTTTTTTTGCTTTTTTCTTTTTTACATCATTTTTGATGATGCTCAGAGTTCCCTCTTATTTTATGTGTGATATGTCTGCTTGTTCGTTTTATTGGGTAAAATTCAAGTTTTATATTCTACAAGTTTTTTGTTCAATTTGAGAACTTTTGTCTTACCGACAATTTTAGTTCGGAGCGTTCCTACCTTTCCCCATCATTTCACATAAATTCAGAAAACAAATAATTCTTGCAATTCTTTCTTGTTCACAGTGTGTGTGCGTGTTTTTTTTTTTTTTTTTTTTTATTATTCCACAACAGCTTTCATTTTAAATAGAATATGTTTTAAAACGCTAGAAGAATGTATACAATAAACATAATTTGCGCATTTTAAATAAAAAGCAAAGCATTGATTCTGTTGTAATTAGGAAAGAGAAGAAAATATGAAAAGCATAATTAATCTGAAATTGGCTTAATAAATACGACTCCTTGAATACAGGCTTAATACATATTTAATACTAATATTAACTATGAGGGAAGTTTATTACTGTATTTTATAGTTTATTACTGTAAACTCAGCAATTTTTACAGTTTATCACTATAAAATTAGCTGTATTAAACTGTAAAAACAACATTCATAAATAATATACATGGTGTTCCAAGTCAACTGTCATGACCTCTAATTCCTCAACCGTTCGTCCTAGATGCATACTTCCAATTGCAAATTTGCTCAAAATGAGGTAGAGAGTCAAAATATTGAAAGTTTGAAGCAAAAAAATAATTCAGTCAAAAAATACGAAATCTAACTTTTTATAGGGACTCCGGGTGCCCAAACTTATGTTTAGGGAAAGAATCTCCATTGAAAAATAATACTAACACAAAAAAAATGACATTTGTGCGATCAAAATTTGCGGAGATATTCGAGTTTTTAATGCGCAGGGCCCGTAAACAAATTGACAAAAGAAAATTTTCGCCCTGCCAGAGGAATAACGAGCTTTTAGATTAGGGACGATAATTTAATTTGTTTCGTCCATGTCAGAAAACATTCGCTTCATATTGTATTCAAAAATAAATACAGATGATACAAGACTACAAAACATAACAAGACAAGGTAAATTATTATACAATTTTATACAGAGATATTAAACACACGAAATATGTAGAATCTCAGAAATAATATACATTGCGATTACATTGTCCGTAAAGCAACCCTATTTCTACATACTGTTCCGTAGTGTACATTAACGAAATGCATCAGTCGGTAAATTTATATTCGCGAATTCAGCAAGACATTTTCATTCTTTCTTATTCAATTTTTTTCGTATTTTAATTCCCATGTTAAATAACTTTTACAATTAAATATATTTTAGGAAAATAAAGAATATTTTGTTATTGAAGAACTCTGAATGGTGCGAATTTCACTTGTATTATGGCCCCCAAAATCACTTAAAATAGCTCTAGTGTAAAGTGGTATAAGTGATAAAGTTTCATGTTTCATTTCTCCATGGATCTTGATCGCACAAATGTCGTTTTGTTGTGTTAGTTTTATTTTTCAATGGAGATTATTTCTCTAAATATAAGTTTGGAGGCCCGGAGCCCCTACAAAAAGATATTTTTTTTTATTTCTTAACCAATAATTTTTTTCGCTTCAAACTTTCCATATCTTAACTCTCCTCCTCATTTCGAGCAATTTTGCAAATGGAAGTATACATCTAGGATGAACGGTTGAGGAAATAAAGGTCATGACAGTTGACTTGGAACACCCTGTATGTTATACAAGGGAAAAAAATTGTAGCTTTTTATCTAACCAAGTTGCAATTAAGTGTGTTTAAGATTCGATTCTTGTGAACGATGAAATTACACAACTTAAAGTTCGTTATGCTTATCAATTTCACATGTGAACCACCTCCGCTTGTTAATTAGCTGATTACAGCCCCTTAGGCGGTCAATTTATGGAGGTTCTACAGCAGTTTCTTTTAGTTCTGACCACCTAGGAATGGACTATAATACCTGTTTGAAAAAGGAGCAACGGGAATTTTCTGCCTTGGGTGTTTGTCATTGCTCTTTACAATAGAAAAGGTGAAAATAAGAAAGCGGATAATTTTTATGGCTGTACCTTTTTGTCGCCTCAAAAGGCGACAGACAGGGTGAGGAAATATACAGCAGACACCCAGGGCAGGAGAAACAGAGGTTGTAAAATGATTCTAATGAATGATCCGAAACTCAAGCTCGCGGCAACTCACCATTGTATCTTTTGAGTGAGGTGAACCTAAATGCTCTCAGGTAAGCATGGTATACGGGCTATTTCCTTTCCTAATTGTTATGATCCCGGAAGAAAAAGAACATCAATCTTTTAAAATTTCTTGCTATTCAGGGAAGTTCGAATTAAGAGACGGCGATTTTTGTTTCGATTATTATCCTTCAGTTACTGAACAAAGGGGGGGGGGGGCAGGGGTGCCCACAAGGGGGATTATAGCGCAAGTTGCGCCAGCAAAATGTTTGAGGGGGGGGGATTTTTTAAAACTAATTTATTTATTTATTAAAATTTATTATTTTTTTTAAAGAAAATTATTTAGATTTTTTTTTAATTTAAATCATTCATTAATTTATTTGTTTAATATAAATTATTTACTGATTTTTTTAATTTAAATTATTCATTAATTTATTTTTTAATTTAAATTATTTCTTTTATTTCTTTATTATTATTTATTTAGTTATTTTGTGTGTGTGTGTGTGCTTGGAATGTCTGTAAGAGGAGAAAAGCGATTATATTCTGCACATAATTAGTACTTTTGAAAAATAAATAATATGTAAAAAAATAATAGTTACAATTTTAAAAAATAAATAAATTATATTTAAAAAAATAAATAAAGAATATTTTTAAAAAAAAAGACAAATAGTACTTGATAAAATAAAAAGAGGGGTAAAAAAAGTCACAAAAGGTTTTTTAAATGGGGGGGAGGATTTGCGCCATAGAGCTTGGGGGGGGGCACCCCTGGGGGGTGAAGGACATTTTGGAGGAAGGATTATTGTATTATTGTACAAAACCAATTTTAGTAATTTCCTCCTGACAATAATGTTTTGCATTGATTCTCCTTTAATTGTGTTTAATCAAGTTTCAATTGTTCGTGCAGAGGTCATTTATAAAGAGTCCAAAAATACTGTGTTTAGAATCAGAAAGAGACTGTGACGTGTGACGGTTTCAATTCATTTGAAGTTAAAATATTATATAGAGTTAATTGTCAGAGTACAGAAGTTAAATTGTACTCGTAATATCGGGTTGAAATGCATTAGCAATATAAAGTATCAGTTACATCTTTTACATTTTAATAAAGCTGCAACAAAACTTGGGAGAGAAATTTTTTCTCGAAAAAATTGTTTTAATAATCAATTTATGAATTTATTTATTTACTCACTTATTAACTGTACCAATACGGCTGTATTCGAGCTGTAAAATTCGAAAGAAAAAAGCTCTTTGAGCAAGTGTGAGTTTCCTACACTTCGGCTCTGGCTTTATCCCCTCCCCCCCCCTCAAAACCATCTGCTAGCCACGCGACTGCACCCACCACTCTCCATGAACCTAAAAATTTAGTTATTTATTTAAAACATACATGTACATATTTGTACTTTTATGCAAATGTGTGAAACACAGCAATTCCCCCCCCCCCCCCCGCCGCCACTTGTTCCCGTGAAAAAAAATTCCCTACGCCTCTGGGAATCAATATGACCGCGTAATCGAATATCCAAATGAAATCAAGCACGTTTGAAGAGCCGGGAGAAGGCGATGGGGGAGAATGAATGAAAAACACGAGCAGTAGTAAAGAGATTCCTTTCGGCCAAGAACAGCACCCCCCCCCCCCCCCCCCACACATAACGAATCAAGAAAAGGAAAAAAAACCCTCAGAAACGAAAGCACTGCCCAGATCAAGCTGATGATGGAGTCTCGTGTCAGAAAATTCGCAGGTAGTTTGGCGTGATGGATGAGGGGGGGGGGGCCTCCCACGCCCCCACCCCCTCTCAAACGAGACCCCCCCCCCCCCCGCCTTCGATTATTACAGACTTCGCTGCTTCCCCGCCGAAAACCCCCTCTTTAATTAGAAGTGCTCGCCGCCAAGCCAGCTGCCGCATCGTCTTCTTCTTCTCCCCGCTCTCTGAGTATTATTGTTATTATCATAATTATTAATCCCCAAGCTCCGAAAGAGAGGGATATTTCTCGGGAATTGCGGGGTGGAATGGGATGCCTGTGGTTCGCGTTTTTCACCGCATCATCTTCGATGGCTTTCTTTGAAAGCGAGATTTGAAATGGAAGTGTCCTTTTTATATAAGATGTTGCGGAAATTATCTTCCCCGGTGAGCTTTCTTTTCGTTCAAGCACTCGTAGCTTTAACAAAGGGACAATATGAGCTTGTTTCTCCGTAAAAAATTCTGAAACATAGTTCTTATTTTCATCAAGGGTGTCGTTGTGTGTTAGGGGGTAGGGGTGTCTAATTTTTCGGTACTAAATTATTTAGTTGCAAAATATGATTAAGACCACCCTGTACGAATTATATAATGCGATGATGCGATGTTATATTGAATTATATGATACGATGTAGCGGCAGTAGCTTATCTAAGGGGCTCAGCGCCCGTGCCGAAGTTGAAAAATTGCGCCCTCTAAGTTCGCTCCGATGGGAGGTCGTTGTGACCTCCGAAAATGTCCTTACTCCAAGAATTTTATTTATTCGAAATATTTGTAGATAATGTAGCAAGCTTTTTTTTTTCTTTCTTTCTTTCAGTATTTTCAACGATGCTCAGTGTTCCCCCTTATGCTGCATGATATGTCTGCTTGTTCGCATTATTGGGTTAAATTCAAGTTTTATTTTTTACAAGTTTCTTGTTCAATTTGAGAATTTTGTCTTTCCAACAATTTTAGTTCGGGGCCTTCCTATCTTTCCCCATCATTTCATATAAATTCAAAAAGCAAGTAATTCTTGCTATTCGTTATTGAATATAGTTTTTTTTTCCACATAACAGCTTTTATTTTAAATGGAATTTGTTTTAAAACACTAGAAGAAAGCATAAAATAAACATAATTTGTTCATTTTAAACAAAAATCAAAGCATTGATTCTATTGTAATAAGGAAATCAAAGAAAATATAAAAAGCATAATTAATCGGAAATTGGCTTAATAAATACGACTCCTTGCATACAGGCAAAATAAAAGTTCGCTATTTTAGGCCTTCGATTATTTTTTATGAATAAATACTTTTCATTCTAAGTATTCAAAATGTTCCAGAGACCCGCCGTTATTTAATACGAATATTATCTATGAGGGGAGTTAAGAGAGGCAATTGTTCCCTCCCTGGCTTTTAAGAAAGTACCAGATGTATTTTCTTGTTTTTTTTTTTTTTTTTTTTTTTTTTTTTTTTTTTTTTTTTTTAATACATTATATACAAACATGCGGGTCAACAGTAGGGAAGGTATTGGCGGTTATCACAACGACGGTGCTCGAACTGAGAATGATAAAAAAAAAAAAAAAAAAAAAAACCTGATTAGCACATACATTTATGTACAGTTTTAGAAAAAAGGTGGCTTGCCCCCTGAAGTAACGTAGAGTACACGCAGCTTTCCTCAACATTAATACACTTTACAATTGGCGTTTGTTTGTACAGTAATACATGAGAAACAATAGCTATTTTTATTTATTTTGACATTAAAAAGAGCACAAAACATATTGCATTGGCGTGGTTACAAATCGAGCCCAATCTCTCCCTCAATAATACTAAAACGGTAATGAGTATAAAGAACAAAGTAGTGCTATGTATAGTTTGGAAGTGAGAGCACTTCATCAAAGTACATATAAAATAGAAAAATTTCCAAAATACGAAATCGAGACTCACTAAAAAAGTTTTATTTATTTATTTATTTATTTTTTGGAACCTTCTAACCTTCCATACTGAGCCATCGAAGCACAAACAGCGTTTGAAAACGTTGCTTGTTCATAATCGCGCGCCTCTGTCTTACGCGTACTTGTCTTACTCATTTTTAGAATCTTCATTTAATGACTCTTGGTACAAATTTTTAAAATCGCGACATTTGCAATAGTCGTTTTTTAGAAACCTCCACCTCCCGTTTTTGAAAAATAAATATTTTTCTCTCGCTAGTTTTCGCTGTTCGAGTTATTTTCTGTCATCATAAAATTGTATGTTTTCAACAAAAGCTCGCCGATTTTTAAAATCGTAGAACGTTATTTCCGAAGTATAGTATGTAATTGATAAGTTGAAGTGATATATTGTGAAAAAGGCTAGAAAGAAGCGGAGAGGAAGCAGCGATTTCAGCTCAGCTTATTATACAGACTTTAGACCTCATATAACTAAATTCTATCCTGCCAGATAGATTGAAGCTAACATCAGTGTATCCAACCGAAATCTACCAAAACAAAGTTTTCATGCATTTTGTATGGTTTGTCTTGTAGCGTGGGGGCGCAGTTTGAAGTGCTCGGGGTGTCTATTAAATTTTCATTTTTCAGTCTGTTTGAACTTGACCAAAAAAAAATTTTTTTTTAATCGGTCGAAATGCCGACTCCTGGCTGCTGCGCCCGTGGCAAGAGCCACTCCTGCCAACCCCTAGCTACGCCACGTGTAGCGGAAATTATCCCCTCTGGTGAGCTTTCTTTTCGTTCAAGCACTCGTAGCCTTAACGAAAGGACAATATGAGCTTGTTTTTCCGTAAAAAATTCTGAAACATAGTTCTTATATATAAATATAATACATATCGAGGGCGTGGTTGTGTGGGGGATGGGGGAGGGGCAGGGCCTGGTTATGGCACAGGCCCAACTACACCTGGGGACTGGGGCCCCTTCTTCCTAAAGGGCCTCAGAGCTTTTCTGAAAACTTATACACAGTATTAAAGAATTACATATTTTTAAGGAAAAATTAATAATTAGTCAATTAAAAAAAATTGCTTCGATACTTTAGTAGTATTTGTTATTTAGTTCCTTTTGTGCAATTAAAAGGCTTATGTTTTGAGAATTAGCTATAAAACTCTCAAGCTAAAATGGAAATAAAAAAGGACTGTGCGGGTTCGAAAAAATGCATACATTGCGACTGCTTAGTGCCTTGAAGAGCTATATATAATGAATCCCAAAAGGGATAGCATTGGGCATTGACACTGCGAAAAAGGTTAAAGATTATTTTACATTGACTTTAAAAAATAGAACGTTGAGGAGGGCCTCCGAAGTATTGTGGGCCTTGGACCTCATTTTAAGTTAGTCGGGCCCTGTGGGGGGGGGGGGGTCTAGTTTTTTGTAACTAAAATATTTAGTTGCGAAATATGACTAAGACCAGCCTGTATGAATTATAAGATTTGAAAAAAATTACAAGAAGAAATTAGGTGAAGAAAAGTTTTTTGGAGTTATCTTTCAGGGTTTCGTTAAGTTGAACACACAATCATGCTCCCAAGAACGTCTGGAACCTTTCATTTAGGTATTTTACGCATTGGGAGAATGAAAATAATTACAAAAAGAAATTAGGCGAAAAAAAGTTTTGTGGAGTTATCTTTCAAGGTTTCGTTAAGTTGAACACACAATCATGCTCCCAAGAACGTCTGAAACCTTTCATTTAGGTGTTTTACGTATTGGGAGAATGAAAACATTTACATAAAGAAATTAGGCAAAAAAAAGTTTTTTGGAGTTATCTTTCAAGGTTTCGTTAAGTTGAACACACAATCATGCTCCCAAGAACGTCTGGAACCTTTCATTTAGGTGTTTTACGCATTGGGAGAATGAAAACGTTTACAAAAAGAAATTAGGCGAAGAAAAGTATTTTGAAGAAACGTACATAGGTTCCGTTAGGTTGAGTACACAATTCTGTACCTCAGAACCAGATCGACGTAAGTCCAAAAATGGCTTTTTTCAATTTATTAGTGCATTGTATGTAGAATCTTATTCCGCATCGACCCATGAGAACCGTATTCCATAAAATAAATTCCTTCACAATTATTTAGCACCACTAAAAAAGCGCGAGTCCCGTCCTTTGCATGTATCCGACAATTGGATGGCATTATGCAAAAAGAAGTTAACCCACAAAACATAAAAAAATGAGTTATCCAACTCTGATGGTAAAATATGTTGCTTTCTACATTAAGCAAAAATGATTTAAGCCCTATCAGCGTTTCATGGTAACATATCATTGGTATATTGATATAGAGCTCATGATTTTTGCCAGAGTTTGTTGACTTTAAAGCCCACTATCTCAAAATCAGGCTTTTGTGGGATAACTCCTTTTTGCATAATGCCATCTAATTGAATCGTTTATTTCGAAAAGGTAACATCTCTATTTTGATCTCCTCTGTCTCTTTAGAAAATTAAACAGCGCACGGTTATATTTTTGAATGTCATAATCAATGAAAAAATGCCTTTAGTTAAGTACACAATTACTGCAATAATTTACCAAATAACCATTGATTATGACATTCAAAAATATAACCGTGCGCTGTTTAATTTTCTAAAGAGACAGAGGAGATTAAAATAGAGATGTTACCTTTTCGAAATAAACGATTCAATTGTTTTCGTCCTCTACTGAAAAGTGACGAAAATGGACTTAAGTTAGTCTGGTTCTGAGGTACAGAATTATTCTCTCAACATCTTCTCGAACCTATTATTTAGGTGTTGTACTCATTATGGGATTGAAAAAATTTAAAAAATAAATCAAGCGAAGAAAAATATTGTGAAAGATCTCGCTTAAATTCCGTTAGGTTGAATGCACGGAACAACAGTTCGAAAACCAAACGGTCCACTCCACTGAGAGAAAATCAGCGGTCAAAAGGCCCCATGGGCAAAGGATCCGAGGGACATGAGATCCAGAGGACATAAGAGCCAACAGACTACTGATTCATGGTCAGAAGGTCCCAATTTTTAGACAGCTGGGACATAAGGTCCAGTTTTCTCAGCAGGCAGACATAAGGTCCTGATTTTGAAGTTTATCCTTTGTCTCAAACTAGTTTTGTTAAATACTTGATTAATACTCTTGTACAATTACCACCATAGTACGAGCTTATACAATCGATTGTGTTTAGATAGACCCCCCCCCCCTCTCTCTCCCACTTACGAGAAGGAGCTCCTCGATGGAGGTCACGAATAAATTCCGTATTCGGCACATTTTGCTGCCGATTCGGCAATTTGCAGACACTATTGCAACATTGAGGTTATTTGCTCTTTTTAGTTTTTAGAATTGTTTTTTGAAAGATGTCTAATGTTTTTTTTTCATTAAATGTTATGCATGTATGACATGTGTGCATGTTTGTATTTATCATTCGGTAAAATTCATTCGGCAAATTTCCCCCCTTGGATAATTTTCCCCCTCCCAAAAATTTTAGTTCAATGCGCCCCTGCCTACGATACATAAAGAGCGAAGATTTATGAAGAGACTATAAGATTGAAAAAAGTGTTTCGGAGGAATGCTTTAAGGTTCCGTTAGTGCTTGAATACCTGCTTATGCTCTCTCCATCAACAACTTCTCATGCAACACGGAAAGGAAGCCGAGAAGACAAAAGTAACCTGCAATAAATAAAAGGTGATGCATCTCTTCAAGAATAATGGGCCTGTTTTCCAAGACTACAAAGAAAATTTCACTTTTAAGCAGTCGAAGAAAAACGATCTCGCTGAATTCGTTCATCACACTAATGAACTCCTCCTTCCTCCTCCGGATAATGGCCCCTAGAGGGGACGTCGCAATTGACCCCTAGAAAAAAGGTTTCACCTGAGTGCGAAGATGGGCCCACAATAAAAGGAGCTCGCCAAAACAAATAGCCACCAGGCAAAGGTGAATTGAGGAAGATTGAGGGTGCTGTGCTCTGGAGATAAAAGAGAGAGTTGTTGTGTATGTCGTACGGTGTGGTATTCCGTTGACAAAGAAGAAATGGCTTTGTGTTTGGAGGCAGGGGAAAGTCTCGGTGTCGGAATGCTTGTCGTCTTTGAGGTATTTTGTGTAAAGGCAACTTTCGGAACCTTCATGGCTTCGGGTAACATGAAAGAATGCTCCATTCAATTGCAGATAACTAATTTTTTCACACATTCTATTCATAATTGGACTGTTCCGCGGCAACAGACGAAACAGTTTTTTACAAAACAGCTTGCAACGACTAGAAATATGTTAAATCGTTGTTTTATTTCACGAACTTTATGAAGGACATGGTCTTTACTACTGTATAATGCAATTAAATTCTGCAGATTTCCAGAAAAAACAGTTGGATTATATTATTTTCTCCGTAACGGACGGACGTTTCTCGTAAGACACGTCCGTTACGGCGCCGAAAAACCATTACATAAATACTGTCTCTGGAAATCTTCAAAATCCACTTTGGGGAAGTAGAGTCCTTGCTTTACAGCATAATTAGAAAATCTTCAAAAGCCCAAAATCGACTAATCTATGACTGTTAAGGTTCAGTCTTAAGACCAATTTGGAAACTTCATTAACATTTAACTTCATAATTACTTATTCATTTTTGGTTTTGGCAACGACGAAGTAAATTATCTCATCAACTACCAACAAACCAGTGGCAGAGCAAGTACAATAAAAGCTTATTGGGCCATTCCACGTGACGGAACGGGACTTTTGGAGTAGATTTTTCAGTAGCTTTTGTCCCATAAACATATATAAAACAAGCTGTGAATTAAGAAAATAAATACCTTTGTGCGATTAATGTGAAGTATAAATCCAACGTTATAGATGCACAAATATACAGGTATACTGCAGACACGTGTTTCGGGGCTACAAGGAGCCCCTTTTTCAATGCAAGAAGTGTGAGCTTTAGGATGAAGAATCATCCGATAAAAGGATCGGATGATTTTTTTTTTTATCGGATGATTCTTCATCCTAAAGCTCACACTTCTTGCATTAAAGGGGCTCCTTGTAGCCCCGAAACACGTGTCTGCAGTATACCTGTATATTTGTGCATCTATAACGTTGGATTTATACTTCTTAAGCTGTGAATTGTTTATTGATATAGCAACAGTAAAGGTTTTTCCTAAAAAATACATGAAAAGTTCAAAGTTAATTGTTTTATCCACATAAATAAAACAAAATGTGTGTGTGTACCTTATACAAATCCACAGTTTACGTCAGATCATCTGGACGAAATTTCGCAGGGAGTTCTTGGGCATCCGGGAAGGATCATAGGGTGGTTTTTGAGCGGGAAAAAAGTACCGATCCGTTCGAATGTCGAATAAAGGACTTCAAAATGGTTCTATCTAGCGAAATACTTATCGGATCTTCTCGATCTTGGTCTCATTCGAAGGAACGCAAAAAATACCTTTTAGGAAAGTTTCCTTCCGAAGGTTTTTAAAACCACTAATTGAGATCTCCACCCTGAAAAAAGATATGAGCATTTTTAAATTTGGAATTATAAATTTCAAATTGGATTTATAAAAATTGTCTGCACGAGCGTGAAAGAAATTAAATAGGGTGAAATAAATTATTAATGAGAAAAAGGTATAGCCATTTTTTTCTTGCACAAACAAATAAAATTCTTGTTGTCGCTTTAGGCTTTTCCTGTAGCGGACGGATTAAAAAAAATTTTGGCGATTGATTAATTTTTTGAACTGCATTCTAGCAAGCTATTGCCTTTAATTTAATCGGGACTTTTAGACACACGCGTCACTTGACATGACATTTTTCCTCAAGGTAGATCCCGTGCAGAGCCGGGCCAAGCAGCGAGTAGAAAATAAATCAAGGATAAGCAATAAAACGCCTGTGATAGAATGGGACACATATGAGTCCCATTCCATCACAGGCCTTTTATTGCATATAATTCACTTGTTTTCTTTTTAATTAATGGCTTTTAGTTTTGTATGCAATTCTTATGACAGTTCTTTACTGTTGTCATCACTAAAAAAAATTCCCAGCGTCTTTGATTTGTATTTATGGAACAAGCTCACTTAAAAATCTACTCCAAATGTCCCGTTCCGTCACATATGAGTCCCATTCCATCACAGGCCTTTTATTATAGTGTTCGTCACAACTATAATAAAAATAACTACTGTAGAGAATGCAAAGTTAGCACAATTCTTCAATAATAATTTCATTTTCAGGTGAAATAAAACAATAACTGAATAATAAAATAGTACTAACTTTTTCAGTGAAAAGGTGTAATAAATAGTGCATAAAAATTTCGAAGGGGGTTTGAACCCTAAAATCCCACTCCTTAAATACGGCCCTGTCTGTGTTATTTGAAAAGCTTCAACATTTTAGAATTCACCAATCTGTATACAGTGAACTTTCACTTATACGCCGGCCCAAGGGACCAACAGAAAAAGGCGCATAAGTGAAAGAGACGTATAAGTGAAAGAGACGTATAAGTAAACAAACGTATTTAAAGGACTAAAACGCAACATAGTTTCTAATGAGAGAATGAATGAGAAAGTTAATATAGAAATGGGACATATTACTA
Organism: Uloborus plumipes; assembly: GCA_038373865.1. Taxonomy (NCBI): domain Eukaryota; kingdom Metazoa; phylum Arthropoda; class Arachnida; order Araneae; family Uloboridae; genus Uloborus; species Uloborus plumipes. The sequence continues at coordinate 57,591 of JAXGGA010000847.1, forward strand.
CGGTTTGGCAATTACTGTAACGTAACTAAAATGATAAAAAGAAAACAAAAATTGTAGCATACCTAATTACAAGCTGTTCCCTCTAAAACGATGCATAATAGATAATTCTCCCTCTCCAAACTCTAATTCATGCGGAAAAAATGCCTTCCCTGAGCAATAAAGGCAAAAGATTAAAGAGGAAAGTGAAGAAATATGCTTGTTTTTTTAAAGAGAATGAATTACATTTTTCACATTCGGGGGGCGCATAAGTGAAATATTTATCTTTAGAGCGACGCATAAACGTATGATACTATCATTATTTTGCTATGGAATGTGCTGGGACCATTCAGAATCATCTTATAAGTGAAAAAGGCGCATAAATGAGGCGGCGTATAAGTGAGAGTTCACTATATTCATTTTTGCTTTTAGCAACAAATAAAAATTTTATCTCACCAACCAACCAGCGGCAGAGCCAGGCCCGGACTGGCCATAGACTCGACCGGGAGATTTCCTGGTGCGCCCTCCCGAACGGCGCCCTTCTACTTTTTTCGCAATGTGTGTGCTTTCTTTTTAATGTTTTCTGGGCTTTCAATATTTTATAAAGAAACGCTATCTCATGCCCTCCTAAAGGCTGTTGGGTAGGCGCCCTTTCGTAAGCAGGGAAAGCAGTCCACTGCGCTCCGCTCTCTACTGTTGCTCATCTTTGCTCCCTAAAGTCACTATTCCAACACTCCCGAAAACAAAAGCAGACCCTCGGTGTTTTTCCAGAATCTCCTGGGCGTTTCCTCAATAAAAAAGGGATGTGAGGATGAAAGTGACAGCACATATCAATGGTCAAGAATACGAGTAGAATGGTGAGATTTATTGACGGTCTTGTGCTTGTCTCGGGAGAGTGCTGTTACATGAATCAATGAGTCATTTGGGTTAGATTTTAGCATTAGTAAAGAAGTGATTGCGGAGCTTCAGAAAAATTGAATACACTATGAGAACGAATCTTTTCAACGGTAAGTTTCTCATTTTAATTTTCATTTTCTTTGTATTAAGAAAATATTTTCCTAGATGTATAATCCTAAATTATAGAATTACAATACATGGATTTATAATTAGTTGTAATATGATCTATGAGTTTCAATGTGATGATTTGAAAACTATTACAGAATACTCTCGATTATCTTCGAGCGGCGGGTTATCCACGGGGTGGATTATCCGCGAAGATCTGGTGAAATTTAATTTGTTGTTTTTGCTTAACCCATATTGGACCACTTATAAAACGCGTCATCCAAAAAAATTAAAATTGCATTTATGTTATTACTAGGAGGTGCTTAGACATATAAAACAAAAATTTTGAAATTATCTTTTTTATTTTTTCAAATACAGGTTGTCCTATAAATAGGTCAACGGTCCAATGCACTACATAAATTTCAAAACTTTAATTTACACTCCTTGGAAAATAATTAAGAGTAAAACTTTGGAAAGCAGGCTAAACAAAGTCCATCATTACATTTTTGGCATTATAGTAGTGTGTTTCCGCTTACAATTTATTTTTAAACATTGAATCACGTGTTTCAAAAAATATAAATGAACATAAATAGAAGAGCAATATCTGTATGTACCAAGATTAAAATTTTCACATCAGAATGGATTTTTTAGTTTCGCGGATATTACTTCCAGTGTAAATATTCATTTCCGCCCTAACACATGTTTTCCAATGAGCACGTGTAAAGAGCAAAATCCAATTGAAAGTTCCTATTGAGTCATTCCATGTCAAGTGGACTAGTGGTCCCCACCCGACCATCTCCGATTTGGATGAAATTTTACAGAGGTGTAGATGTACCTATGAAACTAACTTGTGCATATTTTTAACTTCCGAGATCCAAATCTGGAGGAGCTAGGATCCCACAAAAAATGTGGTCCAAAATGGCGGATCAGCTTTGTGAAACGAGTTGCAATGTTTAGGTTTATGGTTGCAGAAAATTTTATCACACTGGAGACTTACTATTTTAGGACCTTAAAGTACTTTTAGTTGTCAATACTCTCCAATATTTTTTGTGAGATTGCGCTTTTTAGATTTTGTGTAGCACGCATCTAAACTTGCGAAAAAACGCGATGGGCAATTTTTTTCCTGTATTCATGAATTTTTAACCAAATAAATTCAAAGGTTTATATTTCGTAGTTTTATTATCCACATACTTGGTTCTAATGTTTTACAGCTGCAGAGCATAAATATTGATTTTGTAAAAGATATTGTCGTCCAAAGTGTATCAAAATCATTTTAGTGAAAAATCGCCTGTTTTCAACTCACTGTATCTCAGGTTTGTCACATTCCACCGTTTTTTCGTTGGTACCATTAGAAAGAACAGATTTTTTTAATTTCGAAATGAGTTTTTTTTTTTTTTTTTTTGATGGTGTTCTTTCGAATAAGGATGAAAGAATTAGCTTGAAATACTGACAGTTATAAAGAATTGGCATAATTAGGCTAAAACTGCAGATAATTTTATTACACTGGAAGCCTAATATTTTTGGAAGTTGTTAAAAATTCAGACTTCTATTGTATTAAAGTTTTCTGCAGTCTTAGCCTAATTATGCCAACTAGGTGACCCGTGCGGAATTCCGCAAAAAAAAAAAAAAAAAACTCTAAACTTAAAATTTAATACGACAATTTTTATTGGCTTCATTTGCACAACATCGCCATCTACTGCCGTCGTTCTGACAACTTTTCAAAGAGATCAAAGACACGTTCACTTTTACAACTACTACAAAAGTGATACCCTATATTAAAATCAAATACCCAAGGCTATTACTAAACTAAATACTAACGTTATTGCAAAACTACCATAGTATTTTGAAACAATAAAAGTTACAATTAAGGTTTACCGAGTTAAGCCTTGGCTTGAAATGTCGCATTTAAAATTGATTTGAGCAACAATGTAACGATTTTGACAGTTGAGCAAAAAATTTAACTTTTTCAAACTTCAATCGCTTATAAGTCGCTTAAACGTGGATTTTCGAGATTCTCGTTACGCGGCGCTAGCGGAGAAACGTTCTAAAGAACGCATTTTTTTTAAATCTTTCGAATGAAACCAAAATGGAGACGATACGACAATTATTTCGCTAGATAGAGTCAATTTTGTGCCCAAAAATTGAAGTTCGAATAAAACACGAACCGACACTTTTTAGAGGGTGGGTCTAATTTTCGTCAATAGCCCGCGGGATAAGCTTCAAAATCATAAATTTTCTTGCAATTCGATAAAGAAATGAGCGAGTTTCGACCGGGTATAGGATTCGGCTTAGAGAAATAATATATGGAGATTCTTCATAGCTGACAATACTTCGAACTATTTTTTTCTTCCTTATTCGAAAGAACACCATCGAAAAAAAATCTCATTTCGATAGGAAAAAAATCTGTTCTTTCTAATGGTGCTACCGAAAAAAAGATGGAAGGTGACAAACCTGAGATACAGTGAGCTGAAAACAGGCGATTTTTCGTTAAAATGATTTTGATAGACACTTTGGACGATAATATCTTTTACAAAATCAATATTTAAGCTCTGCAGCTGTAAAACATTAAAACCAAGTATTTGGACTATAGAACTACGAAATATGAACCTTTGAATTTGTTTGGTTAAAAATTTATGAATCCAGCAAAAAGATTGCTCAACGGCGTTTTTTTGCAAGTTAACATGCGTGCTACACAAAATTTAATAAGCTCAATCTCACAAAAAATACTGGAGAGTATTGACAATCAAAAGTACTTTAAACTCCAAAAATATTGGACCCCCAGTGTGATAAAATTTTCTGCAGTCTTAGCCTAATTATGCCAATTCTTCATAACAGACAGTATTTCAAGCTGATTTTTTCATCCTTATTCGAAAGAACACCATCGAAAAAAAAACTCATTTCGAAAGGAAAAATCTGTTCTTTCTAATAGTGCCAACGAAAAAATGGTCGTAGGTGACAAACCTGAGATATAGTGAGTTGAAAACAGGCGTTTTTTTTCATTAAAATGATTTTTATAGACACTTTGGACGACAATATCTTTTATAAAATCAATATTTAAGCTTTGCAGCTGCAACCCGTTAAAAACAAGTACTTTCACTATAGAACTACAAAATAAGAAGTTTTAAATCGCGTTTGTTAAAAATTTATGACAACCTGAAATAAAGGAAAAAAATTGCTTAATCGCATTTTTTCGCAAGTTTAGATGCGTGCTACACAAAATCTAAAAAGCGCAATCTCACAAAAAATACTGGAGAGTATTGACAACTAAAAGTACTTTAAGGTCCTAAAATAGTAAGTCTCCAGTGTGATAAAATTTTCTGCAACCATAAACCTAAACATTGCAACTCGTTTCACAAAGCTGATCCGCCATTTTGGACCACATTTTTTGTGGGATCCTAGCTCCTCCAGATTTGGATCTTGGAAGCTAAAAATTTGCACAGGTTAGTTTCATAGGTACGTCTACACCTCTGTAAAATTTCATCCAAATCGGATATGGTCGAGTAGGGACGATTTGAAAAATTGGTCCCGTTGACGTGGAATGACTCTATTGTAATCTCATGGAATTAAAGGTAAGATTTTAAAGTCTTAAAAAAATAATAATGAATTTTAAATAAATAAGTAATAATTAAAAAAAAACACGCTTCTGTATTTACGGGGTTTTTTGAAATGTCCGTTTTCAATTCTTAAAGTACTGTGGAGGCTAAATCGGCGCCCTTCGACTCAGACTTCCCACGCCCTTTCGACCACCCAGTCCGGCCCTGGGCAGAGCAGTTCTAATGAAAACTAATAATAAAACAAGTAAATATGAAAAAAAGAAAACACTTTTAAAAACGTTTTGATGTGAATGAAGGAAAGTCGAAACCCTGCGTTGTTTGAAAAGCTTCAAAAGCCTATAGGGGCATTTCACGGTATTTGTGACATATGGTGTCTGTAACAAAACTTTTTAAAAGTTAAAAATTTTTATAGATATTGAAAAAGTACATTCTAAAGTATATGAATATCATATTTTTTTTCCATAGTTTGCTTTATATTATGTTTGTAATTGCACTCAGAACATTGAAAATGCTATTTTCACTGTTACGGACTCTACATTGAATTTTTCTTTAAACCTGGCTTAAACCGATTTTTAAGCCAAAACTGGTACTTGAGACAGATAAAGTAAAATCTCACCTCTAATATAGCAAACAATTTTAATTAAAAAGTGCGTTCTATAAAAAAAATATGGATTGTGAAAATGATGACTGTAGAGTCCGTAACAATAATTAGAATAAAAGTTTAGTTTTTAAAGAAAAATTCAATGTAGAGTCCGTAAGAGTGAAAATTTCATTTTCAATGTTCGGAGTGCAATTACAAACATACTATAAAGGGAACTATGAAAACAATATGATATTCATATACTTTAGAATGTACTTTTTCAATATATATATAAAAATTTTAAACTTTTAGAAAGTTTTGTTATCGACACCCCTATGCCACAAATACCGTGAAATGCACCTGAAGGAAAGTCTAAACCCTGCATTGTTTGAAAAGCTTCAAAACCCTATAACTAACCTGTGCATGTTTAGGTTCAACCTTCAAATTAATTTGTTAACTTTATTTGCAAGTAATTTCACAATTACTATCATTCATTTTTGTTTCTGGCAAACGATTAAAACGCGTGTCCCAAAATCCAACCGACGGAAGAGCAAGTATAATAGCAGATAATAATAAAATAATTATATTATAGTTTAAAAAACTAAAAAATACGATTTTAGAGTCAATCTCTCAAACTAACACGCACTTATAATATATCAACATGTAATGTAGTTGAGCCTTTCCCTTTAGTATTAAATATATTACTTTTATATTTGCAAAAAACGTGAATTTTATCTTTTATTCTGAGTTACATTCACAAACAACTGAAACCCTTATGATACATCAACATGTAATAAAAAAAGTTTATCCTTTAGTATCAATAATAGTATTAAATATATTACTTTTATATTTGTAAAGAACGTGAATTTTATCTTTTATTCAGAGTTTACATACAAACAAACAAGCAAACCCTCATATGAAACTAAACGTGAATTTTATCTTTTATTCAGAGTTACATACATACAAACAAACAAACCCTCATGTGAAACTAATGAAAGTGTATTAAAAAGATTTTATGTTAGTCTACTTAATTTAAATAACCTTAAATGAAAGAGCAGCAAATGAAAAAAAAAACAGTTGTAATCCTAGCGCAAAAATTATATACAACTTAAAATACATTAATAATCCCTGAATAGGGGAAACACATTTGTAGCCAACTGATTTTCGCCAAGGTCGCCAAATTTCCCGAGGTTTCGTTCCTTCCATCTTTTCGAACAAAAATAAATAGAAAAGAAAAAGTTTCTCTCCCTCAATAAACTTCCTAAACGGATTAGGCACGTGCACCTTTTCTGCAGTTATCTAAAAGAGCGGGAAAAATCAAAGGGGGGAGAGCGGCGGCCTCCTTTGATTGGCAGCAGGAATGAGGAACACCAGGTGCTTTGTGGAACGAGGGGTGTCGGGGAAAGAAAAAGGGGGCCACCCTTGATAATAGCAAAGTCGGGAAGATCTGAGGTTGGTAGTTATTGTTGGGGGCGCTGCACGCAAACTTGGGGAAATTAAAGGGGAAAAGCAACTTTAGGGAATGTTTTCCGGCAAAAAGAATGTTTGCATTCGGTTAATCGACGAGATTTCGCTTTAATTTTTGAAAAGGATTGAGAAACAGTTGTCGAAGTTCTCACGCAATTTTCCCTCTTTTTTTTCTTTCCCTCGAAAGGGAACTTTTAAAATGTGGTGCGTGGGAAGAATTCAAAATTTTGTAAGGAATTTACATTTGTAATTACTTGAAGTTTGCCAAGGTTTTGAGAAGAATTTTTGCTCAGCTGATAATCAAATTGCTCCAAGTCTGGTATATTTATGGCTTAAATTTAATTCTGCAACGTTGAAAACTTTGACTTCGTAAAAATTTACTCATCATTTATTTGTTCATCTACTTATATTAAAAACTGAGTATCTTTGTATCTATCTATCTATGTCCTGCTTCTTTCTCCGGAACGCCATTGAACTGAAAGTCGAACCAGGTTCCGATAGATCCGTAATTTTTCAGGCTTCATTAGTTTTAATTGATATAAGGTTTGGTAAAGGTATCCTGAAGAAAGCATCTCCATAATTTGTTTTTTTATAGCAAAATTTTGTTACATGATTGAATTTTAACGTTAAATGACCTGTAAAAAATGTCTAAGAAGTGCCTCAAAAATTATGACGGAAGGTCACAATGTACTCCACATTCCGATTCAAGCTCCATTTTTATAAAATAACACGAAAAAAGTCCATTTTGAGGAATATTTAGCTTTTATTTCTGTCAAATAAATCAATTCATTTAGTTGAAAAATCATTTTTCCATCGAACAGCATTATTTTTTAACTCCGAAAAGTGAGGGGGCAAGACCCGTTTACTTTTCGAAATGAGAGGGTAGTCGCCCCCTTTGCTCCCCTGTACGAGCCGCCTATGCTCACAAGATGAAACGCAGTTTAGACTAATTTTGAAATTTCATATCATCTTTGAATGAAGTAAAAGTCACTTAATTTCATCATGCTCAACGTTGAACCAAATCAACAGGAAATATAATTCAACTTTCGAATTTCACACCTATGCCCTTTAATTATTTGAGACTTAAAGTCATTCCGCACTTTAAGATATAGATTCACTCCATCAAGTTAATTAAAGTCAAGTAATAATCAAGTTAAATGCAAATTAAAGTTCAAACTTTGCATCGAAATATTTAACAATATTCATTAAAAAAATGAACTCCCTGGAATTGTGTTTTTTTTTTTACTTCTCACAGCTTACAAGATGAATCTAAAGCATAATGAAACACAGTTTAGACTACTTTGATAATTTCAGTTTCGCCTCTAATGAAGTAAAGGTCATTTTTGTACCTCAGAACCAGACCAACGTAAGTCTAAAAATGGCGATTTTCACTTTATTGCTTCATTGTATATAGAATCTTCTTCCGCATCGACCCATGAGGACGTTATTCTATAAAAGAAATTCCTTCACAATTATTCAGCAGCGTGAAAAGAGCGCGAGTCCTATCCTTAGCATGCAATCGACAATCGTTTTCGCCCTCTACTGAAAAGTTACGAAAATGGACTTAAGTTGGTCTGGTTCTGAGATACAGACTTCATTTCATCACTTTCGGTATTTTGCACCAGATCTACAAATCTACCAATTCAACTTTTTCTATTTAAAAGCCCCTCAATTATTTGAAACTAAAAATCATTTCGCAATTTCAGGAAGCTTCGAGAGACTGCTCAGATTAAGGACCTACTTTCTTCTGCAACTGTCCAGTTTTACTTCTAAAGAGACGGAGAGAGAGAGAAAGAGAAAGAAACTTTTTCTATTTAAAAGCCCCTCAATTATTTGAGACTAAAAATCATTTCGCAATTTCAGGAAGCTTCGAGAGACTGCTCAGATTAAGGACCTACATTCTTCTGCAACTGTCCAGTTTTACTTCTAAAGAGACGGAGAGAGATAGAGAAAAAAACTTTTTCTATTTAAAAGCCCCTCAATTATTTGAGACTAAAAATCATTTCGCAATTTCAGGAATCTCCGAGATTGCTCAGATTAAGGACCTACTTTCATCTACACTTGTCCAGTTTTACTTCTAAAGAGACGGAGAGAGAGAAGCTTCGAAGAGGCTTTTCACTTTTTCCTTGCTCACAGGATAAATCCGAGGCAGGATGAAATAAGATAAATTTTGGAATTTCATCTACTCCTCTAGTGAAGTAGATAAATTTTGGAATTTCATCTACTCCTCTAGTGAAGTAGATAAATTTTGAAATTTCATCTACTCCTTCCTCTAGTGAAGTAGATAAATTTTGAAATTTCATCTACTCCTCTAGTGAAATAGATAAATTTTGAAATTTCATCTACTCCTCTAGTGAAATAGATAAATTTTGAAATTTCATCTACTCCTCTAGTGAAGTAGATAATTTTTGAAATTTCATCTACTCCTCTAGTGTAAACGTTACTTCATTTCATCACGTCAATGGCGAAAAAAGGTTTGAATTTTGGAGGAGGCCGAAGTAACCAAGCATAGCCAAGCTTATTTCAGACTTTCGTTAGGGAAAACGTGGTGGTTCTGGAACCCTCTACTGAAAATGTTTTAAAATTGATGTTCTGAAAACCCATTTTAGGCTATCTTTACTGACGTCAGGAAAAAAGTATGGATTCAGAAGCTGCCCCATAAATTTATTCGCAATTATTCTATAATTCGTTGAAAGAAATCGAGGGGGTATAGGGTGCTCCCTCTCAGAAAATCTTCGAAATTTAAATGATAGAAAGGTGTTTGAGGGCTCTCCTGTAAATGTTTTGGCGTTGAGGCTCTTGTCTTAGCTGCAATTTCAAATTATCTTTGTTGATGAGTAGCGAAAGGTGGAGGAATTCAGGACCTTTACTTTTTGAGAACAAATTTTAAAATTATTTCGGGACAATTTTCCTTGATTTTGGGAAGGGCCCGGCCCCCTGGGCCCACCCCTTCTATACGCCTTTGCATCACGTTCAGAATATTGAACGAAATCTGCAAGATATATGGTTCAATATTTCGAATTTTACACTTATACCGTCCCTTAATTATTTGAAAAATCATTTCGCAGTTTCAGGAGGATTAACAAATTATGGTCCACCTTAACCTTATATCTCGAACTGTCCAACTTTGTTTCTAAAAAAAGTCCTCCAGAACAATTTCGTCATTCCTCGACGGGATATCGATTCGCAATCTCTGGTGTGAACAAAGCCTGATTACCGCAGGGGCACGCGGGGCACAAGCCCCTCCTCTTAGATTTCAGGGGGCCCAAAATCCTCTTACTTTATCCAATGCCTCTTAAATACTAAATGCCTACTGTATATTTTACTAAAATGCCAACTGTATGTTTTACTATTATACTAAAAGCCTACTGTGTATGTCAACGTATATATTTCTCTTAATAATTTGATAGCATTTTTTTTATTTTTTTTTAAGTTCGATCTTTGCTTAAAACTTTTATTTCATTCTGATATTGTAAGAATGTTTTTACTCGTAACACATAACTAATATAAGAAGGAGGCGGGGGCCCTAAAATAGAAATATGCCCCATGTCCAATGTCAGAATGATCGGGCTCTGGGTGTGAAGACTCCTGGACTTTTCCAGGGACTAATCTGTACTTATACCCCTTATTTATCTATACCTATACCCCTTAATCTATACTTATGCCCCTTAATCTATACTTAAATCCCACTAAATCTATAACTTATCATCTGTAAGGGAAATCTATCCTTATACCCCTTAATCATTTGTGACTTAAAGTCATCCCACAGTTTAATGAAGACTCGAGAGACCATAGCAGATTAAGGTCCAAGTCTAACTTTGTTTCTAAAAAAAAGTCCTCCAGAGCAACTTCGTCATTTCTCGACGGGATATGGATTCTCCAGGCTCTGGTGTAAAGACTGCCGGACTTTTCCAGGGACTAATATATACTTATACCCCTTAATCTATACTTAAATCCCACTAAATCTATAACTTATCATCTGTAATGGGATATCTAATACCCCTTAATTATTCAAGACTAAAAGTCATTTCACAGTTTAATGAAGATTCGAGAAACCATAGCAGATCAAGGTCCAACTTTTATCTCGAACTGTCCAACTTAGTTTCTAAAAAAGAACAACTTCGTCATTCCTCGACGGGATATCGATTCTCCAGGCTCTGATGTGAAGGCTCCCGGACTTTTCCAAAAGGCAGGAGATTTTCAATTAAGATTCGGGAGGAGGCTTTCACCTTTGCAGAGGAACGCAGCGCAAGTAAATTTAGCAGAGATGGAAGGTTGCTATTCTAGCGTCGTCCGGGAGCGAGAGATATCGTTCCCTCTCTCTAGCAGAAGCTCATTACCTTTGTTTACCAAGCAATCAAGGGGGATAATGAACTGTTCTTTTTCGTCTTTTTGTCACGCGTCTATTGACGCTTCTATCATAATCGACGCAGCCGGCGACATCTTACTTGGGGAGTCAGTCCTCTTGGGAGGATTTCGGAGTGAAGAACCACATAATTCGTGTGTCAACTTTTGAATAAATTGCACTAGTTTTGATTGCTGTATCATATTAGTTGCCAATGTGGGATATCGTGGACTAGAAAATGAATGCTGTTTATACAGTATAATGCAGCTAATTTTATAGTAATAAACTAAGAATTGCTAACTTTACTGTACTAAACTGAAAAATTGCTAATTTTACAGTAATAAACTGCAAAGTTGCTAATTTAACAGTTTATTACCATGAATTTCAGTTTTAAACTGGAACCTTTGCTGCTAGTATTACAGTGTTGTTTTTACAGTATAATACAGCTAAGTTTTACGGCAATAAGCTGTAAAATGGCTAACTTTACAGTAAGAAACTAAACTTGCTTATTTTGCTCTAATAGACTGTAAAATTGCTGCTTTGCAATAAAAAATTGTAAAATTGCTAATTTCACAGTTTATTACTGTGTATTTTACAGTTTTTAAACTGGAAACTCTCCGCTGCCAGTATTATACTGTTGTTTTTACAGTGTAATGCAGCTAATTTTGTGGTCATAAACTGCAAAATTGTGATAAATATTCTGTAAAGTTGCTGCTTTGCAGTAAATAGCGCAGTAGTATAGCGCTATTACAGTAGTAATAGCGCTATGTGGTCTTCAGCGGTATGCAACAACACGTGGTAATCCAATGGCTTCTCGCGTTTTCGCTACGTATTAGGAGAGATTAAGAGCCAGTGTTTTCTCCCTCGTTCAGCAGCAAAGCTGATATTCCCAAGACTCCACCAATTAAAAAAAGAAATCGGATTCGGGGAGAATAATAGTCACAGTGATTTCTATAAATGTCCTTCGAGTTATAAAACAAAAAACATACAGATTTGGGGTGATTAATAAACAAAGGGGTCTTGCGGGATGTGTAGCAACAAGTGGTAATCCTATGGTTTATTGCTATGAAATATACGGATCTGGCGAAAATAATATTCATTGGGATCTCCAATGCAGTGGTCGGAAGTAGCGCGCTACAAGTAGCGAAACTACTGTAGAAGCTACATTTTTAGTAGTTTGTAGTGTAGCGTACTACTTTAAAAAAAAAAAAAAGTAGAGTAGTGAGTAGCGCGATACAAAAAAATAGTAGTTTGTAGCGATTTCTGGAAACTACTTTTAAATTAAAAAATAAGTAATTAAATCACTGAAAAAAAAATTTAAAAAAAAAAGAGAACGAAGGTAAAAAACAAGGTTTAATCGACTTTGACGTGCAAATCTTGGACGAATTCAGTAGCGGACCGCAATGAGAAATAAGAAACATAAAAAAAAGGACTGATCTTTAACACATCATTTTGACGAAACACATTTTATCTGTTTGATGCCATTGGTTTATTTGTCATCATGATTTTTATATTCCTTCAAATAATTTTCATGTTCCTAAATGTTCCCTGGCAAGAAATTAAAAAAAAAAAAAAAGAATTGAATGTTGAATTCTTTCAATCTTTCACTTATGAATCTTTTCCTGTGGCGAATATTCGTAAAAATTGTAAAAAAAATCTAAAAAGAACAAACTTTAACAAAAAAAAGTTACAAAAAGGAAAAGCAACAAATAAATTCAAAGACAATTCCCAGTTCTGTTCCATGCAGATGAGTTAATTTATTGATGTTAACTACTTTTCGAATTTTTCACGTCAATTATCAAACGGTGTACGCTTTTTATTTAAAAAGTAGCGAAGTAGCGACTACAACTCAAAAGTAGTTTGTAGTAGCTACATTTAAAAGAAAGTAGTTGTAGCTGTAGTTAACTACATTTATAACAAAGTAGTTGTAGTTGTAGTTCGCTACAAAAGAAATGTATTTTTCCAACCACTGCTCCAATGCCACATTATAACTTATCCTAACATTTTCGATTTATTTATGTAGAACAGACATTTAGTAAAATTGTAACAGAGCACAATCTTTTTTTATGATTTCATATCTCAAGAAGTACGCTATATTATATAATCTTTTTTTTTTCTTTTCTTTTTTAACGAATACGTAGCACAGTTTAATCGCAATACTTTTTCTCACAAAGAGAGAGAGAGAGAGAGCAGAACCTCTCATTTAATTGACCAGGCATATGAACTACACTGTAAAAAATGAACGTTGTTTTTACAGTATAATACAGTTAAGTTTGGTGTACGCCCAAAATGTCGCGGAAGAAATGTCGCGGGCCAAAATGTCGCCGGGGAAAAATGTCGCGGGCCAAAATGTCGCGGGTCAAAATGTTTCCTAGCCAACATGTCGCGCTCCAAAGTGTCGCCGGGCCAACATGTCGCGGACCAAAATGTCGCCGGGCCAACATGTCGTGGGCCAAAATGTCGTCGGCTCAAAATGTCGCAGGGCAAAAATGTCGACGGTCCAACGGTTTAATGTAATAAACTGTAAAATTTTCTAATTTTACAATAATAAACTGCAAAATTGCTAATTTTATAATACTAAACTGTAAAATTGCTAATTTCACAGTTTATTACCGTGCATTTTACTGTTTTAAACTGGAACCACGGCTGCCAGTACTATACTGTTATTTTTATAGTGTAATATTATTAAATTTTACGGCAGTAAACTGTAAAATTTCTAACTTTACAGTAAGAAGCTGTAAAATTGCTAGTTTTACTGTTCATTACTGTGCATTTTACAGTTTTAAATTTTAACCTCGGCTGCCAGTACTATACTGTAAAAACAACAGCTAATTTTGTGCAGTGTATATTTAACAGCAATTAAACTCTGTCAATTCTTTGTGTGTATGTAACTGAACAAATAAGAAGTTCAAAAGATATATATAATTATTTTTAAAAAAGAAATTTACGAAACAAATATTTCAACTTGGCACAAGTGAGCATTGTGATGAGTTTGATTTTAAAGTTCTTTAGATCCGTTATTCGGAAAAAGAGTTCTCAATCAATTTCTTGGAAAAAAAAAGGAGCTATGAATTGCATTTTACCAACGGCGCTTATAATCTACTGAAAGTGAAACTAAGAATTGATCCTATTGACCCTCTCTTAAAGTACGTAATCAGAATATTTTAATACACTAAGCTTGAATAAATTCTTCAAATGATCATTTTTTCTCCAATTTAAATTGGTGGAACAAAGCAGATTACAAACCTGCAATCAAAATTGAAATTCTTATTAAGTTTCATTTCAAACCGGCATTCATTACACCTACTACTTGCAACGATTTTGAAATGAAGTCAACGGAAAGCTGAAAGACAACTCTTTAGGGCACAAATTTACAACGCAATTCATTGCATTAAAAATCCGCAGTGAAAATTGCATCAAAACACGAGTTGATTTCCCGAAAGAGGAGCTCGAAACAATTCTGTCCTCTGTGTTGCAGTTGCTGTTGCTTCTGGACGCCTGTTTGCAATCACTGTTCTTTTATTCAACATGCGAATGAACTGAATTTCGTTTGTTTTTGAAAATTATAAATAGTTTACATAAGCTGCAGCTAATTAAGCTGCATTCATTGACGATACTTCAGCAGAAAAAACTTTGTTGCAGTTTCTGTAACTTTTGGATGCCTGTTTGCAATCACTGTCCTTTTATTCAACATGCGAATGAACTGAATTTCGTTTGTTTTTGAAAATTATAAATAGTTTACATGAGCTGCAGTTAATTAAGCTGCATTCATTGATGGTACTTCAGCAGGAAAAACTTTTTAAGAACAAAAAAGTACAATTCGAAAAAAAGTCAGTATTTGGTTTTTCTTTCATTTTTTTCCTAATTGGCTAAAAGGAATCTTAGATAATTTGTAATTTTATTTAAAAGATCGTGCTTTTCTTTTTTGGCATATATATATATATACTAGTTGTACCCGCACAGCAGTGTTCGCGCTATAAAGGTAAAAAATCAGATCATGTATTTTGAATGCGCTTTAGACTCATCCAAAACAACCGCTATAAAATAAAATACTTTTAATAAATTAAAATTAAAAAGAAGGAACAACAAGAAATTTAAAAGACGTAGCCATGGCAGCACAATAAAACGGCAATAACTTGAATGAAAAAGAGAAATTCGAACACGCACTTCAAACGCCTGTAACTTTTTTTCTGTAAGAGGTAGAAGCATGGATCGTCGACTGATGGTCGAGACTCGAGATACATCCGAGGTTAAAACTATCGCTCTATCCAATGGTTTAAAAAGGAAAACTGGAACAATTAGTTTAATTTTTATTGATGGTTTTGATGAGGAAAGTAGTGCATGAAATCTAGCAAAGCCTTGGAAAAAGTAAGTTTTGAACTCAAATAACTCGCGCTGTATTCAAGGTAAAGAATTAAAACAAATTGTATCGAACGCAGTAAAATTTTCCTTTCTGATGACATATAACATTCATATGTGTATAGCCGGATTTATGCTGCGAATTCTGGGGGGGGGGTGCAACAAACCGCCCCCCCCCCCGAATTCCCAGGACTACCAAAACAAAAATTTTAGTTATCAAATCAAGCTTTTTTTTGACACACGGGGGGGGGGGGGGGGGACTAAAGTTAGTAATTTTCAGGAAGGGGTCCGTGGATGTCTGGACTTTGAGAGCCTCTGAACTACATAATATGTTGTATTTTTGAGTTTTTTTCAAGTGAATTAAGTTGAATTATAGCTGTGAAAAAAAAAAAAACTTATTTTCCAAATTGTTTCCAGGTGAAATACGCTTACTTTTTTTTTTTTTTTTCAAAATTTAAGCAAAATGTTGGCATCCCCGTAAGTCCGCCTATGCATATGTGCAAGTAATTTTTAACCCTGGAATTCGGCGATTTACGTGAAAATGGCCTTCAATTGACATAAAAAAGAACCGCCGATCGAATCTTTTTCGAACTGGTACTTAAACCTTTCCGGAGCGAAAAGTAACAAACGCTGAAATTTTTTAGCAAAATCGGCCGGGAAGTTCTAGAGTTTTGCGCGTTCAAACGCACAGACGCTATTTGTAAAAATATATATACACAGTGAACTCTAGCTTATACGCCGCCTCATTTATGCTCCTTTTTCACTTATACGATGATTTTAAATGGTCCCAGCACATTCCATAGCAAAATAATGATAGTATCGTTCGTTTATGCGTCGCTCTAAAGATAAATATTTCACTTATGCGACGAATTTTCCCTAAAATGTATGAAAATGTATTTATTTTCTTTAAAAAATAAGCATTTTTCCTTACTTTCCTCTTTAATCTTTCGCCTTCATTGCTCACGGAAGGTATATTTTCCGCATGAACTAGAATTCGGAGAGGGACAATTATTTATTATGCATCGTTTTAAAGGGAACAGTTTGTAATTAGGTATGCTACAACTTTTGTTTTCTCTTAATCATTATAGTTACGTTACAGTTATTGTCAAACTGTAGTAATAAGTCCCTTTTCTATAGAAACATTCTTATTCACTCTCTCATTAGGACCTATGTTGAGTTTTACTCCTTCAAATAAGCTTGTTCACTTATACGTCTCTCTCACTTATGCGCCTTTTTCTGTTTGTCCCTAGGGCAGGCGCATAAGTGAGAGTTCACTGTATATATCATAGATTGATCGATCAAAAGATTGTTTTAAATCTTGGGTGAAAATTGTATGACATTTTTAAACGGGGAATACATTGCACCGGGAAATTAAACATTTTAATACGATTTAACTAATGTATTTAGAGTAAAAAAGAAAATTTAACGCACGCTAAGCCGATCAAAGCATTAATGCAATTTAAAAAAAAAAGGAAATGAGGAAAGAAAATTATTAAAATTCCTCTAAGTTTTGAAATTGCTAGTTTTATTTATTTACTCATTTTTATGATTTTAAATTCTTTTTTGACAAGGTGGAAAAGGGACCTTAGAATGGGGGACGAATGATATACACCATAGAATAAGAAAGAAATTATAATATTATAATTTAAAAAATGTGATAAACCCTATTTTATAAGGTAAATACTCACATTTTCTTATTTCAAATTGTTTTAAATTTTTATGAATAACAAATATAGCGCAGAAAAGAAAGAAAGAAAGGAAGAAAAATTAAAAATAACCAATACTTGCACTTTGTTTAATCAGAAACTCAGAAATTTTAAACAAAATAAACCTTTTGATTTTATAAAATTTATCACTTTTTGCAATATTTTTATAATGTTTTTAAAAAATTATTTATTGATTGATTTGTGGAAATTTTGTGCTTTTACTTCAAATTAGAAATAAGAAGTAAATAAATTATGAGAAAATCAGTAACTAATGAATGCAAAGTAACGATCGATAAATAGTTACATAAATATTTTAACAGCAAGTAAAAATGAAAAAAAAAAGGATGAATGTAAAGGTTCCTGAATTTCATAAATTTCACGTTGATGGAATGTTTAACAACAAAGCGGAAACCATGAGAATACTGAGTTTAAACATTCAGAATCACTTCAAGAAACAAAAGAAATCAAAAGATAATTTCACCTCTTTAAACAAATTTCGTATTTCGCAGGAAAAACACAAACAAATGCTTAAAATTTGTAATTCTAACGTAACAGCATAAATTTTTCGTGCATTCAAAAAATAAATAAATAAATAAATAAATAAAATAAAATTTTACTTTGCCGTATTATTTTTGGTAATTGGCAGACGATTTTTCTCTCAGCTGCGAAAAGAAAACAAACACAAACAAACGGGGTGATTCGAAAGGTTTCATTATGTCCTCCCCTTTTCATTTTTCTTTTTAAATTTTTGCAATATTTTTCGCTGTGTCATATTATTACTTATTGATTAATTGTTTTGTTGCAGTCGAAATTAGTTTTCGCCTTTTCTTCAAATTGATATAAATAAAGTATAAAATTAATTAAGTATACTTTAATCAATAATCTATAAATAAAAAATAACAGTAGATAAATAGATGCATACATATTTTAACATGTTAGTAAAAAAAAGGAATAAATAAAGGTGCAGTTTTCCTGAATTTCATGAATTTCACGTTGGTGGAATGTTTTGAGACCGAAAGCAGCGAAAACCGTATGAATACCGATTTTAAACATTAAAATAATTTCCAAAAACAAAAGATATCAAACAAACATTTCATCTCTTAAAAGAAATTTGTACTTTGAAGAGATAAAAGAAAAGTAAAACATAAAAATTGTAATTCTAATGTAACAGCATAAATTTCTCTGCATTCAATAAATAAATTTCAACGTTCCCGTAATATTTTCTGGTAATTGACAGACGATTTTTTTCTCAGCTCTGTTTAATACGAATAAGTGAATAAACACGAATAAATGGATGCTTCCGAAAGTTTAACTATATTTTACCCCTCCTTCTTTTCTGTTTTAAGTGCATGCAAAAAAAATTATTGTTATTTTATTTACTTGTTAATTGTTTTGTTGCAGTCGAAATTATTTTTTTCTACCTCTTCAAATTATAGAGAAGTGATTTTGCGCAGGTTCCGGGCTGGGGCCACTTTACCTGAAACCCTGAAGAGTTAGATGGCCCAATTAATTGACATGAATTTGAAACTTATAGCGAAATAAATTAAGTATACTGAAATCAGTAACGCATAATCGATGCATAAATATTTTAACTATTTTAACGCATTGGTTAAAATATTTATGCCTCTATTTATTTACCGTTATAAATAGATGCATAAATATTTTAAATAGTGAGTAAAAATTAATTCAAAAAACTGAATAAATAAAGAAGCATTCTTTCTGAATCTCATAAACTTCACGTTGATGGAATATTTTAATACTGAACGCAGCAAAAACCGTAAGAGAATACTGAGTTGACACATTAAAAATAATTTCGAAAAAACAAGATATTAAACGAACATTTCACCTCTTGAAACAAAATTTGCACTTTTAAGGAAAGAAAAAGCAAAACACAAAACTTGTAATTCTACTGTAAGGGCCTGCTCCACATTTACGTAAAGCAGAAAAATAAAGCAGAAGCGTAAAATGGAGCAAATAGTGTTCCTATGGAAAGTACTCGGATTTTCGGTTTCTGCCTTCAGTTTCGGTCGCGTTTTCCGCTGATGTGGAGCAGGACCCTGACAGCCTAAATTTCTCTGCATTCAAAAAATAAAATTTTTCTCTCAGCTCTGTTTAATGCGAACAAGTAAATAAACACAAATAAATGGGATGCTTTGGAAAATGTACCTATTATATTTTACCCCATCCCCTTCTTTTCTCTCCTAAATGCAGGGGGGCCCACAGGGAGGGATTATGGCGTAAGTTGCGCCATCAAAATTTTTGGGGGATTTTTTTAATTCAATTTATTTATTTATTTTAAATTATTTACTGTTTTTTTTATTTAAATATTTCATTAAGTTTTTTAATTTAAATTGTTTTTTTATTATTATTTATATATTTTTTAATTTATTTATTGTTTTTGTTTAAATAAATAAATAAATAATATTTAAAAAAAATAATATTAAAAAAATAAATAAATAATATTAAAAAAATAAATAAAATAAAAAGAGGGGTAAAAATAAAAACAAAAAGAGGGTTGTAAAAAATTTTTGGGGGAATTTGCGCCATTGAGCTTTGGGCACCCCTGCCTAAATGTATGCAATATTTTTTGTTATGTTATTTTATTTACTTGTTAATTGAATCGGTGAGAGCAAAAACAATATCAGTCACAAAAATTCGAAAATTCGTTTTTTATGGAAACGAGCTGTGGTAAGCAAGATGCGTGTTGATATCAAAAATCACGTCAGTCAGGTTACTAATTTGAAAGATACTGTTATTTGAATGTTGGCTCTGAACAATTTGAAGTTCTTGACTGACGTTGTTTTTACACTCACCGATTCAATTGTTTTGTTGTCGGTGGATAAATAGAGGCATAACTATTTTAACTCGTGAGTAAAAATTAATTTTAAAAAATGAATAAATAAAGAGGCACTCTTTCTGAATCTCATAAACTTCACGTTGATGGAACATTTTGATACCGAACGTAACGAAAACTGGGAATACTGAATTCACACGTTCAAAATAATTTCGAAAAACAAAAGATATTAACCGAACATTTCACCTCTTAAAACAAAATTCGTACTTCGAAGAAATAAAAAAAGCAAAGCATAAAATTTGTAATTCTAATGTAAAAGCATAAGTTTTCCTGCATTCAAAAAATAAATTTTACGTTCGCGTAATATTTTCCGGTGTCTGTTTAATGCGAATAAGTGAATAAACGCGAGTAATTGGGATGCTTCGGAGGTCCTCCAAACCCTAATTTTGCTTTTCCTTTTTTTTAATGCTAACAATATTTTTTGCGTTATTTTATAAATTGAGTATTTTGGGCTTTGTCTTCAGCTAAAAATAAAAAATTTAACGACACGAAAAAATGGTTTTAAAACAACCATAAATAAATAGACGTATAAGTATTTTAACTAGTAAATAAAAATAAATAGAAAGGTACTCTTCTTGAATTTTAACAATTTTACTTGGGGGCATGTTCAGATGCTGAACGGAACTAGAAGCGTGATGAATTATTTCGAAAAACAAAAGAAATTGAACGAACCTTCTACCTTTTTAAACACAATTCGTAATTCGAAGAAAAAAAATAAACAAACCTTAAACTGTGTATTTCTAATTTCACAGCATAAATTTTCCTGCATTCAAAAAATAAAATTCAACTTACCCGTAATATTTTCCGGTAATTGGCACACGATTTTTCTCCCAGCTCCGTTTTATGCGAACAAGTAAATAAACACAAACAAATGGGATGCTTCGGAGGATTTTTTTTCTTCTTCTTCTATTCCTTTTTTTTTTTTTTCTTCTTTTTTTTTTTTCACGGAGCAGGCGAAGTCGATAGTTGGAATCTCTGCTCGGCTTTCGTACAGCAGGTGCGTTGGGTTGGTGCTTTCATGGTTGGCTTTGGGTTCGCGAAAGCAGCGCGCTTTAAAAGATTCTTTGATGCTTGTGGTTCGACTTTCTTATTAGTTCTTACTACGGAGCGCGCAGTTGGTTGCCGGATTCGCCATCCGGTCGCCGCAAGGGGTTGCCTTGAGCGCTGAGTCATCGCCTACGTTTGGCTGCCAAATAATTTCCGCGGTAACTTCCATTACATTTTCCTTGCTGAAAATAAAATCAGAAGAATGAATGAGACACAATTTGGAGAAACCTTTTTTTCAGGGCCCTATGAAAGGGGTGGGTTTTTAGGGTTCAAACCCCCTCCGAAATTCTTCAAAACTAAATGCAAATACTGCAAATGTTTTCTGCAGTATTTATATTATTATTACTACAAAAAATTATTATTACAGTTTTGTTTTAATTTTCTTATTTACTTTGAAACTGCATTTCAAAAATGAAATTATCATAATTGAATAATTGTACAAATTAAGTGTTTTCTGCAGTATTTATATAATTATTACTACAAAAAATTATTATTACTGTTTTATTTTAATTTTCTTATTTACTTTGAATGCATTTGAAAAATGAAATTATCATAATTGAATAAATGTACAAATTTAGTGTTTTATCTGCAGTATTTATATTTTTATTGTAGTTATTGCAAACATAATTTCTTAACATTACACCTTTCCCTTCAAATTTTTAATACTGCTAAAAAAGGCCGAAATCCTTCAAATTTGCAAGTACCGAACTTTATATTTAACACCTCTAAAAGGTGTCGTAAGATAGAAATTTCAAAATTAATGTTTCGAATGCGCGTATGTGAGTAAACTCATTTATCCGGGGTTATTTTCTTCATTGAAAAGAACATTTTTCATGTTAACCCATTTGTGCCCAGTAGCCTAAAAACGGGACGCTTGTTAGTTACTGCATACAAAAAACTGTAATGGGTATATCATTTTACTCTGAAGCTGTTTTTCACAAGTTAAATAGTCCTTCTTTTTGAGAAAACCAACTAGAGCCACTGTTTGGACATGAGAGTTTATTTATTGACAGCTATTTTCAGACAAATCAGTCTAGCAACGGTTCAACATGGGTAGCCACATAAAGTAAGTTTTTTTGCTAACCTATTTTTCATAAAATTTTAACTATTTTAAAATGATTTGCTTAAAATTGATCACAGATGCCTTCTGTAATTATACTTTGCAAAAGTAAAGTCAATTAAAGTCGTATTTTGCTCACATATCTGCAAAATATCCCATAAACAGAACGTTAAATAACTTAATAAATATGGCAACGGCGAACTATTTTAAGCCAAAAATGTATGTAAAACATTCCAAATAAGAGTTTTAAGCAGATAAAAATAAAAAAAAAATTGTTAAAAAACTTGGGTATAAATGGGTTAAATATGAATCTTTTTCATTGCATATTTTACTGCTTTTTGCTGAAATGTAAAACAGACATCGAAAGAGAAAAAAAGAAAAAAAAAAAATTAAACGCGAAACACCGATTATTAAAAGACATCGACAGTAAATCATCAATGGTCACTATAACTATCAAAAACGTTTTCTAACGAGATTGATAGTGCAACGGCTGATTAGCGATGTAACTTTTGGCCGCATATCTTTATGATTTTTTTTGCTGTAATATAAAAAATCGACAAAAAAAAAAAAAAAAAAAAAAAAAAAAAAAAACAATTTAAAAAAAAGGCGAAAGCAAATTAGAGATGTTTCAGAAACATCGACAATAATCAAAGGAAATTGTTTCCAATGATATTAATACTGAAACTTCTGAGTAAAGATGAAAAATTCTTAACACGTATGCTTGTCGCATTTTTTATCAAGCTTTCTTTGCTGGATTATAAAATATCGACATCAAAAAAAATAACGAACCTAAAACATCGATGTTGGAAAAACATCGACCCTGAAACATCGATGTTTCCAAAACATCGACATCGATGTCGCAGGTCGCAGCACTAATTTGGTGCAATCAGGCAAACATGGGATATGTCAACCAGCCAGAAAACTTTAACACTTTTACGGATCTTCGTATAGTAATTTATTTTTAGTGCTGCGACATCGATGTCGATGTTTTGGAAACATCGATGTTTTTGTAAGAACATCGATGTTTTTACCATCGATGTTTGAGAGTCGAACCTCATTGGGTAAAAAATTCTATGATTATTATCGATGATTTGCTCTCAATGTTTCTAAAACATCTCTAATTTGCTTTCGCTGTTTTTTTTTTTTTTTTTTTTTTTGTGATGTCTTTTAATGATCGTTGTTTCACGTTCGGTGCTTTTTTTTCTTCTTTCGATGTCCTTTTTATATTTAAGCAAAAAACAATAAAAATGTGCTGTAAATAAATTCATCTTTTTTTAATCACTAGTTGCAATATCTACCAAATTGAAAAAAAGTATTTTTTTTAAAACAAATAACGATAATTTACAAATACAAATGCGACGACCAGCAGCAGGTTCTGGGCCCAACTAGGCTGGTCCTAGTCAAATTAAAGACCCCAATGAAGATCAATGGCCCTCTTAAAGCTATCTACTCCATTGCTCCTTACCGCCTCTTCCGGTAAACTGTTCCAAGTTTCCACTACCTTGCTAAAATAGTAATTTTTTCGAATTTCCAGATTAGCCTGAGATTTGAACAGCTTAAAACAATGTCCCCTTGTCCTGCTTTCTGCGCAAAAATGTAACCCTGCAACATCATTCATTTTAATAAATTAAAATAACTGAATCATGTACCCTCTGGTTCTCCTTTGCTCAAGACTATACATATTAAGCATTCTAAGTCTGGAATCATAGTCTAAATTAGAAAATCCGTTTACTAACCTTGTAGCCCTTCTTTGTACCCTTTCCAATAAATTAATATCATTCTTCAGATAAGGAGACCAAAACTGAACAGCATACTCCAAATGAGGTCTTAACAAACTTCTATATAGAGGCACAAGAACCTTCTTAGACTTGTTTGAAATAGATCTATTAATAAACCCAAGCATCCTATTTGCTTCGTTACTAGCTATGCTGCACTGTTGGCTAAACTTGAAGTCCTGATTTATTAAGACACCTAGATCCATAACATTATCTGCCTTACTAATGGCTGAACCCTGTAAATAATAGCTTGTATGCTTATTTGCATGACCTAACTGCAGCATTTGACATTTCCCAACATTTACTGCCATACCCTACTTGTCTGCCCATTTAGTAATATGATCCATCCTGTTGCAGCTGATTTACTTGTTCGTCATTTTCTACAACCCCCATAATTTTTACATCATCAGCAAAACTGTTCATGTTTCCAGAAACACTTTTATGAGTATCATTCATAAAAATAATAAACAAAAGGGGACCTAAAACTGATCCTTGGGAAGCAAAAGAAACTAAACGCGGGAATAGATTAGAGTGAACTACCGTTGAGATGGTTAGGGATGGATTTGTTACTTTTTGATCGAATTGCTTTCACCCTTTGATAACTATTTCCTTCCGTTGAGACTTCTAGAGACTTCGGGGTTTGTGTGTGGGTGTGTGAGATTCAGACCAAGTGAAAGATATAGAATATACGAGTTTCAAAAAAGCGGATATGTTACATTTTGATAAATTGCTCCTCTATTTAAAACAGGGGTTCCCAAAGTTTTTGTTCCGTGGACCCCTTGCCTAGTTTTCGAATTTCCCGTAGACCCCCTTCCTTAGGGTCGTCCCAAAACTTATCAGGAATCGTGATAATATAACTATGGCATTCTAAAACCGGGAATTAAATGGTCAAGTTCTATATATTGATGTTCTAAAACAACCAGATGACAACTTTCTAAAAGATTCAGTTTGACAGTTTTACTGCGGAGTAAAAAAATTAAAATTTAAGTGAAAAGAAAACAGATGAAGAGAAAAACGTAACATTTTTGTGCGTACTTTCGTAAAAATAATGCACAAAATTTAAATCAGCTATTATTCTTACATGGAATAGGTGTATAAGGGAAAAAAAGAAGACTGTTTTAAGTGGGACAGAGTGAATTTGGTGCATCAACAAAAGGACCCCTATTTGCATCTTTTGGACCCCCATTTTTTTCTTTCCTTTTTATGGACCCCTTCCAAACTCCGGGGGACCCCTGGGGGCCCCTGTAGACCACTTAGGAAACCACTGATTAAAAAAATTTGGCCCTGCCCCGAGTTCCCCATAAGGAGCCATTAAAGCACATCATAATAGAAGGATTCCCACTTAATCCTCTACTGATGGCTCAGTTTCTCAAAAGACTTGAGAAGCTGATACAACAATCGATTCGCAGCACCGAGACAGCGAATGAACTTAAAACTTTGCCAGAGTTACAGAGTGAATCCCCAAGATGAAATTTGGCACGCGGTACTGAGTCTATTCTTAATAAGAGGATTACTTCGATCAATTTGTTGACGGTACAAATTAATTTTCTAGTGGGGGTTTAAGCATTCAAAAGGTGTCAAGCAAAATTAAGTTTCAAAACTGCAGCTTTAAAAACGGGAGAAGTTTGTAATGTGCTTACCCAAGATGAATTTAGTTGGGGTAATCTATGAGTGCTTGTAAGATCCACGCCGCTTTGGAAAGTTGGGGATATTTCTCTTCTGGCAGAGCAATTTCATTGCATACGCAAGAAAATCAATTAATTTAGTTTGGATAGAACCCTTTAGAGGACTCCGGCATTTTAGTTCCGAGACAAATTTATAGATACAGATCGTGAGAAAACATTGTGTTGAAAAGAAGCTCTTTTTCGATGTTTGGGTGAGAGCGAGGGACCTGCTTCACAATGCGTTATTATTGTCCCTGATTGCTAAATTGTAAAATAACTGATGATACGTAAAACGTTACTTTGGACAAATGTAGAGGTACTGTCTGATTTTTTTAGGTAAAACCTTCCGCATATTTACGCATGCGTCAGGTCTTCTCTGATCTTACCAAAATAGGGGTGATATGTAAGATAACAATGAGGGGAAGAATAATAAGAAGTAGGGATGCACCGATTAATCGGCAGTACCGATTAATCGACCATAATCGGCCACTTTGCCGATTATTAATAATCGGCAAAATCGGGCCGATTAATCGGCGAAAAAAATATTTTTCAAATATTGTTCTTTAAAGTATGCCTAAACTAAGAAATTATGATGAATAATTTTACTAACAGTAATAATAATCCTAACAGTTGATGTAAAGTTTTTTTTTTTAATTAATTATCCAACTTTGAATAAATATACATATAGACAATATTGCAATATTTTTCATGTGGCGATAGTTTTCTCTTAGCACATTGCTTTTAGTTATCCTTTAATTTTCAAAGAATAAAAGTATTGAATTAAAGTCTACTAATTATTAAAAAGTATGAATTAAAAGTACTCCTAAATTGGAGTGCTTACCACAGGCTCCCCCTCCCCCTTTTTTTGAATTTTTTGTGTCCAATTAAAATAACTCCAACAATGTGTCAATACTATTATTGGCAATAATATGAAAATTATTGAAATTATTTTGTGAAAACTAGGAAAATGGAAAAAAAATCTTTTCGGAAATAAATTACTTATTATTTCTAACTTCGAATTGTATAAGAGAGAAAAAACAGTGATGGTAAAATTGAAAACAATCATCCCATCATTAATCGGCTCAGCCGATTAATCGGCCGACTATCTACTACCGATTAATCGGTAATCGGTAATCGGCCAATTTGCTTATCGGTGCATCCCTAATAAGAAGTATTTTGAGCCGTGTCAAACAACGAAGAACGATGCAAATTTCAAATGCATAGTTTAGTTGATTATGTCAAAAGGACAGCAAATACAAGTTTTAAATTAAAAACTGAAAGTGAGAGGCAAAATCAGTGAAATGTTGTTAGCCTCCCCATTCCCAGATTTATCTAGACAAGACATCGACGTTGGAAAATGAGGACATCGATGGTACATCGATGGTACATACATCGAGCAAAAAACATCGATCTATTTTTTTCTTAATTGCCTACACATTTGATTGTACAGTTATTCAGTTACTCCCCATTACAAGCGCTTCTTTATATCACTCAATTAGACATACCTTTTGTCTCCTGGAAAAAGATCAACCGCAAAATATCGATGTCAATTAAGAAAACTTTTTTCAGTGAGATATATACTGCAAGTGTTGATTAACTCTATTTTTTTTCTTTTGTCGCATATTTTTATAAAACTTTTTTTTTTTTGCTGAAATGTAAAACATCATTGAAGAAAATATAAAAATATAAAATGCAAAACAACGATGTTTAAAAATCATTGGCAGTAAATCATCGCTAATTATTAAAAAAAAAAAAACTTTTTTTTCAATTTGGTAGATATTGCAACTAGTGGTCAAAGAAAGATGAATCTTTTTTATCCCATATATTTTTACTGTTATTTGCTGAAATGTAAAAATGACATCGAAAGAAGAAAAAAAAAAAACATTGAAAGCGAAACAACAATCATTAAAAGACATTAAAAAAAAAAATAGAGATGTTTCAGAAACATCGAGAGCAAAACATAGATAACAAACACAGAAAACTTTTTCCACTGAGGTTAATATTGCAACTTGCGATTAAAGATGAAAATTTTTTAATAAGTATGCTTATCGTATATTTTTCTTTGGCTTTCTCTGCTGGAATATAAAACATCGACATCGAAAACAACATCGAACTCAAAACATCGATGTTGGAAAAACATCGACCCTCAAACATCGATGTCGCAGCCCCAATATATATATATATATATATATATATATATACATATACACTGCTCGACATTGAAAATGCAACACCAAGAAGGAGTGGTCAGAAATTCATGCAAATTTTACCGTAGACGCACGCAGGGGTCATAGCAGGGAAAAATACAGGGTGTCCACTCCAATCGTGTACCAATAGCTAATTTCTAAACCGTTAGAGATAAGCATATAGTTTATTTGGGAAAAAATCTCCAAATTATGAAAGGAATTTTGGGTCCATTCAATGTTTTTCAAAAAATCAAATTTTGAAAGAGTTACGAAATTTAAATTTTTATACAGCCCCCCAGTCCTATCAATCATATTTAGTAAAACATTCTTGACACTGTAACGTTTAAAACTAAAAAAAAATCACTCTTCTACCACAAAAATTGATCGAATTATGACGTTTTGAAAAATCAAGATTTTGCATTGTTTCATGACGTCATCGAGCGATCGCTTAAGGGACCGTATGCGAAATCCTTCAAAATCTTGATTTTTCAAAACGTCATAACTCGGTCAATTTTTGTGGTAGAAGAGTGATTTTTTTTTAGTTTTAAACGTTACAGTGTCAAGAATGTTTTACTAAATATGATTGATAGGACTGGGGGGCTGTATAAAAATTTAAATTTCGTAACTTTTTCAAAATTTGATTCTTTGAAAAACATTGAATAGACCCAAAATTCCTTTCGTAATTTGGAGATTTTTTCCTAAATAAACTATATGCTTATCTCTAACGGTTTAGAAATTAGCTATTGGTCCACGATTAGAGTGGACACCCTGTATATATATATAGGAGTTTCAAGGAAAAAATATAGGAGTTTCAAAAATATATGTAAAGGAGTTTAAAAAAAAATACATATGATCCGCAGCGAATTATATCGGAATTTCGAGATATAGAATTCTAATATGTTTTGCAACACATGTTTAAAAAAAAAAGCACCATTCTCAGTAAGATTCTACATTGCATAAAATTATAGTAATGTGAAGAGTAACAGATGTGAGAACATAAGAATTTCCACAGATTATTGATGCATTAAAAATAAGTTAAAAGTTGCACATGTAACCATCTATTTTCATTAAAAAGCTAAACAGAAGTTTAGTACATATGCCAACATTACACATGTAAAAATACTATTTTTTAATTCTTTTCATTAAATTATTAAGTTGCGGTTCGACTTTTGTCAGTTCTTCCCTCTTTTCAATGAGCATTTTGTGTCCCGACTGCAAAAGAGCTTGTGGGGAACATACTTCTGCCATATTATTCCTCTTAACCGCAGTTGTTAGTTTCATATTGGCTTCTCCAATTAAGTGGGGACTGTTATCCAATGCTTTTTGTATTACCGTAAAATGGGGTGTATAGGAACAGCGGGGTCAATCGGAACAAAACTTCCCGACCGTACAAAGAAATTCTTCATAAATCTACTATTGAGTATTTTTCGCCATTAATTTTTTTTTAGAAAGGTAAGATCATAGGAAGTAGAAAAAAATTACTTTTGTCAATCTGGCAACGTTAATGGCTTATGTGGAGGGCTGCAAGCGGAATGCTAGAAAACATCACGTTTTCATAAACTGCAAAACTTCATATGTAAGTACTAACCGTCTTATATTTTAAACATAAGAGTGGTATGTTTCAATTATGCATGCATCTGAACAACAAAATACCGCATTAGAATTTACATTTTTTAAAAATTGTGTCATAAAAATGAAGATTTCTGAAAAATGCCATTGGAAAAAAAATTGCGGGATGTATCGGAACACTTCGGTTCTGTTGTTCCAATTCAAACTTATTTAAAGGAAACTGTTTTAAAAATCAAGATTTTAACACCACTTCTTCTAGTCAAGACAAGAACAAGTATTTATTACTGTTTATCTCTTCTCGTGAGCAACTAGATCTTAGAATGACAGAAAGTTGCAGATTTAAAAAGATTTTTGCTCCAGACTGCTTTTTACCTAAAATACATGGGGGAAAGTCATACAGACTTTATGTAGCAAAAGTCCAGCACACAGACAATGAGAAATAAGTGGGGAAATCTTACAGGACAATCCCCAAAACCCAGAGATTTCAAAAAACTAAAGAAAGGGCAGCGTTCATCACAGAAGATGTTATGAAAAAACTTAAGCCAAGCCACAACTGCTAGTTTTAAGGACAAGTACATATTTGTGGACGATATGAGCGACTTCAATTTATTTTACAGCATTGAATTTCAATTCAAAAGCATTTCTCAAAATTAAGTTCAAAATTATTTTGAATTTTGACAAATCATAAACGTTTACTGGTATAGAAAATAAACTTTTATTTGACAGTAACTATCTGTTCTTATCCTCCCCCATCAATATTACTCATGTTTGTGAGACATATTACAGGTTAAATCGAAGAAAATGAAAATTTTATCATGTGTTCCGATTGACCCCTACCAGCGGGGTGATTCGGAACACCCCTAAATTCCTATATATATAAAAAATAACTGTTCGAAATGTTTTGTCTTTGCTTGGAATATCAAAAGCAAAGCAAGACCGAAGTTTTTGCCCAAAAAATCAATTTAAAAAAATCTTTTAACTACTTTTTTTACAATTAAAGCTGAAAAGTGTTCCGATTCACCCCATTTTACGGTAGCTGTTTTTTCTTAGCTTCTAAGCTGTTTACTTCATCATCACATTTCTTCTTTAAATTTAGAGCCTCTGTTTCTTTTTTATTTTCATTTATTTGTTTATTTATTTATTTCACAAGTCTTATTTCTCGGAATACAATGTTTTTACAATTTTTTAATTTAAATTCCTATAAGTAAAGTTAAAAATATTAAAATTGGTATTGAATTAATATTACTTTTTAAAAATAACTTACTTTATTTTTTAAGATCATAGGGAGAAAGTGCATTGTTTACTGCTGCACTCACGTATATGTACGGGAAAATAATACTTTTTGTGATGAATTATTAGCTTTTAAAGTATTTTTATTGCGTCCTAAAGCTTTAAAAAGTTTTAAAATGCATTTAGCAAAATGCAGAAACAGCTAAGTGGCAGCTGATAACTTCACATAGGATTGAAAATGCTGGAAAAAATGTTGTAATAAAAAAATAGAT
The DNA here is from genome assembly GCA_038373865.1 of Uloborus plumipes. NCBI lineage: Eukaryota > Metazoa > Arthropoda > Arachnida > Araneae > Uloboridae > Uloborus > Uloborus plumipes. Next base: position 88,237 of record JAXGGA010000847.1, read on the forward strand.
ATATTTGTTTTTTTGCTTTTTCAAAAGTAACTTGTTTATTTTTTAATCCGAAGCGAAATTACTGACGGAGTGTTGTCTTGTTCATCTGGCGTTAATTTAATTTGTAAGAAAATATATTTCTTTTCAGTAGTTTTTGGAGATTTACCTGAGTTATTACAATGCTAGCGAGTTGAAATTTTGAAAAAAAATGTCCATAATTTTTGAAAAATCTACGAAGTCTAACCCTCAAAATCCCGTAGGGTTTCATTGTAAAAGCGCTTTGTTTGCCCCCGTAAAAGTGACATCCAGCGGCAAAATTCCTTGCCCCTGTCCCTCGCTTTTTGAGAGAAAATTACAGGCTGAGCATCCATCCTCGTAGGCTACGTCAGAGCTTACAGCCTTCAAACATTATACATCAGTGCAGCCATTTAGCGAGCTAAATCGGAATTAACCAGCAAAATATTATGAGGAGGAAAGTAGTTTTTGCAATTTTGGGCAGCATCTAACGTCTGATGAAAAAAATATAGGAGTTAGAAATAAAATATAAGAGTAAGAAAGAAATATAGGAAATATAGGAGAATATCTGACAAACTGAGAAAATATAGGAAATATAGGAGATATAGGAGGACAATGAGGCCTGCGCACGTCACTGAGTTATGCAAATGATATGAAATGCGCAGCTCTCCGACGCACGTGAAGTAAGATATAAGAGAATGAAGTTGAAAAGTGGGCTATGTTCATGTTGGTTTTTCTGCCCGACTAATTATCGGAGAAATTTGGTTTTTGTCTCGAAGGATACGTGTGATAGGAGGAAATGCCACGCTGTCCTCAACGAAGACACTTCCAGCATAAAGACGACTTTACAAGGGGTATGGTGATCGGACTGAGAAGGGGAGGTTGGTCCATACGTCAAATTGCAGCTGATACCCACATGGATGCAAGCACTGTGCATCGGCTGTGTCGGAGATGGTTGGAAAGAGGAAATGTAGCCACACTGAGGGGTGCAGGTGCAGCCAGAGTGACGTCAGACCGCTTGGATCGACGGATTCACCGACAAGCTGTGGCGGACCCGCAAGTCACTTGTACGTCGATTCTGCAGCACGTTCAAGGTACCCTGGATGTTCCTGTGTCAACCAGAACCATTTCCCGTCGACTGGTTGCACGTGGCCTGCAATCACGGCGCCCGCTAAGAAGACTGCCAGTGACCTCACAGCACAGACTCCAACGTTTGGAATGGTGCCGGACCCAGAACGACGTGGATGGCAGAATGGCAAACCGTAGTATTCTCAGATGAATCCCGCTTCTGTTTGTCCAGTGATAGTCATCGCATACGTGTGTAGGGTCGACGTGGAGAAAGATTGAATACGGCAGTAACTGTGGAACGCCCCACAGCGCGACAACGTGGCATAATGGTTTGGGGCCCTATTGCATACAATTCCGTATCACCTCTAGTTCGTATTCGGGGCACTATGACGGCCCAACGATATGTAGATAATGTACTGCGGCCTGTGGCAATCCCCTACCTTCAGGGTCTGCCAAATGCAATTTTTCAATAGGATAACGCCCGGCCTCGCAGTGCTCGAATCAGCCAACATGCTCTACGAGGTGTACAGATGCTTTCCTGGCCACCATACTCTCCTGACTTGTCACCAATCGAACATGTGTGGGACGTGATTGGACGCCGTTTGCAGAACCTGTCACTGACTCGTTCAGAGGACGAACTGTGGCAAATGGTTGAAAGGGAATGGAGTGCCATCCCTCAGGACACCATCTGCAGGCTTATTGACCCCATGCCTAGACGTGTTTCTTCGTGCATCGCTGTCCGCGCTGGTCCTACTTCTTACTGAGCCGACGCCGTCCTCGCTCTAAATTTTGCTTATTTATTTTGAAATAAATATCACTTACTGTTCCATGCTGTCTCTGTCTTCTTACAAAATTTCATCAATTTCTGACCATTCCTTCTTGGTGTTGCATTTTCAATGTCGAGCAGTGTATATATGTGTGTGTGTGTGTGTGGTGTGTGTGTGTCAATTTTATAAACTAACATGTTATTGATATATGTCACATATTTAAAACATTTTAAAATTATTAACTTTTAAAAAAACTAATGTATTTCCGTAATGGGTAAATAATTTTAAAACTCGATTAAAAACAAGTGGTGCACTAGCTTATGTTTCTGGTTTGAAAGTAATCGAACATTCGGATCTCGCTACTAGGACAAGAAACTCGCGGGCGCTGCATGTTCTGTCGCGGCCGTATAGGTTCCATACCTCTGCTCTAGAATGATTTCAAAGTCGAAGGAACATCTCTAGTGATTTCAGAGAGGAACGAACGTCTCAACTTCTCGACTATTTTCAAATAATAATACAATCACATCAGAAAAATGTTATACAAAAAAAGAAATCAGTTAAGTATAAACTAACCGAAAAAAAATACCATCATGAACAAAAATCTTTATAAATTGATTTTTATTAGCGGCACAAAAGCAGTTTCTTTATACTACGAAGCAACTTAACTTGACACTCAGCGTCACTACGGGAGAAGCCAATAAGAGCTAACAAGCAATTAGCGATCTCCTCTAATTCTCTAAGTAGGCTGTGACGTTTTATCTAGCTCGTTTTTCATAGGCTAACGTCACGCAAACGTCAAGCTGAAGTCACGATGTTTTTGTCAAGAAAGGTTGCAGTTGAGTATAGCAGAGCCTAGAATTATATTCATTATTGTTCCTTTGCTTCTTGAAGTTTTGAAAAAGAAAAAAGTTAGAATTAGCAATATATATTCAAAGATGTTCTTAAACATATATCAGGTAATTTATAGTTGTCATGTTTTTCTTTTCGGTATTTGCCAGTTGATAAAAGAACTCACAAACTCGTGTCAATAACAACAAAAAGTAATATTTGAAGCTAAGTCTTTAGATTATATTTTTCTCTTTTTAGTTTTATAGTTCGTAGAACGTTACATGCATGGAAAACTTTGATTGCCGATTTCCCTTGTTTTTTCTGATATCAAATTAGTTACCTCCTGCTATTCAAAAATTTGAAATAAAAACTCAATAACTAAATCCTAATTGGGAAGCTTTCACTTTTGATTGGCGGCCTACTTTGCTTCAGAAATACCTAGATTGCAGATTGATATCGATAATTTTAATGATTATGTCCTTTTATATCCATTTAAAATTTCTGGGAAAAGCAAAACAGCCTATATTAGATGCGTAAGATTAGTTTAAGAAAAGTTCAAGGTATGAAATTCAGTTTTTTCCGAGCAGGAACTTTCCTGCTATACAATTGTTATATAAATATAAAATATTATTTGTGTGTGAGAAATCTCCTAAAGAAGTAAATCAGGTACGGCAAAAAAAAAAGAACGTTTTTTTCCTAATTATTGCATCTAATCATTGTAAGTGGAGTTGAGAGCAAATTGCATGTTAGCTAATGGCACGCCATTTTCAGAACAAACAAAAAAATCCCCGTATTTGCAAGCAAAATATATTATTAATAGAATTAGGTTGCATTCCAAGGCTTTGTCACCTGTTATTACAACAGTGCCGGCTGAAAAATGGCGCTGTTGATTTAAATTAAAATTTTTATTGAACGGGGGCGGCAATTACTTTCCATTCAGTAAACTGTTGCCACATTCATTCACTTACTTTCGATTTAAAGATTTTTAAGTGATAAATTTACAAAAGCACCATATTTTGCATTATTGAGGTCGTTGCATTCAAAGAGTAATCTAAAAAATACTTTACGTAGGCGAAAGATTTGATTTTGATAACTTCAAATATTTTCCCCCATTCCAGCAAAATGTTGATGAAAGAAAAGGAGAGATAGTTACATTTGTCTCCATTTTCTGTTAGTTGTTAAGGCTCTCATAAAAGAGGAGCTGACTCCTCCGACATTTTGGTTCCAAAACGGGGTGGGCGTGGAACCACTGGTATCTGTACTCAAGTCGCATTGAAGAAAAGTGGAAGCTAAGCTTGAATTGTAGCTGCATAGATGATATTTGACTATTTTTGTCTATATGACAAAAACATTTCATAAACTCAGGCTCAAAACAAGTGCAATATGAAAACAGACCCAATTTCGTGAAACATTTCCCAATAAACTGTTTTTAAATTCGAGAAATAAGTTATCTTTTTAAATTTACATAATATGGCGCTTTATCCAACTAATCATAAGTTATTTTATGCCAGAGCAACCAGGTATAATATTAATGTGTTTCAAATACCTGTAACAAGGCTGGATCCAAGACTTCAGAGCTCTAGTTGTTGTCAAGGCTGGATTGGAATAATTTTCAAAAGGGCCATTGCTTTTTATCCCTTTCCCCTTAATATGAATCCTGATTGCTACATGCTTGCACACTTACGGCATTAAAGATTGCATACAATTGCGTTATTAAGATTTTAATGCCGAAAAAGTTCTAGGGGATTTTATTTTTGGAAAATTTCTTTCCCCCTTGATTTTTTTGAAACTTTAGTTTTGAAAAACTATTGGAGGAAAGTTACTAAACCCTACCTCTTTTTCCAATATTATAGTAAATGTTCTAAACCACTCCTCTCGCTAACATCACAAAAGATAGTTTAAAGTACCACTCTTTTAGGGCATCATCATGCGAAGTTTAAATAAATAATTCACAATTTCAATAGTTTTTTTTTCCGATCCTTTTCGTTATAAAGTTATGTTAAAGGGGAAAATATTTTATTAAACATCAATTCCGCATAACAACTGGTGAGTGTATATGTGTGTATCTGTGTCACATTTACGGAGGTGTAGGTGGTGCGTCGCACCCCCAAAAATTTTAATTGGGTTTTGAAAAATATTAACACTAAATTTATTTCATCTGGAAGCATAGTTTGGAGAATAACATATATTTTTTCATTGCGACGCATGAAATTTAATTTACTTGAAAGTCAAAAATACAATATTATACAGTTAATTGCATGGTCCGTGTATATCACTGCACATTGCCAGTGCGAATGAAATAAAACTGTACTATCCCTAGCAGCAGCATCTCATCGGCCGATGATCGGCCATTCATCGAAACCCGAGGAAATTCTCATCGGCCGATGATCCAATATGTCTCATCGGCCGAGCAGAATCCGAGCAGCAAAATCCGATGAGAATACGATGAGATTTGGAGCAATTTACGAGCAGAACAGTCCCGTGCCGAGGAATTTCATCGGGAAACTTGATCGGAAGGATATCGTTTTCCGATGGAATATAGCTCATCTTATTTTCATCGGGAAAGTTGATCGGAAAGATATCGCTTTCCGATGAAAAGTAGCTCATCGAAAAACGTACTCGGATACTGATCGGAACGATGTCATCGTGCGCTACAGGATCAGTTTACGAGGAGTTTGTTGATCGGCCGAGCAAAATCCGATGAGTTGATGCTACTTGGGATGTATTAAGAATAACAGTATATTTATCCATTAAAAAAAAGGTTAACAATGACACGCAAGTAAACAGTTATCATTCAGTGTTTCATTCTAGAATAATTGTTTTTCATATAAGTGGGTATTTATTGGTGTATTATTAGTTTAAAACAACTATGGCTAACAACAAAAAAAACGAGAACAAAAATTAGAAAACTAGAACATACTATTGTGATACAGTCGAACCTGTTTATCTCGAACCTGCTTATCTCGAAACCCTCTCTTTGTCGAAATTTTTCAATTTCCCTGCTTTTACAGCATAAATTTAACGTTTTTCCAATTTTTTTTTTATCTCGGATGATTTTTTCGAAAAACCTCTATATCTTGAATTTTGACGACTCTCATTTTTGAATTTCATCTCCAGCCACCTTTATCAATGGTATAACTTGGACACAAAAATCATCTTCTGCACAATCATTTAATTAAATGAATAATTATGAAACATAAGTAATCATTTCTAAAAAAAATGTTCGTAGTTTAGATTCAGGCTTTGTGTCAGTTTTAGAGTCCTCCATCTACAAATGAAAATAATTGTAGAGTTTCTGTTCCACGAAAAAAAAAGAGCATTTTACACAGCCTAAGGCTGACGGAGAACTGGGCAATTTCCCAAGTTTCCTTTCTGCAATCGAAAAAATATTTGACATGTGCTTTTAGTTTGTAATAAGTCAGTCCTAGAATGCACGGAATTTAATAAGTCAAACAACGCATTTTGTTCTGAAATTCTACTTGCTTTTATAAAAGAAAGGAATTATTACAATCGCGAAACATTTTTCACTCAAATTTTTGACCTGAATTTCGACTTCCTTTTCATTCCCCCGTAATAAATATTGAGTAATTTTACGGTCTATCTATGCACATTTGCACATACATATGAACATGTGTGTCAACAAATGAATGGACAATCGAAATGTAAGTTTTGATCATGTCAGAGTTAATTATGACTTGCTTTCTTGAGAAATTGCATATGCGTATGTATATTGTCACATAGCTCAAAAACCGCAGTACGAAGAATGTTAAAATTTCATTTGTACATGGCGATCCACTTATACGCCTCCTCTTGGGGTTGAAATTGGATGTTCCGGAAGAGGTCTTTACACGCATGCAGGTGTAATAACATAGCATAACGACTCGTAAGAAGGTGAAATGCTTCGGCGAAGATCAGAGGATACCTGTTGTTGACACAATGGGGCACACGGAGGCTACCATCATTTAAAATATTGCTATATTTTTAATGATGCCACCAAATTTGCCAAACACCAAAGCCAAATGAACTGCAACATCGAAATTTGCCAAATCTTCAGACTAAATTGACGAATAGGGAAGAAATTTCACAAGTCACAGTGCCCTCCCGTAACCTCCCATCTGGGCGCACCTCTGTGTGGTGTCCACGCCATATTTTTTAATTTCAAATTTTTGCCACGAACTCGACGAAATCCTCGTCCTCATCTTAAGCCAGAGCTGACAAAAGCATTCCTCGCAATCAATAATTCCGACACGCTCAACTAAGAAAAGCATTTCGAGAATACCTTGAACCACTTCTCTACATTTTACCATCTGAGATCTTCGGAAAGAAAGAAGAAAAGCTTCCCCGAGACCCGGAGAGCGGAAATTCCGCTGTATGCAGGTGTAATAACATAGCATAACGGCTCGTAAGAAGGTGAAATGCTTCGGCGAAGATCAGAGGATACTTGTTGTTGACATAATGGGGCACACGGAGGCTACCGATGCACGCAAACGATCCATCATGGCGACACACTCCGCTTCGCTTGTCACACGACACTTCTCCGAGTTTTTTTTTACTCCCTGTTCTCTCGTCAGCTTGGCTCTCTCTCTTGCCTTTCGATTTTCTTTTTGTCTTCAGTGTTTGCAAAAAGCTTTGTTCCCGAACCGAGACTAAAGAAGAATCTGCGCCGAACAAACGCACCGCACGCTGTTTCTTTGTTTTCGTTAGTTTCACTTTTTGGAGCGTTTTTCTTTCTCGCTGCAACGGAGAGCGTTATGAGTGGCGTTTGCCGTTGAACTGAGCGGAGATCCTTCCTCTTCCAAGTCCATCTACAGACGTGTTAAGTACGACTGTGATTTAATGCTTTTTGAGAAGCAAGGATGGATACAAGGGAGAGGGCGAGGGGATCCCATGAGGGACAGGCCTTGGGGAACTTTTCATTGGCAGTTTTTCGACATTGAAGTTCTAAAAATGCAATTTCATGCGAGTTTTAATGAAGTTGGGGAAGGAGTTTTGAGGCTCTCCCCCGGAAGTATTTCGAAATTGAAGTCCGAAACTTTTGCGATCAATATTTGTAAACCAGTATGGATAGTAAAAAATAACAAAGATCAATCGCCCCTCCCTTGAAAACTTTCTGGATCCGCCCTTGATGAGGGACTACCTACTGGTAATTTTTCAATATTGAAGCTCAAGAAAGGCATTTTTTGGCTATCTTTGATGTTAGCTGAAGGGATGTGTAGGGCTTTGCTCAGGATACGTTTTGCAATTCAAGTCCAAAACACACGTATGAGGTCAACATTTGTAAACCAAGATGTGTGTAAAGAATACGTATTAAAATCAATCGCCTCTTTCTCGAAACATTTCTAGATCCACCTTTGTTAAGAATTACGTTCTGTGTCACCAGGTTCATCATTGCAATGAAGCAGGAAAACAACATCTGTATTATGCCAACGCCTCCTAAATTCTCAATGCCTACTACATTTGCCTTAATACGGGAGACATTGGTTCACTTTGAACGCCACCTCGCAGCAACCTGATGATACCGTTGTTATGGTGATACATCCAAATACTGTTCGAATCAAATTTTTGATTGATAAATTTTTAAATTTAAATTCAGCAATCAACCAATCCTTGATTTCTCTGTCGCGAATTCCGATAGATGGCAGTGCTTCGTGAACCAAGGGAGAAATTTTACTCTGTGCAAAAAACCAGAAAGCAGACGGCATTTAGTATCTAGGATGCGTTGATTATGGCCAGAGTCATGTGGTTCTTGAATTCACTTCGCTTGATGTTATGTCTATCCCAGGGCTAGACTAACTACAATGAGGCTCAAGGAAGACACCCAATAATTTAGAGTCCCTTGAAGAGTATGAATATACTGACTGATTTACAGATTTAGGGGCCTGTCGGAGTGCCTTTTTGGGGGCCATTGTATGTCACAGAACTATGTAAATCATTTATGATGTGCATTAATGAATCTCCTCTCGGGTTTCCCATGGTTGTTGGGGCTACTAGTGATTGTGACACAGTAAATCCGAAACTGGTAAAATGAATAAAAATTCTTCTTTGAAGATATTTTTTTCCAATTAATAAATCATTATTTTACATTCATTCTTACATTAAATCATTATTTTATTCTTTGCATAATATTTAAAAATTTGGAGCCCTATAGGAAGTGAAGTTCCAATTCCAGGCTTACCGTATTACCCCGTATTAGCCGGCATGCCGCAAAATTCGAGGGTCACCAGATTTTCTATGACTCGTAAATAGTCCTTTCCGGAATGCCAGAAAAACCGAGGCGGGAAAAAATAATTTAATACTATCTCAAGAATACTAAAATCTTTAAAAATAATATAAGTTATGTACTGGTGTGCCAAGCACAAAAATCTAATCTGTACTTTTTATGAAATTTGAATTATTGTCACCAGGTATAATTTGTTTGCAACATATATTATCTAAATACATTGTTTTATGGTTATTTGTGAAAGAGAAATATTAATATAAAATTTTCGAAGAAAATGCCATCTATAGAGGCATAAAAAATTAAGAAGTGATTTTTGCATTTGCCGCTCAGTGTCGATGTCACTTTTGTAGCACGACAGTATAGATCATTTTATTAATACAATTCAATGATTTTACTTTGTAAAAAGGTTAATAAACAATAGCAAGATAACGCACCATCAAACCACTATGATTTATTTCGTCTCTGAGACCTGAAATTCATTAGTTTGTTTTTGAGAAAGTCGTTCATTATTATTTTTCCTTATAGTGGTTTGCTTTGCGGTTAAAACTGAGGAGATATACATGTATTTTTTTTTTTTTTTTTTGAAAAATTAACCTTGAAATTATCCGGCATGCCGAAAATTCGAATTTTCCGGCATGCTGGTCAACCTCATTTTTTCCTGCATGCGGGCTAATGCCGGGTAACACGGCAGTTGGCGTGTGTGGTAATTAGGCCCTAGTCCATCAATCGGAGCTGAGCCTATACATGAATAAATTGAATCGGATATTTCAGAAACCAGTCGAATTCTGAACTTTTTAATTTCAGGAAAACTTTATATCATCATATTAACTTACATGTAATGCACCAGCAGCTCGGTTATAATATCCAGAGATTGCAATTTCGACCTTGTTATGTACATCAGCCGGAAATAATCAATAACTGAAATGGAAGCAGATATCTTTTCCAAAAAACCACTAGATAGTGCAATAATGAAATAAAAAGTAGTAATTGAAAGAATATCGTCAAACATGTTTTTGGACGCATAAATTATTTGTTCTTTGGTCCACATTATTGAAATATAAAGTCTTAAAGTTTGCTGAAATTTAAAAGAAACGTCGCCAAAGCCAACAGGTTTCAGTGGGCGATAGAAGACATCTTCACTCGATTTGAGATGGCTACAGGCGGTGATCAAAATCTCGCCGTCTTTAAATTTGGCGCTATTCTTAAAATTTCGTTAAATTTTAAGACCCTTTTTTAAGGTCCCCTAGTGCAGCCAGACTTTTCCAGGAAGGAGGGGGTTTTTTATCCTAACTTGTATATAAATTTCTGCATTAGGATTGGCAGTTATGTTCAAAACTAGCTTTGGTTAGCCTTTCCTCCCCCCTGATGCACCTGTTAAGAGTGCAGATATCACAACGTTTTAAAACTGAAAGAATTTCAAAAATTCTCTGCGCATTGATACGAAAATTGAAATTTGCGTTCTTCTGAAAAAACGTTAAAAAAATACTCTTCAACCAATAACATACCATATAAACTGTTCAGAAGATCGTTCCCGGAACTATATTCGCAGAAAACCCTGATAGATCAGCAAAAGAAACAAAAATTAGCTTTCCAACAAGCAGCATGACGAAATGAGTCTGCCGGAAACAGACTAATTTTGGGTAACTGTTCTCAAAATCGTAGGTTCTGACACATGATTCATTCTCTGACGAAAACATGTGTGTCTGTGAAGCATTACCCCAAGCTAAAATATCAGACATGCTAATCATCCAGACATGAGTCTTTGTGTTTAAACAGGATCATTTACCAAAAGTGGCCAGAAGCGGGGAATATACACTTATTAGGGAGGAAGACTAATGGGACGCACAAAGGCCATTTTCGCAGCTGATGAATAATAAGTTCGCTAATTGCATCAGTTCATGCAGGATTAAGGAGTCTGCATGGTATGCAGTCAGGGGGATGTCTATAAATATTGTTACACAGTGGCGTACTCGGGATGTTTTCCTGGGGAGGGACTAGACATTTTTAGGAACTTACTTGATGTAAGCGGCAAAATCAGTGAAATTTTGGTGGCCTCCACATTCCCAGATTTATCTATATTTCCCCCCGTGTTAGTAAAGTTTTGATACGCAGTTTTCGTTCCAGTTATATATATATATATATATATATATATATATATATATATATATATATATATATATATATATATATATATATATATATATATACATACATACATATATAAAAAATACATTAACATAAACAAAGTTGAAAACTAATATGCAATCTAATATGAATAACAAATATCACCACACATGTCGGGGGCTAGAATAATATAAAAGCTAGGAAAGGCTAGAATAATATAAAATAAGAAAATTAAAAATTAAACAAAAAATATTATTTTTCAACAAAAAAGGACATTAAAAACATTTTTTGGAATAGTTTTGAAAAATTTTGGAGGAACTTTGAACCCTTAAAGCCCACCCCTTAAATACGGCCCTGAATCGGATTATGCTCAAATTAAGACACAACATTTAATAAAGAAAATCGCAAAAAATATTTAAAATGAAAAAAATGGGAGAAAAAGAAGTCGGCTCCTTAGAAATAGATAACTCTCTAGGGTCTAGGGGAAGCATTTTTGATGTAGCCACATTTTAAGACGAATAATTTTCAACCATTTTCTGTGTAAAAAATCTGGTATGGACCCCACACTATTTCCTTTTACGTGTACATTTCTTAGTAGTTGCCTTAAGTGTTAAAAAAAGTGCTTGGAGTGAGCAAGGTAACAATTCAAATATTTACTCCCCTAATCTGCCACGAAACAATGCAAAAAATATTTCACAATGGTTAATTTTCCAAATATGGCTGATTTTAATATCATTCAGTGAATTTTTCCCAAAATATCGCCAATAGCGCCAAGTTGAACCCAAATTCAAAAAAAAAAAAAAAATCCCCAAATTGGTCGCCAACATGGCGAAATGTCGCCAAGTTGGCGTCAAACACTTGGCGACCAAAATCTTGGCGACATATCGCCAAAAATCTCAATTTTAGTCCTCTTTTTCCTAGTCAAGATAAAGATGGCTAGTTCTGAATTCTTTTTGGGATCTGGGTTGGAGTGAAGCAAGGGCGGATTTAGGGGGTGGTCAAAGGGTCAGCTGACCCCCCTGTGATGAAAAACACGTTTTAATCAGTTGCACAACCACTATCAATTTTGCTCTCATTGAAACAAAAATTTGAATTAGAATTTTATTTGTGAAGTTTATTAATAAGAATTTTTTAAACTCCAACATTGATTATATAGAGACAATTTATACATTGCAAATTTATATTTTTCCTAATGGCAAATTTTTACAAAAAAACAAAAAAACAATAATAAATAAACAAATGGTAAATTTAAAGACATTAGAACATTAGAAAAATATTACTTGCTGTGCAATATCGTATGATATTTTAAAGAAGATTAAAATTTTACATGCTTCGTTTTTCTTCCACTAACTTATAAGGTATAACACTAGCGCACTAAAACTTGACCCCCCTTACAAAAATTTCTGGATCCGCCTCTGGAGTAAAGCCCCTTAGCTTCCTCCGTGAGTAAACCACTGATGTTACACATTTTTATCACTTATCAGCATATTTTACCTCTCCGTTTTATCACAAAGTTTCACACTTTACCTTATCCCTTCTTATTGGCACACTCACATGCTACGCTATATTACCTAAACATGATTACTTCAGAATTATTTCACGATTATGTCAGAAAAGTGCTTCATTTCTAGCGAAGTAGGTGATTTCATACTTTTGTTACCTCATTCCTGTTATTTAATTTCAGAAATAAGTTATGGGTGAATATCAGGAAAAGTGCTAATTTAAGTCACAAATGAATTTCTCAAGTACTTCCAAATAAAAACTAAAAATTTTTCTTTTCCCATACAGTAAACTATGTCGCACATACAATCCATGACAAAATTTTCAGGTTTTACTTTAATTTGTGACTATAGAACTCTTTTTATTGCCTCAATGTCATGTCGGCAGCGCGTCACACATTCGAATCGCAAAGTTCAAAAAAATCCTGCGGATTATAAAACATCGCAGCAGAAACAAATACAAAAGGAAATAACGTGTTTTATGTTCATCTATGACGATTAACTCTTGTGTTTTAGATAAAATGAATTTAGATCGATAAAAAAAAGCAATTTCTGCCTGTCACAAGTTTTCATAGTTTGACGAGTGAGCCAACTTCTGGATTGATAAAATCTAGACAAAACATTTTTTGTCGCCAAAAAATTACGCTGGGTGAAGCTCTAATATGTGATGTTTCAGTTCCGATAGAAAATTTTCACTTCGGCTGCATTGAATTACCGGTAAGATTTTTTCAATCTTGCCTTTTCTGTTTCTACCAAATGAAGTGTCATGTCGGCAGCGGAATTTAAGACACAAAATAAAGTAATTTTTCAATTTATTTTTGCATAATGGAAAAGAAACCTATTGTCATGGACATTATAAGGTGTTTTTATTTTCGAATCTTTAATTAGGGATGTTTAGGTATCATATTGCGGGAAATTTGTCATGTCGGCAGCGGTCATGTCGGCAGCGCCAAAGTAGAAGGTTATTTGTTACGAAACTGAAGCGTGCGTTACCGATGTTTTTTCTTCGAGTTATGAGTTTGTTGAGTTTTAAAGTACAAAGGTAGATTCAAGTGTATCGTGTTTCCTGCCAAATTTTCCCATTTTAGCAGTTTATTCATTATTTTTTAAATGCTTCGAAAACATTAATTTTCCTGCAAAATTTGAGTTTTCAAACAAAATTAATGCCTTTTTTTCACCTTTTTTTCTTTTACATAAATATTCCGTCCTTCGTTCCTAACTACTGCACCCAAAAATATAATTTTGTTTTAAAATGGAAAACTTACGAACAGTTTATTGAAAATCTTCCTCCCCCGCCAAACTCTGACTGTCTGGATCTAATTTCGTTTTTTAAGATTGTGTTAAGAATTTTATTTTATTTTCATTTTTAGCTATTAACCTCTTTATCTGTTTGAAAAAAACTTTATCGCACTTATTTAGACTTTAACTAACTTTTAATTAGTCTCTAATTATAAAACTAAAAAGCGTTCAGGCTCTGAAAATATTATTATATTCTAAGTAATAATTATTTTATTTTTGAACATAAAAGGTAGTGAAAGTGTTTACTTTTGTATACTAAGTGTAAAATCTGTAATAGTTGTCAGTTCGGTAGCATTCTCATCATGCCGGTAACGCTCAAAGACAACCCCCCTAAAAGGGGGGTAAATGTTCACTTTGACCATGCCCCGAATTTTTAAAAAATATTGTTACTAATGTGTATTTGAAATACCCAATTAATTTAATTTTCTGAGTATCTTTAAAAATTGAAATTTTCCATGGTCAAATTGGCACTTTTCCTGATATTCACCCTTATACTGTTCGTCCTTGAAAATCGTGACTATCATTCGGGAACCATTCCACTTAAAAAAAGGGTGATGGGCTTGGGCTGTGCACGGCAAAATCAAGTGAGAGGCACGGCTTTTACAGATGTACAGTATTTTTCTGTCTTTAAGATGCCTTTCTCAATTTTAAGCAATTATAACTGTCTAGTGCCTGGGTAAAACGTAAGTGAAATTGCGATTGCTTCTACTTACAGTTCTAACCCAAGTAGCATCAAATCATCGAATTTTGCTCAGCCGATCATCGAACTCCTCGTAAACTGATCCCGTAACGCAAGATGACATCGTTCCGATCAGTATCCGAGCACGGTTTTCGATGAGTTGGTTTTCATCGGAAAGCGATATCCTTCCGATCAACTTTCAACAAAATTGATCCTAAATTCATCGGCACGGGACTAATCTCATCGTATTTCGAGCAAAACTCATAGGATTTTGCTGCTAGGATTCTGTTTCGCCGATGAGACATATTGGAGCAATTTCCGATGAGAACTCATCGGCCGATGAGAATTTCACCGGGTTTCGATGAATGGCCGATCATCGGCCGATGAGATTATGCTGCTAGGGAAGGTTTTTGCTTTTCTTAGTCCGAGGTGGTGGACATCCACCTCGAGGAATTTCTCTCTAGGTCACTGGCTCGATTATGCACATTTCTCTGAAACAAACTAACAGATCATAAAACTCAACATGTCTTTTGATATTACAGAGAAACAACGATGTCATTAGTGATTAAAACATCGCCAAGGATTGCTGTTTGATACGGCTCAAAATGCTTATTAATATTCTTTCCCTTTTTGTTATCTTACCTGTCACCCCTATTTTGGTAAGATCAGAGAAGACTTGACGCATGCGTAAATACGCGGAATGATTTAACTAAAAAAAATCGGACAGTAAGATGTCTTTCTCAATTTTAATCAATTATAACTGTCTAGTCACACTGTAAAACATAAGTAAAATTGCGATTCCTTCTATTACATTTCTAAGGTTTTGCTTTTCTTAGTCTAGTGGACACTGGACACCCACCTCGAGGAATTTCTCTCTAAGTCACTGGCTCGATCATGCACATTTCTCTAAAACAAACTAACAGATCATAAAACTCAACACGTCTTTTGATACCACAGAGAAACAATGATGTCATTAGTGATCAAAGCATCGCCAAGGATTGCTGCCAACAGTCTCGGCAACCCTACCGCGTGTGAGAAAGTGGAACCAACTTCAGATCCCGAACGGGTGTATGCTAGGGAGTAGAAGCGATCTGCTTTCGAACTGAAGTGGATGGCGGTAAAAGTGCCTTTGATGCAGAGGCACCGAGAGAAAAAGAAAAAAAAAAGAACAGCGCTCCGAATTAAGTGTTCAGGAGAGGGAGAAAAAAAAAGAGCCTTTTCTCAAAGAATAAAAAGGTGTACATCGTGTGGAGAGCCCGACAGAATGAGAGGAGGTTTTGTGGAGGGAAGTATAAACTGAGATTTCGTGGTAAAATCGCCGAAATGACTATCGCAAGGTACTTACTTTGCCAAATCGCGGATCTTTTTGAAGTTCGGGGAGGGAGGAAAATGGATCCCTTCAATAACTGATATTTAGTGTGAGAAGTGCAGATTAGTGAATGATACTTCATATCAACGGCAGACTGATCTATAATCTGAAGCTGAAAGATTTTTAATCTTTCGTTTTCTCAAGACATAATTTGTCTTCTTGAGAATCGATTACCGCTTAAGAATACTTCCTCTTTTCATTCCATTCTTTTTGTGAGTTTTGTTTTTATCCTCTGAAAATCAAATTTGTATTTCATTTAATTGTAACAGAAAAGTGTATTACTTATTTAAAAGTTCAGAGTATTTACTATTTCATTCAGCTACTTCATTCGAGGGTTTAATGCAACAATTACGGTAATGTGTGCTTGGATACTGTTGGAGAAAAAAAAACAAACACACTGCAAAAAATGAACTGTTGTTTCTAAAGTATAATTCTGGCAGCCGAGGTTCCAATTTAAAACTGTAAAATGCACAGTAATAAACTGCAAAACTAGCAATTTTACAGTTTCTTACTGAAAAGTAAGAAATTTTACAGTTTATTGCCGTAAAATTCAGCTGTATTATACTGTAAAATGCACAGTAATAAACTGCAAAACTAGCAATTTTACAGTTTCTTACTGTAAAGTAAAAAAATTTAGTTTATTGCTGTAAAATTCAGCTGTATTATACTGTAAAATGCAAAGCAATAAACTGCAAAACTAGCAATTTTACAGTTTCTTACTGTAAAGTAAGAAATTTTACAGTTTATTGCCGTAAAATTTAGCTGTATTATACTGTAAAAGCAACTGTATAATACTGGCAGCAGAGGTTCCTGTTTAAAACTAAAATGCATGGCAATAAACTGTTAAATTAGCAGTTTTACTGTTTATCACTGTAAAAATAGAAATTTTACAGCTTATTACTGTAAAATTAGCAATCGTACAGTTTATTACTGTAAAATTAGCATTTTTTATAGTTTATTACAGTAAAATTAGCTGCATTATACTGTAAAAACAACATTCATTTTTTACAGTGCAGTTTTACCGTACTTTTATAATATAGCTGCTGTGAAGGGGGTGTGGGCAGCGCTGGTGAGAGGAGGAGAGCATTATTACCCAATGTACACATTTTTTTTTTTTTTTGCATTGAGTTAAATTCAACAACTTCATTTTCTTTCATTTGTATTTCACTTTGCAGAGCAGTTGGGCAATTTCACAATAGCAGACGCATCAACACAAAAGACAAAACTCTATACAAAGACACCAACTGCGTTAGATTCTTGTTTCATAGCATAGATTTTTTGAAGAACATGGATTCTACTTCTATGTAATACAATTAAATTACGAAGGTTTTCAGAAACAATGTTTATTTATTTAATTTATAATGGCTTGTTCAGTAATGGACGTATCCACATAAGATCATCATCAAAGGCACAACAGCCTTTTGCAGGCCAAGGCCGACTCGCTCACTTTCCTCCAGTTGGCCCTATTAGTCGCAACGGCCCTCCATCGGTTGATTCCCATTAGCTTTAGATCATTCTCGACGTCGTCCAACCATCGAGTGGGTGGTCGTCCTCGACGTCTAATCCCTTCAATTTTTGAAAAAGTCACTTTTTTGGTAGGGACAGCATCAGCATGTCTATGAAGATGTCCTAACCACCGAATACGTATCACATAAGATAGGTCATTAAATATTTTTTTTTAATTTAGTTCACAATCATATTACTAAGAACCCTTTTTATATTATAACACTCTCCCGTGAGAAACTATAGCTAAATTTGTAAAAACTAAGCATGAGGAGATGTTCTCTTTAATTAGTCTGTGTTTTACAAACACAATGAGACAATGTTTCTAATTTACACCGCTCATTATTACAACATTCGAGGGAAATTATTCATAGTTTTTAAGATTTAATTGGCTTAAAATGTTTTTTTTTTTTAAAGTATTTAGCGTCCGCATTCCTCGTAAATTAGTACATAATACTTGTGTACTTTTAAAGTAGATTAATAGGCTTTAAGGGATCATAAAAAGAATCTCACGAGAATGTAGGTGAGAAAAAGTACGTGAGGGGAGTGGAAGCATTTTTTATTCTCCGATATGCTTGCAGGGGTGTCGGAAGCATTTTTTATTCTCCGATATGCTTGCAGGGGTGTCGCATCCACCCTTCCCCAGCCATCAGGAATGCCTTATAACCAGGGGCGGATCCAAAAATTTTTGTAAGGGGGGTCAGGTTTCAGTAGCCCGTACTGAACCTAATTAATGTATCAGTTAAATGGAAGGAAAACGCGAAGTATGTAAAATTTAAACCTTCTTCGAAATGTTATACATTATTGTACAGCAAGTAATAGTTTTTATAATGCTCTGTTAAATTAACTACATATATATTTTGATAAAAATTTACCGTCAGGAAAACTGTAAATATGCAATTTGTAATTACCTACATGCAACTAATATTGGAAACTGGGTCATTCTAGCGAAAATGGTACAAATTATATCCGAGACTTTATAATTTTTTAAAATCAATTTTAATAACTACCTCTCATTAAGTATATTTTTTATTGGTTCTCCATTTAATTTTGTGCTATCAAGTATCAACTGATTAGGTATAATCCATTTAGATAGGACCCAAAAAAAAAAAATATCTTTGTCAGAAGAAGGAGAAAATGACGTGTCCCATTTTCAAATTGCTAGAATTTTAAATGTGATTTAAAATTAAACTGAAATGTAGCAACAAAATAAATTACACTGCATTTCACAAAAGATACTTCTGACACCATTTCTGCAGTTTATTACGCAAATGAAATTTTTTTTTCCCCAAAAACACTATTATTTATCCATGTCCCTAGATTTTCTATGTTTCGAACTGTCCACTCTGTTACAAGTCTTTTTGGAAATAAAACAAACAATTGCATTCAATCTGATACATTTTTTTAAAAATATAGGTAGTATAAGTGCCGTGATTAGCTTGCTACATTGAATTATGTAGTCAACAACCAGGGTGAGCCTAATTCTTTTCTTATGATGGTTAATTTAAACTGTAGGATGTCCATTCTGTTAGAGCCGATTTCATGATGAAAAAAAGAGATTTTTTTCTTGAAATTGCAGACAGACAGCGGCGTACGCAGACAAATCATTTCAGGGGGGGGCTGAGCCGAGACTCTTTAAGAGGAGGGGCGGGGCACCTCATAAAATGTAGCTAAGAAAAGTAAATGTTTCGAATTTCTGATATCAATGCTAATTTCAGATGACAAAAATACATCATTAAAAAATATTTTTTATCATTATAATTATTGTTGAGAAGTAAAGCGTTTTGATGAAAATAGAAAATGATAAAATTGAAATTTGAAAATTTTCTTTATTGAAGAAGGTGTTCCTTAAACAAGTGCATGCAATATTTTTGCAAATTTGAGCTTTAATAACATTAATTTTGCCATTTATTTTACTATATTTCTAATATTGGGTTTCAATCACACATTTGTTGAAATTTATTTAACAGAATTAGATGAATGAACAAGCATTAATCGGTGTTTCTGAAACATATTTGGAATAAATGTCAACAAAATTGAATTATAAGATAACCATACACGTCACATACAGTAAAATGGAGAGATTAAAAAAGAAAAGAAGGAATTTACTTTTTTCTCCTTTCTTTTAATTTTGCCCATACTTAATTTTCTTTTCAAAAAAATTCTCATGTCTTGATTTCAGCAAGAAAGGAAAAATAAATAAACGATTTCAGCTTAAATTTTTTAAATTTGTTTGGGAAAATTTCGGAAGGGGCTGCAGCCCTATCAGCCCACCCCCTGAGTACGCCACTGCAGACAGACTTACAGTTTTAGGCTGTTTATTCCACTTTATGCTTGTTTTGTGATTCTAACTTTTCTTCGTGATGATAAAGATATTTTTAAAGGCTTATTTGTCCACTCTGTTACATGTCCACTCTGTTACACAAAGTGATCAAAATATTTAAAATCCTTTCATAAATGAGTCATGTACTAATTATTTACACTTCATTATACACAAATAAATGGAAACTTAATAAAAAAGTATGATTAGTTGGTGGAAATTATTTAAATTGATAATCTTAAGTAAAGAGTTTCAGACGTGATTTGTACCATTTTCGCTGGAATGACCCAACTATAAAATTATCCAAACAAATAAAATTTTGCATTTTGTACTCATAATCTATATACATAAAAGACAACTTTTGTATGCGTATGACCGGGGTAAACTTCAAAACTACTGGACCGATTTTAACCATTTTTTCACCGTAGATAGCTACAGTAACAGGGAGCAAGATAAGCTATAACTTATTTCTAAAAAGTGTAGTTTAAAAAAGTTATTATAGAAAATAGTAAATTTCATATAGTTTCCCCATGATTAAATTTTCAGTCCATTATTGCAAAAATTTGTCGCCTGGCAACAACAATATTAATAGTAATCACGATGAAAATTTTGAACCAAGGCTTCTCTGGAGTAAGTATTAAATTTCTTGCTTTCTTAGGATTTTTAAATTCATCTATGCCAATAATCGCTAACGGGGTAAATAAAAAAAGAATTGATTTGGCAACAGTTAGAAAATAGAAAGTGATTTTTTGGAAAATCACACGGATAAAACAAATAACTCATTTAAGTTTGATTTCACGTTCTCCGTCATACCCAGTTAATCTACAGCATGGTCACAAAAAATACCTTTGAGAAATATGATTCTACTGGGCTTAGTTGAAAGTCATATATTTATTTTCTTGGATTTGGCATGTTACATTTAAACCAGTGCGACGCCGGGCACATCAGCTAGTACACGTATAAAATATTTGTTTCATTGATTGCAAGATCGATAATGGCTGCACAACTGATAAAATTTGTTTCTTATCATTGGGTGGTCAGCTGACCATTTGACCACCACCTGAATCCGCCTTTGCTTATAACTAACAATAATAACCACACGAAAAAAGTTCGCCCCAGGAGGTTAGTCCTCAATCCACCCATACAGCACATATCATCTAACACTGAGGTATTTAATGCGTTTCAGCAAAAACCGAACGAGCGTTCAGGGTGGCGAAAAATTTCCAAAGACGCTTTTCGACGCCGCACTTGGCGCCTTCTAACTAGGCCACTGACGCTTCCGAATAAAAGGAGTCGAAACAGAATGTCAGGGCACAAAAACAACAGAAAATTTATACATTCGAACAACAAAAACCCATTCCACTTTTCGGAAAAAGAGATGAAAAAAGATGGAGAATTTGACCATCGCCTTCCTGAGACCACCCTGGACGTCCTGCCTCCTGTGAGGAGATGTGGCCTCCTGCGGAGAAGGAGGAAGTCTCCAGCCAACTGTTGATGATCCTTCAAGGGGGTTGATTTGTGCCAAGAGGTAGGGCCAGGAATCGAACAGTTTACACGCCAGGAAGGGGAGGACAGGGGGTTGAGGAAAAGGAAGGTGCTAACGAGCCGCCGTGGTTTGACAAGTTGGCTAATAAACGTGAAAACTTCTCCAAGCACTGGAAGGAATTTACTTCAGCTGGGGGTTAATTTGGAGCTGTTTTACCACGGCGAACTTCCGGGTGTAAACTATTAATTGAGCATTGATGCCCCTGTCGAATCAGCTCTGCATTTTCTTAATTCTGAGGCACATTTACGCTGTAAAAAATAGCTGTTGTTTTTACAGTATAATGCAGCTAATTTTACAGCAATAAACTGTAAAATTGCTAATTTTACAGTAGTAGATTGTAAAATTGTAGTTTATTGTAATAAATTGTAAAAGTGCTAGTTTCACAGCTTATTAGTGTGCATTTTACAGTTTTAAACTGGAACCTCTGCTGCAAGTATTATACTGACGTTTTTATAGTATACTCAGGCACATTGAAAATAGCGACCCAAGAAGAAATAGTGCGATTGATCAGCCGATCAGCGATTGCGTCTACAGTGGTGCCAAGCTAGATCAATGTGGAATATCACAGATTGGCAAAAAGTTGTGTTTAGTAATGAGTCTCGGTTTATTTTAGGGACTGATGATAACCGTATACGGGTGTGGAGGCGCCCAGCTGAGCGGTACAATTCCTCCCACACTGTTCTACGTCACATTGCCCGCATAGCTGGTGTAATGGTCTGGGGGGCCATATCCTATGATAGCCGGTCCAATCTAATTGTGATGCGTGGAAACTTAACCGGCCAACGGTTCGTTGATAATATTCTTCGACCCCATGTAGGACCTTTCCTAAATGGTCTCCCAGGGCAATTTTCCAGCAAGATAATGCTCGTCCGCATACAGCAAGAGTTACTCAAGACTTCCTACGTCATTTTCAGACTCTTCCATGGCCGGCCCGCTCCCCCGACTTATCCCCTATAGAGCAAGTGTGGGATCAGCTGAAACGTCAGATGCCATCGTGTCACTCTGTACGTGATTTGGAGCTGGCTGTTACAAATTTGTGGACCCATCAGCCTCAGGACAACATCAGCCGTCTAATCAACTCAATGCCGGACCGTGTGGCGGCATGTATTGCAGCTAGAGGTGGTCCAACGCGCTATTGAAGTTGCTCTGTATTTGTGTCCTTGCACACCCTGTATTCGTTCAATTGTCTTGATTTTCAGATCAAGTGAATCTCTCATCTGTATCATTATGTGTATTAAATTTCATTTCAATCCGATGCTTTCTTCTTGGGTCGCTATTTTCAATGTGTCTGAGTGTATAATACAACTAGTTTTATGGCAGTATTGCTAGTTTTGCAGTAATAAACTGTAACATTGCTAGTTTTACAGTGATAAACTGTAAAATAGCTAGTTTTACAGTTTATTACTGTGATTTTACATTCCTGAACTGCAACCTCTCTTGCCAATATTATACTGTAAAAGCAATAGCTTATTTTTAAACTTCTCCAAGCACTGGAGGGTCATTCCATGTCAAGTGATCCAACGTTTTTTACCTTACATTTTTGTATTTCTTTCACATTTGGCTCATCAATTGTACCCCTTGAGGTAATCAAAAGTCTCAATTTTTGGATTTTTATCTCTATTATTTTTTCATTTATGAGACTTTGAACTATGGAAAAACCCTCGTTTTTTCATGGATAAGGGTACATAAAAGGGATCATAACTCGGCATCAAATATATATAGAACGATTTGGTAAATGGCATTTTAAAGTACGTTAGTTGCCACTTAATCTGATACGCAACATGACTAATTTGATAAAAATTTTCTTTTTCAAAAAATGAAATTTAAATTTCAAATTTAAATTTCTCGAAAAACATATAATGAATTTTTTTGAAAAAATTCTCAAAAATTTTTGTGTATTTCATCTATGTTTGTACAAATTTTTAGATTGGGATCTCAATGGGATCATATTTTTTTGAATTTTTGAATAAAACTATATAGGAAAAAAATGATATTTTTTAGATTCTATTTATTTAAATACTAAGTTCTCTTGCTTGTGATGGTCTAAAAAGTAGTGAACAAACATGAATATGTTTAAAGTGAGCTAGCATGAGCTTATAGATTTGTCAGGTTCACCCCCCTCCCCCTTCCTCCCCCGCACAACCACTCTTTTTTAATTCAAAACTGTTCAAAATGTTTAAAAAAAAAACTCTTTGATACAAAATGAATAGTAAACTTTTTTAAAGTTGGTAAATGAGTTTCCTTATAACTAGACGAAGTATCCCCCTCCTCCACCCAAATATACCATTAACGCTGTACTATTATGACGTCTAACCTGGGGATTGAATTGACTATTATTTTTACTCTAGGTAAGTGAGCTAGCATTAACTTGTAGATTGGTCAGCTCCCCCTCCCTTCCTTCCTGACCCAACCATTTTCCCCCCAAACTGTTTAAAATGCTAAAAAAAAGCTTCTTTGATACAAAATGAACAGTAAACTTGTTTAAAGTTGATAAATGGGCTTCCTTATAACAAGGCAAAGTACAACCCTTCCCCCACCCAAATATACCATTAACGCTATACTAATATGACGTCTCACCTGGGGATTGATTTGAGGATTATTTTCCCCCTAGGTATATATTGTTTTTCAGACGAAGTGTTTCGTTTTCAATCCGAACTTCACAAAGTGTACTTCCATTCAAAATCTGAATTTAAACTTATGGTTCATTTCATCCCCTCCCCCAGCACCAATCTTCAATTTTGAAGGGAGGGAATAAATGGGTCGCCCCAAGATCATAGCAAACAGCAAAATAGCACTGTTTCCCCTTGTTCTCATAATGTTTTCCCATTATTTTTACACAAAACTGAAAAGAAATTAAAGTGTCACGTTATATGTCAGTCCCCATCACTGCCTTTCCTTTCTCTTATTGGACAAAGCTCATGAGCTAATAGGAAAGAGTAACAAACAGAACAAACTGAAACACTACCAGACATCAGTAGAGACTAAGGCTTTGAAATGGGGCTAGACGGGATGATAAAAAAAATAAAAGTTTGGAGTGGAAAGGTAGGGTAAGGGGGGGGGAGCAATCTGTAAAGAAGTTAAACAACATGTGAGGTTGTGCTCAAAAAAGCAGTGTTTGTTTAATATATATATATAGATATATCTTGCTGCATTACTTTCCTTTACAACAAAATGAAAAAGAACACAAACGATTAAAAAAATTAAATAACAGCTGCACACTAGATAATGTGGAAAGATAGTTATGGGGACACAGACATATGATCTGATATTTTGATTTATTTTCAGTTTTGTGCGAAAAGAATAGAAAAAACGATGAGAACAAGGCGAAACAGTGCTATTTTGCTGTTTGCTATGATATTGGGGCGACCCATTTATTTCCTCCCTTCAAAATTGAAGATTGGTGCTGGGGTAGAAGATGAAATGAATCATAAAGTTAAATTTCAGATATTGAATGGAAGTACACTTTGAAGTTCGGATCGAAAAGAAACACTTCGTCTGAAAAACAATATATATACCTAGGGTGAAAATAATCCTCAACTCAATCCCCAGGTTAGACGTCATATTAGTATAGTGTGAATGGTATATTTGGGTGGGGAGGGGGATACTTCGTCTAGTTATAAGGAAGCCCATTTCTCAACTTTAAATAAGTTTACTATTCATTTTGTATCAAAGAGTTTTTGTTTTTTTTAAACATTTTGAACAGTTTTGAATTAAAAAAGAGTGGTTGTGCGGGGAAGAAAGGGGTAGGGGGGTGAACCTGACAAATCTATAAGCTCATGCCAGCTCACTTTAAACATATTCATGTTTGTTTACTATTTTTTAGACCATCACGAGCAAGAGAACTTAGTATTTAAATAAATAGAATCTAAAAAATATCATTTTTTTCCGATACAGTTTTATTCAAAAATTCAAAAAAATATGATCCCATTGAGATCCCAATCTAAAAATTTGTACAAACATAGATGAAATACACAAGAATTTTTGAGAATTTTTTCAAAAAAATTCATTATATGTTTTTTGAGAAATTTAAATTTGAAATTTAAATTTTATTTTTTGAAAAAGAAAATTTTTATCAAATTAGTCATGTTGCATATCAGCTTAAGCGGCAACTAACGTACTTTAAAATGCCATTTACCAAATCGTTCTATCTATATTTGGTGCCCAGTTATGGTCCCTTTTATGTACCCTTATATATGAAAAAACGAGGGTTTTTCCAAAGTTCCAAGTCTCATAAATGAAAAAATAATAGAGATAAAAATCCAAAAATTGAGACTTTTGATTACCTCAAGGGGTACAATTGATGAGCCAAAAAAGAAAGAAATACAAAAATGTAAGGTAAAATTTTTCTCAGATTTTGGATCACTTGACGTGGAATGACCCTGGAAGGAATTTACTTCAGCTGGGGGTTAATTTGGAGCTGATTTACCACACGGCGAACTTCCGGGTGTAAACTATTAATTGAGCATTGATGCCCCTATCGAAGCAGCTCTGCATTTTCTTAATTCTGAGGCACATTTAATGATAATTGTTTCATTCGAGCCCCTGTCATACTAATGTATAGTATACAGGGTGAGTTCGATCGAATCTGCCATACGAAAAGGGGTGATAGAAGAGCCCAAGTGGAGTATAGAACCACCCATTAGCCGTGTCAATTCGTAACCGTAACCGAGTTATGGTATATTTAAGAAAAATTCACAAAAAAACAAAATTCTGAGAAAAAGACCAATTTCTGAAGTTCCTGTTGGGTCTACGCACAAAATAAGCACATATTTCGAAAGAGCAGAAAAAATCCTTTAAAATGACATCTTTTTCATCAAGATAGTCGCACTTTATAGCGAGTTACAAGCTTTCAAACACTGGAAACACTCAAAAATGAAATTTCATCAAACTTTTCAGTCAAAAATTTCAGAAACAACCGTATGAGCTACAACCGGTCAAATGCACCAAAAACTTTCCCATTTCACTAGCTTTCAGATGATACAACAGAAAATCATATTGGGCTTCAAGTTCAGCAGATATTCTGGCTTTTGTTTGAAACAGTATGAAAATCGTCCTTTGTCAGAATATGGAAACCAGCAAAGAGTCAGACTTTTATGTTCTAAATTTTCTATTTCATGTAAGTGTACTGGTTTATTTATTCAAGAAAAGGAAAATTTTATAACTAAATATTAAATTGTAACACTTTATTAAATTAATAATCACAAGAGAAGATAACAACACGTAGAAACAAAGGCAGCATTACTTTAACGCGCTTTTGACAAAAAAAAAAATTCAAAATTAAATGAGTTACACTAACATCTATGAGTACATTTACATGTAAGCAATCCTCAAAATTTCCCAGAGCTACTGGAATTATCATCCCCCACACCGGATAGATGCCCTTGGCCTTTTAAGAGCGAGAACTACCGTCGCTCTCTATGAAATTTCATTTCATAGAGTCCATTCATCCTGTCATTTGGGTCCTATTCCTTGGCCACCTAGATCACCAGACCTGACGCCAGTGAACTTCTTTGTTTGGAGATTCTTGAAACAAGCAGTTTACTGCTCAGATGCAACCAGTTTGCAGGACTTGCGCATTTGGCTTGATGGAGCAGTAGCAAAAGTGAGAAATGAAATTTCATTGAGAGCGACGGTAGTTTTTGCTCTTAAAAGGCCAAGGGCATCTATCCGGTGTGGGGGATGATAATTTCAGTAGCTCTGGGAAATGTTGAGGATTGTTTACATGTAAATGTACTCATAGATGTTAGTGTAACTCATTTAATTTTGAATTTTTCTTTGTGAAAAGCGCGTTAAAGTAATGCTTCCTTTGTTTCTACGTGTTGTTATCTTCTGTTGTGATTATTAACTTAATAAAGTGTTACAATTTAATATTTAGTTATAAAATTTTCCTTTTCTTGAATAAATAAACCAGTACACTTACATGAAATAGAAAATTTAGAACATAAAAGTCTGACTCTTTGCTGGTTTCCATATTCTGACAAAGGACGATTTTCATACTGTTTCAAACAAAAGCCGAAATATCTGTTGAACTTGAAGCCCAATAGGATTTTCTGTTGTATCATCTGAAAGCTAGTGAAATGGGAAAGTTTTTGGTGCATTTGACCGGTTGTAGCTCATACGGTTGTTTCTGAAATTTTTGACTGAAAAGTTTGATGAAATTTCATTTTTGAGTGTTTCCAGTGTTTGAAAGCTTGTAATTCGCTATAAAGTGCGACTATCCTGATGAAAAAGATGTCATTTTAAAGGATTTTTTCTGCTCTTTCGAAATATGTGCTTATTTTGTGCGTAGACCCAACAGGAACTTCAGAAATTGGTCTTTTTCTCAGAATTTTGTTTTTTTGTGAATTTTCCTTAAATATACCATAACTCGGTTACGGTTACGAATTGACACCGCTCATGGGTGGTTCTATACTCCACTTGGGCTCTTCTATCACCCCTTTTCGTATGGCAGATTCGATCGAACTCACCCTGTATATTGTACGTTGATATCCATCTCCATTACTTAGGAAGATAATCCAAATAGTTTGATAAAAATAGGGGGGGGGTCAGGACTTTGTGTTTTAAGAGTATATACTTTGCATATTAACATCTTGAAAAAATGAGCCTTCCTCTAATTATTTGCGACACGAAAAGCGTATAATCGTAGTACTGATCTTGCAATGTTTCGGGGGGGGGGGGAGAAAGAGGAGTGGGGGTCGGGACTTTGTGTTTTTTTAGTGTACACTCTATGTACTAACATCCTGCAAAAATTCAGCTTTCCCTAAATTAGTTGCGACACGATGTCTTTATTGACTGGGCTATGATTCATGCACTATCTACTTATATTAAAAACCGAGTATCTATCTTTCTTTCTTTCTATCTTTCTATCTATGTCACGCTTCTTTCTCCTGAACGCCAATGAACTGAAAGTCGAACCAGATACCGATAGATAGGTAATTTTTCAAGCTTCATTAGTTTCAATCTATATAATTACACGATTTTAATTAGCGAAGATATCAATTAATAAGTAGTCAAGTTTAAAGCGATTAAGCCTAATAAATGATTAAATATGAAATCCATTCTTGCAAACCGTCGTTACTATGAAACAGTAATAACTATGATAATGAGAATTTTGAATGAAGGCTTAACTAAATCAAACACGAAACTCATAAGCGGGCCAGTTACGTAGAATTTTTATCGCTAGCTACTTGTAATATTTTGAAACATTCATTTGTTGAAAAGCCATCTACTTATATTAAAAACTGAGTGTCTATGTCTGCTTTTTAGCCTACTTTCCCGTTAAAAATAAAAGAGACGAAAAAAGCATTAAAATTGACTTAATGCATCTAAAAAGTGTCGCCAAGTCCAAAGAATATCGCCAAGTCCAAAAAAATATCGCCAAGTAAAAAAAATATCGCCAAGTTAAAAAAATATCGCCAAGTAAAAAAAAGTCAAAAAGAAACAAAAAAATGAAATAAATATCGAAAAATTAAAAATTTGAAAGTAGGGTATTGAGATGGGGAATTTGTGTGTCTGTCGGTCGGTCGGTCTGTCTGTCCCCCCCCCCCCTAATAACTTTTGAATGAGCATTCCGATTTGGACAAACTTTTTTTGTTGGAAAGATCTCGGCGAGTACAGCTCATTCCCATATTTGATTTTTCGATTTGAACAATTTTTGGTGCAACTTTAAACCGTTCAAACAACCTGGCCCGCGATATTAACTTTTTAGTTAACAGTCCGATTTGAACAAACTTTTTTTTGTTCGAAAGATCTTTTCAAGGGTACTTCATTCCCGTATCTACATTTTCGATTTGAACAATTTTTCGTTCAACATTGAACCGTT
Source organism: Uloborus plumipes (assembly GCA_038373865.1). Taxonomy (NCBI): domain Eukaryota; kingdom Metazoa; phylum Arthropoda; class Arachnida; order Araneae; family Uloboridae; genus Uloborus; species Uloborus plumipes. Next base: position 117,275 of record JAXGGA010000847.1, read on the forward strand.
CAAACAAGCTCTCACACCTAATAACTTTTGAATGAACAGTCCGATTTAAACAAACTTTTTTTTGTTCAAAAGGATTTTCAATTTAAACATTTTTTTTTGTTCAACATTGAACCGTTCAAACAACCTTTCCCCACATAATAACTTTTAAGTGAACCGTCCGAATTGAATAAACTGTTTTTTGTTCGAAAGATCTCGGAGAGGCTCATTCCTATATTTCACTTTTCAATTTGAACCATTTTTCGTTCAATGATGAACCGTTCAGAAAAAATTTTAACATGAGCGCCTACGGAGAAATTTAAATTGAATGTTGATCCTGAACTTCAAGGCGGATTTCCTTCAAACTAACTTTGTAAGAAAATGGTTTTGATAAATAATGTATTGTAAAGTACTTTTCTGAATAATCTTCTGTGAGGACTCTGATTCCGACTCCGCAAACATGGCGGAAATGCAGGCTCAGAAAAAATGACTGACTGGGCAGACGATTTTTTGTTTATTTATTTATTTGTTTGTTTAATTTATTATTATTATTTTTTTTATCAGACGATTTTTTTTTTTTTTTTGTTAACAAAAATTTTTCATTCACGAGAGCATTTTATTCCTTATTTATATTTAACAACTGGCAACGGATTAAAAATGAAATTCAAGACATTTTATTAACGAACAAGTTTTTTTTCTTTCTTTGATAAAATGTGTTTTGAAGTTTTTTGTACTTTTATTTTATTTATTATTTTTTTTTTCTTTTGAAAACGATTGTGGAATTTTTCTACGGAAGAACTATAACAGTTACATTCTTTAAAAGGTGCGACAAAACTTTATTGACTCGTTTATTTACTTTTTACGTGTCTATTTTATCTGATGGGTATATTTTGCTTTCAGAAATCAGCTTTAAGTGCTATAAAGATATGTTTGACATAATTTTTAGTTTCAGATAATCAAGAGAATATTGATCAGATGCTACAATGCCGATGTCGATGTACGGGAAAGTAGGCTCGTTTAGTTCTTGACAGAACTTCTTGTTTTCTTTGAGCGAGCTGAACTTACTGAAACTCTCCTCACCATGTTGAAGGCGCGTAGCATCTCAATAATTCGAATGATTTTTTATTTAGGAAAAAATTAAAGGCGTGAAGCGCCTGTTAGCGAGCCGCCTTGGCGGGGAGTAGTTTCTTGAAAATTTCCTCACTACTTTAAAGGCACGAAGTGCCCGTGCAACGCCGGGCCACGTGCGTGGTATGTCTTGAAATCGAATGAACATTAAATTATATCAAATAATATAACTTCAGAATGAGGTAAAAGTTAGAAAGGGAGGTCGTTATGCATCAACATGCCGCAGGAAGCTAATCTAGCTGCCCTGGCAGCTAGTGTATTTTAATTTTGTGAACACTACTTCAAGAGGCTTTAGTTGTTTTTTTCTTTTTACAATCAAGGAAATTTTGATTTTTTTTGCGGGAGGGGGGGGGGCAGATTTCCAATGTGCATAGGGACGGCATAGAGCTAAATTCGGCTCTGATAACTATACTAAAATGCAACGTTTCTTGACAAAAACATCGTGACGTCAGCGTGACGTTTGCATGACGTTAGCCTATGAAAAACGAGCTAGATAAAACTTCACAGCCTACTTGGCGAATAAGAGGAGATCGCTGACTGCTTATGAGCTCTTATTGGCTCCGCCTGTAGTGACGTCAGTGCCAAGTTAAGTTGCATTTTAGTATAGATACTCAAAATTTCCGCCAAAATTGAAGCCATGGGAAAAAAAAGTTTTTTTTCGGATTTTGTAGTAACATAAATGGCGACCACACGTATAACGATCTTGTGAAATCCGGTGAGGAAAAATTTATTAACAAGTCATCATACGTAACAGACTTGAAAAACAGCTCTAGCTCAAAGTGAATTTTCGTATTTCTTCATTTCATTTAATTTTATTAATTTATTATTGTTTGTTATTTTCATTTTAATTTATTTATTTATATTTAATTACTTATTTCATTTCATTTTCTTCATTTATTATTATTTATTTGTTTCCTTTTATCTTATTTATTTATTATTATTTATTTATTTATTTCATTTCAATTTATTAATTTATTATTATTTACCTATTTCATTTTATTTTATATTTATTTATTGCTGTGAATTAATTTCATTTTATTTATTTTTTATAATTTATTTGCTTATTTGTGTGTGTTTTGTTATTATTATTTATTTATTTTTATTTTATTTTACTTTAGTTATGACGGAATTTGAAGAGTAATAGCTATTCAAATAAACGATATTAATATTCATTGCGTTTCGAAATTAATTACTCTATACCGTTCACTTTTAAATAATCCCCGATAGGTACTTTAAAGTGAGAAAATAGTACTTGTACAAAAAGTGTCATTTACAAATTCAATAATGCATTCAATGATATTTTAGGTAAATACGCGTATTAAAAAAATGGAGACTACTTTTTTCTTACGCTATTTCTATCGCTGTAAATGCTGTTTCACGGCACTAGTTAAGTTATTGCACTGAAACATATTACAGGGTGCGGTAGAGAAACTTGCTGATTTTAATTGGATGTGAATTTGAGGTGTAATATGAGAATATATTCTTAAAAATTAAAATTTTGTTGTGGCCAATAACTGCCACAATATTTTCAGAAAATTATAGTGATTGGCCCCTTATGATGAGAACGCTACTGATAACTCTAAATGTTTAGCAACAGAAAAATCATATGAAGAGTTGTAACCCAAGTAGCATCAACTCATCGGATTTTGTTCGGCCGATCATCGAACTCCTCGTAAACTGATCTCGTAACGCACGATGATATCGTTCCAATCAATTTCCGAGCACGGTTTTCGATGAGCTACTTTTCATCGGAAAGTGATATCCTTCCGATCAACTTTCCCGATGAAAATAAGCCTAGCTATATTCCATCGGAAAACGATATCCTTCCGATCAAGTTTCCCGATGAAATTCATCGACACGGGACTGTTCTGCTCATAAATTGCTCCAAATCTCATCGTATTTCGAACAAAACTCATCGCATTTTGCTGCTCGGATTCTGTTTGGCCGATGAGACATATTGGATCATCGGCCGATGAGAATTTCATCGGGTTTCGATGAATGGCCAATCCGCGGCCGATGAGATGCTGCTACGGAATGTATGAAATAAGCTCATGTCTCTAAAAGACTTCCAAAATATTTTTGAAGGCGATATAAACAAGATAAAAGCACCGAAATATCAGAAGGGAGTTTTAAATAATGCATGACCGTAATACAAAGTTTGGCGCTTTTTTTTCCAAAATGATCTTTCTCAATACAATTCTACCAATACTGAAATACTGAATGCAATTATAACAACAAACGCAAATCTGACCAGTAAAGAAAATGCGACAGCAGCAAAAATTGTTATAACTCCTCTGAAAATTCCTATAAATTTGTGTACGTCATCTACTTCAAACAAAACCACTCACTGTAGCAAATTTATCGATGATTACCAACAAAATAAGCCAAAAAGTAAGAGAAATTTTTTTAATAGGATAGACAAAAAAAAAAAAAAAACATTCTGTATTATTTCTGAGAGTTATAGAGCAGCTATTGAAAACAATGAACAAGTAAAGCAGCAAAAAGAATGAAAATAAAGAAAAGAAAAGAAAACTGAATGGACAAGCAGCCGTACAGAAAGAAAATGCTTTAAAGAATTAGTCTTCTAGAACAAAAACCTAAAAAGGGTTTTTGTTCTAATGTGCGGTTTGCCGACTCACATTGGTGCTTTTTTGCCCAATGAAGATCTGTAGACTGCATATTTTGAACTAAAACATCCTCTCTATAGTTTATTTTTAAATTTTTTGGTCTTTCGACCACTCTTGAACGACCACACCACGGCTGATGAGCTCTGGATTCAACCTTTCTCCTTTCACTTCTCCCAATGTGCCATTTTCTATTTCATTATTTTTATTTTTTATTTGTTTTATTATATATATATATATATATATATATATATATATATATATATATATATATATATATATATATATATATATATATATATATATATATATATATATATATATATATATATATATATACACATATATATATATATATAATGATTCGACAAAGCTTAGACGATTAAAACTACCTTGACGACTGATTCTTTCAGAACAAAAATTTTTCAGAAGCAACGTTATACCAAAATCTTAAGCAATAGTTTGCTTTCTAAAATTTTCTTCTGGATCTTCGTGTGTATGTATGAATCTATGTCCGTAAAATAATCGCTTCTGATAGGCTGCGTGGAGGATGACCTCGTCAATGTTAGTACACATTGATTAACTTTTACAAATTACTTTTCGTGAAAAGTAACAATTCTTTGATAAATAACAGAGTGCCCCCCCCCCCCCCCCCACGAAATAAAGAAGGTATTTGAATCGCTATTAATAACGGAAAAAACATTTTCATCAAATTTGAAAGTTTCGGAGTTGTTAGCACGCACCATTACCAGTGTTTTCAGGGGAAAGTAAGATTGGAACGAGATATAGGGCAAGAAACTGGATATCCGTAACCTCCGAGCAAAAATTGACAGATAACCCTCGTTTAAAGCGGAATGTGTTCTTCTTGGAAGCTAGCTCCATTACTCTTTCTCTGAACCTTAAAAATATGCGCCATTTTTCAGAAAATTCGTTCCCTTCCCTTATTAGGGACTTCCGGGAACTTGGTGGCAGTACCCTCAGAAGAATTTTCGAGAGGATTCCAGTCAATTAAGAAAACCTTGGAGGACCACTTCTGTGTTTTTCGTGGAAAGCGCTCTGAGAGAAATGTAATCAATTAATAAAGGCTGCAACAACAATCAATCAATCAATTCATAGGATAAATGTAAAAGGGATATACATTTTTAAATGCTATTTTATACGGAGGGGGAGGGGATTTTCATTTTGTGTGAAAATAATAAAGAAATAAATAAAATAAAAAGAAAAAGAAAGCAAAAGTGGGAGAGATCCGTGGCTAGTCGGAACTTAATTGTATTTAATTCTATATTTACTTCATAATAAAATAACATTTGTAGAATTGATGAAGTGTTCATTAATTTTCGAAGAAATGAACCATTGGCGACGGCTCTCCACGGCTCCCTCAAAACAAAAATAAGTTTAAGAGAACTGCCCATCATAACCAGGACATAACCTTAATTTTTACCAAAAGAAGTTGTTAGAATTAAACTTCAGGTTCTGGCATTTACTCAATGCTTAGGTATTTTCTTCTGTAAACCTTGTGAAAAGCATCGCAAACTACGAGACTAAACTTAACAACAGTTTATTAAACAAAACAGAATGAGTTACACACGTGCGTGAGTTTATCTGATATGAGCCGCGTTACAAAAATCCTGATACCTATAAATACAGAAAATAGAACTGTTGCCACTTTAAAAGTGAAATGTGAAAACGCTGTTATGCAAATTAGAATGAAAAATAAATTTGTTGCAAACAATGTTAACAATAAATTTTAAACAGGGACATGCAAGTAAAACATCAAACAATATTCCAAAAACTTATTCCAACAGAAGTGCTGGAGTCCTATATCGTCCCGGCAAACGTATTGTTACAAATCTTGTAAATAGTTGTTGTTTTTCCTGCCTTGCATCATTTTCATTAGTTTTGGTTTTATCTGACGTCATGTTGCAAAAGTACCTGAAAATATCACTTTTATCATCTATATACCGGCCCTGAAACACTTTGTAGTTTTTACACTTGCCCTAACTTTAATAAGCGTGAAGACATTTTCGTGTGGTTTTTCTTTTTATCGCTGGAATTCGTGAATGGATTAGAAATTTCATGAATGAATTGGAATACTCTAGATTTTGCTAGAAATGTCCTTGAGTGTATAAAAAGCTGGCCTTGAACACAAGTCAGTCAGTTTTTCTCAGATGGGTTTTCTGAGATGCTCGTTTTCGTTCGCTTGGGCGGATGGTTGTTTTGCTTTTGTAATTGCTTAATTACTGTTCACGTTAGATACGTGGTGCTGAGTTACTGTTGAGAGTACAGTGTACTATTTGTTGCCTAATTGCTGATGTTTAGCAATTGTTTTCTGCTCTTATTGTAAATAGTGTAAATACTTGTAAATAAATTTATAGTTACTTCCTCAAGATTGGAATGCTCATTTGAAGAAAGTTGAAGGTGCAACGGACTCGTTACAATTTTGGCGCCCAACGTGGGGCATCTTCAAGGACTTTCTTGGAATTATCTGTGAACTTGGACTTTTCTTCCTGTGGACTTTTAGACTTCGGAATTTTATGGTAATTACTCGAGCAATGGATGAACAACTGAAAAAACTCCTGGATGCGATCAACGCTGTTAAAAATGATATGGCGACTATGGCTACTAATCAAGAACAATTAAAAAATGATTTAACCGCTAGCATAACTTCAAGTCAAGAAGAAATTAAGCATGATTTAACCGCTAGCATAACTTCAAGTCAAGAAGAAATTAAGAATGATTTAACCGCTAGCATAACTTCAAGTCAAGAAGAAATTAAGAATGAGTTAACCGCTAGCATAACTTCAAGTCAAGAAGAAATTAAGAGCGATCTAACGTCAATGAAAAGTTTGGTGGAAAGTAAATTTGCCAATATGGAAAATAAAATGGAGGCTCTTGAAGAAAAAGTTGACAGCGTTGAGGATCGAATCACTACAGTAGAAAACCATGTGGAAAAGAAAATTAAAGAACTTGAATCAAAGTTATCAGGATCCTGCAATAACTCAGACAGCGTTGAGAACCGAATCACCACAGTAGAAAACCATATGGAAAAGAAAATTAAAGAACTTGAATCGAAATTATCAGCATCCTGCAACAACTCAAGTGACTATGTAGCTGCAGCTGGAACTTTTCGTTCATCCATTAAACTGGCCACATTTGACGGGAAAACCTCGTGGAATATTTACAAGAAGCAGTTCCTCATCGTTGCAGAAGCAAACTCTTGGGACTCTTCCACGAAAGCCTGTCAACTTGCAGCCTCGCTGAGAGGGGATGCAGCTGAAATACTACAGACCTTCCCAGAGGACAAGCTCTGTGACTTCGAAGCCTTATCATCGGCCTTGGAGCTTCGCTTTGGCGAAGTATGCCAAAAAGAATTCAGCCGACTCCAGCTGAAATCCCGACTCCAGAGGGATGGAGAGACTTTACAAGTGTTTGCAGCAGACGTTGAGAGGCTTTCCCATCTCGCCTTCTCGAACTGTCCTTCGGATGTTCGCGATAGCCTGGCCCTGAACTACTTCATAGACGGAGTGCGAAGTCCAGAAGTCCAGACGGCTCTCCGGATGGCGGACATCAAAGATCTTAAATCCGGTCTAGTCTACGCAATGAAGTTCGAGGCTGCACAGCAAATATCCCGCAAGGATCGCCATTCTATCAGGGGCTTGGAAGTGAGTGCCCAGGGTTCGAACTCAACTCGTCTCTCGGACATTGAGCGACAAATCAAAGAGATGTCGGGGACCCTGAAGAAGATTTCGGCTCACAAAGACCAAGGTAGACAAACACTGAAGTGCTGGAAATGTGGCGGTGAGGGCCACGTACGAAGGAATTGCGAAGCTCGCCAAGAAAAGAAGACGTCTCCCAAAGTTTTCCAGATTTCCCCAAGAACTGGCGGCTGCAACGGACTGTTCATTTACGCATATGTGAATGGATTTCCCTGCGAAATGATTGTGGACACAGGAGCCAACGTTACCATCATTAGGACTGATGTGGCTCGTCAATTTGGACTCAAGATCTTGTGGACGCCGCCATGCGTTACTCTCCAAACTGTGACAGGTGACAAAATCGAGATTGAAGGAAAAGTGAACTTAGAAATAATGTTCGGAAGCGCCACTTACCATCACACGGCATTCGTCGCTGACATTACAGATCCCTTCATTCTCGGACTGGACTTTTTGAGAAAATTTGATTTTTCTATCGACTTTAAAAATAATGAGCTGCACTCGACGAGGGAAGACATAGCAATTTTCAACACCGAAAATAACTTAAAATCCGCTCGTCAAATAATAGCCCAAACAGATTTATCGATTCCCTCTAGATCAGAAGTACTAATACCTGGCTCCCTCAAGGAAAACAACAGCTTTAAATTCGGCCTCATTGAATATCCTAACCAGAGTAATAGCCCAAAAGGAGTACTAGTGGCATCTACGCTTGTGGACCTTTCAAGGAATGCAGTTCCTGTGAGAGTCGCCAATGTGAGTGAAAGACCGAGGAATATTAAGAAAGGAGAAGTGTTGGCAACTTGTACTCCCGTAAACTGCATCATCAGAAGAATTGATTCCTCCGAGACTGTGTCTTCCGAGTCCTTGACTTCGAAATTAATTGGAAGTGCACCATTATCGAAGGATCAAAGATACGCTGCGGAAAAATTGGTGGACAACTTCAAGCAGGTGTTTTCATCTACATCCGAGGATGTTGGTCGCACGAGTTTAACGCAGCCTAGGATCGACACTGGAGATCATCCCCCTATCAAGCAGCATCCAAGACGACTACCGTTCGCCAAGAAGGAAGAGGTTGAGATCCTCTTGAAAGAGATGCAGGAGAATGACGTCATCGAACCCTCATCCAGTCCTTGGGCATCCCCTATCGTCTTGGTCCGAAAGAAAGACGGCTCCACCAGATTTTGTGTTGACTACCGACGCCTGAATGACATCACCAAGAAGGACAGTTACCCTCTTCCACGGATCGATGACACTCTGGACACCCTTTCCGGACACAAGTGGTTTTCGACCCTGGATTTAAAGAGCGGCTACTGGCAGGTGGAGATACACCCCGACGACCGAGAGAAGACGGCGTTTACAACCGGACAAGGCTTGTGGCAGTTCAAAGTGATGCCCTTCGGCCTCTGCAATGCACCAGGCACGTTCGAGCGTCTTATGGAATCAGTGTTACGAGGACTGTCTTATGAATCCTGTCTTGTCTACTTGGACGACATTATCATCATAGGACGCAGTTTTGAGGAACATTTGGCTAATCTTAGGAAGGTGCTGCAAAAGCTTAAGGAAGCCAACCTGAAGTTAAGCCCGTCCAAATGTAATTTGTTCCGCCGTGAGGTGAACTACCTTGGTCACATTATCTCTTCCGAAGGTGTACGAACAGATCCAGATAAGGTATCTGCAGTCAAGAATTGGAGCCGCCCCGAAAATGTCCATCAGCTGCGAAGTTTCCTGGGGCTCTGCACGTACTACAGGAAGTTTGTGAAGGGTTTTTCCAATATTGCACGACCTTTGCATAAGCTGACGGAGAGCAAACAAAAATTTGAATGGTCCAAAGAATGCGAGGATGCATTTCTACAGCTGAAGGAGGCTTTAACATCAACGCCTATTCTCTCTTATCCTCAGCCTGGAAAATCCTTCATACTTGACACTGATGCGAGCCACGAGAGCGTTGGAGCTGTTTTATCTCAAGAAATAGACGGTAACGAACATGTCATCGCCTACTGGAGCAAATGCTTATCCAAGTCGGAGCGAAATTATTGTGTCACGAGAAAGGAATTGCTCGCCATAGTTAAAGCTGTAGAACATTTCCATCATTACCTCTACGGCCGTAAATTCCTGCTCCGGACCGATCATGCCTCTTTAACTTGGCTTTTGAATTTCAAGAATCCAGAGGGCCAGGTAGCCAGGTGGATACAGCGGCTCCAGGAATATGACATCGAGATTAAGCACCGAAAAGGTTTGTCACACGGTAATGCTGACGCATTGTCAAGAAGACCTTGTTCCGAGAACTGCCATTATTGCTCCCGAATTGAGAAACAGTACGGGATGACAATCCCTACTGCCTGTCAAGTTACTGCTACTTCATCATCTTCAGATCCTGATCCATGGAGTGACGACCAAGTAAGGAAAGATCAGCTTGAAGACCCAGACCTAAAGCCTATCATAGAGCTAATGGAAAAGGACAGTCGGCGACCTAGTTGGCAAGACGTTTCTATCTACAGTCCTGCAGCGAAAAGATATTGGGCTCTATGGAAATCTCTCCAGTTGCGGAATGGCGTCCTGTATCGGAAATGGGAATCTGACGATGGTAAAGCATTCAAATGGCAGTTACTCCTTCCCAGATCAAGAATTCCAGATGTTCTAAAGGAATTGCACAGTAGTCCGACTGGAGGACACTTTGGTATCCTGAAAACCCTCCACAAGGTTCGAGAGCGCTTCTTCTGGAGCAAGGCGAAGGATGACGTGGAGAAGTGGTGTCATTCTTGTGACGCCTGTGTGCTGCCCGTAAAGGACCGAAGAGAAGAAGCCGCGGGAAGCTACATCTTTACAACGTGGGAGCTCCTTTCGAACGAATCGGGATCGACATTCTTGGTCCTCTACCGAAAACTACTGATGGGAACAAATACATCCTCGTTTCCATTGACTATTTCACCAAATGGCCCGAAGCATATTCCATTCCGGATCAAGAAGCTACCACTGTAGCAGACTCTAGTCCAGCATTGGATCTCGAGATATGGGACACCTTTGCAGATCCATTCCGATCAGGGAAGAAACTTCATCTCTGCTGTGTTTAAGGGCCTATGTAAAATCCTCAAAATTGAGAAAACTCGAACGACACTACTACACCCACAATCGGACGGCATGGTGGAGAGATTCAACAGGACAATCCTTAATAATCTCTCGCTTATGGTCTCCAAAAATCAACAGGATTGGGACAAGAAACTTCCTCTGTTCCTGCTGGCCTACCGCAGTGCTGTCCACGAAACCACCGGATATTCCCCATCACAGATGCTCTTCGGCCGAGAGCTTCGGCTACCTTGTGATCTCGTCTTCGGTCTCCCTCCAGATGCGCCTTCATCGCCTGAGGAGTACGTCCAAGATCTCCAGGCCCGGTTGGAAGACGTTCATCACTTCGCACGGGAGCGAATCAACATCGCAACGGAGAAGATGAAGACCCGATACGACACAAGGTCCACTGGTCATGACTTTCAAGAAGGTGACAAAGTATGGCTATGGAATCCCATCCGACGTAAAGGTCTGTCACCCAAATTGCAGTCGCATTGGGATGGACCCTACACAGTCCTTCACCGGCTGAACGACGTCGTAGTGAGGATTCAGAAGTCATCACATTCAAAACCTAGGGTTGTACATTATGATCGGCTAGCCCCATACTATGGCCATAGTTCGTAAAGTAAATCTAAAGCTACCATGGTAATTTGTTTGTAAATTTTGTATATAACTTTTGCCTTTAATTGTCTGTAATATTACTTCATCAATGTTATTATTTCTTTCATGTTCTCATTGTTATTGTTTATCATGTTTATGATTGGTCATCATGTAATGTGTGCACCTGTAAATTTTCCCTTGCTTCCTTTCTGGGGATTGTACTGCCCGGGACGTGCAGTCCTTGGGAAGGGGGCAATGTTACAAATCTTGTAAATAGTTGTTGTTTTTCCTGCCTTGCATCATTTTCATTAGTTTTGGTTTTATCTGACGTCATGTTGCAAAAGTACCTGAAAATATCACTTTTATCATCTATATACCGGCCCTGAAACACTTTGTAGTTTTTACACTTGCCCTAACTTTAATAAGCGTGAAGACATTTTCGTGTGGTTTTTCTTTTTATCGCTGGAATTCGTGAATGGATTAGAAATTTCATGAATGAATTGGAATACTCTAGATTTTGCTAGAAATGTCCTTGAGTGTATAAAAAGCTGGCCTTGAACACAAGTCAGTCAGTTTTTCTCAGATGGGTTTTCTGAGATGCTCGTTTTCGTTCGCTTGGGCGGATGGTTGTTTTGCTTTTGTAATTGCTTAATTACTGTTCACGTTAGATACGTGGTGCTGAGTTACTGTTGAGAGTACAGTGTACTATTTGTTGCCTAATTGCTGATGTTTAGCAATTGTTTTCTGCTCTTATTGTAAATAGTGTAAATACTTGTAAATAAATTTATAGTTACTTCCTCAAGATTGGAATGCTCATTTGAAGAAAGTTGAAGGTGCAACGGACTCGTTACAGTATTTACTCATAAATAGCCTGAGTTTAGCCTAAAATGTTAAAATTCGTTTAAAACTGAAAAGTAGTCCAGGAGCTCAGCTCCTGTGAGCTCCTATGCAAATTAAGTCCTGCTCACAGCTTTGATTTTCACTTTATTAATGCATCATATGTAGAATCTTATTCTGTATCGACCCATGAGGACGTTATTTTATGAAAGAAACTCTTTTACAATTATTTAGCAGCATTAAAAGAGCGCGAGTCCCATCCTTTGCATACATCCGACAGTCGCCCTCTCCCGATAAGTTACAAAAATGGATTTAAGTTAGCCTAGTTCTGAGGTGCAGGACTAACCACCGGTTCATCTGAATTTAAAAAAAAAAAAAAAAAATGATTTTATTAGATAAGTTTTAGTAGGTAATAATTTCATCAGTTTTAGCAGGTAATAATGTCAATTGTTATTCTATTTTTTAATTTTAACGTAGTTTTAAAATAGCAAAATTTTCAACATTTGATAAGAAAGCGGTATTTTGGCTTCTAAGCGCTCTGAAAAATTGAAAACTGTATAGAAAACAAACTCGACGTTGTTACCCTGCAGAAACTTATTAGTCACCAAATCATTTTGTTTTTTTACTATCAGATGATCCAGGCAAGGGCGGATACAAAGGAGGGGCGATCGCCCCTCCCTCGAGGGACTCTTTTTCTAAGCAGTTTTTAGATTTCGAATTTCAAAAAAGGCAATTTTAGTTGACTTTTGAAGATATTAAGGGAAAGGGTGGGGATTGGGGCTCTGATTTGGACAAATTTCGAAATGGAAGACCAAAACATTTGTAATCAGCATGTGTCAACAAGGATACATGGCAGAAAAAGTGGGCAAGTAAGAAAACAAAATATTTCTGGCTTCGCCCTTGGACCCAGGGTTGAATTATGAGCTGAATGAAACTCTCCCCCCCCCCCCCTTATAGACGTGGAAAATCGCTGTCAGTGGCTCATCTTCAAAGAAATTAAAGAAACTTTCAAGGAATATTTTTCAAATGTGACTTTGTATGTAGTAATTCTAAAATAAATATGTATCAATTATGTCGTCAAAACAAATTGGCGAAAATATACTTTTGTGTATCTAATTAACCTTAATCCGCCCATTTAAAAGAAATAAAAGTACATCATAGGGATTTTCTATCTTCGAATTTGAGTTCAGCACACTAAAAGCACCCCCTAAAAAAAAAAAAAAAAAAAAAAAAAAAAAAAAAAAAAAAAAAAAAAAAAAAGTTACCTTAAGGCTGCTTGCCTTAGAGAGTTTTACATATAAAACCGGAAAATACTAGCTAATTAAACCAAACCTAGTGTCAGTTTTTCAACATAAAAGCATTCAATTAATAGTCAAACTAAATTCCGAAAACATGCATGGTACCATATTTTCCTCTTGCCAGAACATTAAATTTCCGACATCCTAGAATTAACCAAACCTATCGAGACAAGTAATTTTTGTTCTGGATGTGGTAATTACGCAAGTAACAATTATGCTACTTACATAACCAATTTATAACGTAACTGCTGAATTTGAAAATAATGGTCTGGTGATAATTTTTAGGTAATATTAAAATATAGAACTGCATTTCACTATGCCCTTCTTATATCGGTGATCTGAGACATGCTTTTATTTTCAATGCTACTCGAATGAAGGTTTTTTTTTTTTTTTTTTTTGTACTTTTGATTTTTTTTTTTTTTTGCTTTTCTGAAACATTTTTGGCATTTTTAGCAAAACATAAGATTTTAAACATCCTACAAAATTTAGGAGAAACACAATTCTGTCTGTAACAATTTAATCAATAAAGATCGATCCACTCTAAGGGCCATGCTCCACATCAGCGTAAAACGCGTCCGAAACTGAAGGTAGAAACCGAAAATCCGGGTACTTTCCATAGGAACACCATTGAATCCATTTTACGCTTCTGCCTAATTTTTCTGCTTTACGTCGATGTGGAGCATGGCCCGAACACTGCCATTACCGCAGAAGGAACGAAATTAACATACTTTCGACAAAAATTACAAAGTAAAAGCTTAGCAACAACAGAAAGCTGGAATCTCGAAAGCATAACTAACAATTTCACTGCAGTTAAGTCGAGAATGACTGCAATTCAAAATCCGAAATCAATGTCAAGATCGCCAAGTGCCAGCCTTATCAGGATCGTAATCATCTCTACCTTTTCAGTCCATATACTCTTAATCGCGATTCACTGAAATTAACTCCATTCACACATGCCTGGTTCCGAGACGTAAAAATCGTGATAACAAAAGGGAAATGCCGTTCCTAATGCGCCGATGTCAAAACTCGGGCCGCTTTTCTCCCACAAAAATCTCTCGCACGCGCCAACATCAAAGAAACGCCGGCGCGGAATTTTAAGTGTGTTCGCGGCAGCACGCCCCGCAAAACGTCTCGTCTGCCATCCCTTCCCCCTTCTCATTCTTCAAAAGGTTTCATATTTCTCCTCCCACCCCCTCTTCCAGGGCCGGTCGGCGTTCTTTTGATCTTTGTTCGAAGTCATGTATTCGCGCATTTCACCAGTTCCTTACAGCAGTAGCGAGTAAATATGACCGCTCAGCAGGATGTACTCACTGTGACTGTAACCGTTTATGAGTAATGGGGGGGGGGGGGGGGTAAAAGTGCCAAAATATCGCCAACTTTCTGTTTGAAAGAGTAAAGAATGCTCTTGATTTACCATATAGTCTGTTGGTCAATATGAAACCTAAACCTTTAGCCTCAAGTGAAAGTTAAGATGCTGCTTTGAAAGCTGAGCAAGATTTTCAAAAATGAAAGTTAAACTTTTATTACTTTAATAGTTTTATGAACCAAGTCGCCAGTTATTTCCAGGGAGATACTTTTTTTTCTGTTTAGCCTATCAAAAATTTCCCGATAAAACATTAATTTTATTTGCTTTCAAAACTAATATAACCGTGGGTAGGCAGTGCCTACCCACGAAGAAAACAGACCGACTTCACCACTTCATTCAATGACATTTAATGCGTTGCTCGAAAAAAATATTTAGGTGTTACGCAGCAAAATAGCCACGAAAAAAAAAAATTGAATTTTTCCATTTTTGTACACTTGAAAAGCATCGATCGACGCTGCTTTTCGACCTCGTAGCTATACAATGCTTAGCATCCCGAAAACCCCCGTGCCGCGGCATTTTCCCCTTCGCGTCAGCCAAAGCGCCTGCAGAGGCAGAATGAAAAGTGCCTCTCTGCGTAGTCCTCGCTTATGCGCAGCGTTACGATTCGTTTTTTCTGTGCTGTTTTGTTTTCTATGAAATGTTTCCGTAATTTTCAAATGTTTCGTTTTTTTTTTGTTGTATTGTTTCTCATGTTTAAGTTGAAACCGTAGGATAGTTGTTCCGTTTAAAATTAAAAAAAAAAAAAAAAACTTAAAGATGACAAAAATTGAAAAATTCAAGTTGTTAGTACATGGATGTAAATTTCAAAAATTAGCTTTTGGAGTTTATAAGGATGCATTAACAGTCTAGCAAAAAGGTTCGGGAACTTTTTGACATTATAAGACGGATAGCGAATTTAGCAGATGTTATATGGGAACAAGCTTTTTGCGACAGACAAAAAAAAGTGCATGATTTTAGTTTTGAAAAGTGCACTGAGCCAACTGTTTTCAGAAACTGGTGTCGCTATTAATTTTGACTATACCAGCCGCGATTGTTCGTAGAGTGAATACTTTCGACCATAAGAATTAAGAGCAACCTTTCATCTCTTGTTTTGATATCTTTAGAAAAAGAAAGTGAACAAAATTAAAAAAGACCCCACTTTCAATTTTTATGAAAGTCACGGATCTTTTCATCACAAAGAAAGAATGGATTTTATATAGAACTAGCGGTACCCGCACGGCTTTGCCCGTGGTATAAAATGAAAAGTTCATTTGTAAAATAATTGATATAGCAGAAAAAAACCCTATTTCAGTTATAATTCAACTATAATTCCTTCAAAGTATGATATAAAAATCTGGTATGGACCCCACACTACTTCCTTTTACGTGTAAATTTCTTAGTAGATGCCTTAAGTGTTAAAATAGTGCTTGGAGTGAGCAAGATTACAGTTCAAACATTTACATCCCTAGTTTGCCACGAAACGATGCAAAAAAATGTTTTGCAATGATTAATCTACTAAATATCGCCGATTTTAACATCATCCAGTGGATTTTTCGGAAAATAGCGCCAAATTGAACCCAAATCAGAAAAAAAAAATCGCCACATTTGTCGCCAACTTGGCGTTATGTCGCTGAATTGGCGTCAAACACTTGGCGACTAAAAGCTTGGCGATATATCGCCAAGTGGTCGCGCCAATTCATATAACTTTTGTCTGCATTGAAATTAACACTGATTTACCCCATAAAAGGGGTAAAACACCCCCTTGGGGACATTCGAATGCAACAGAACCAACTCACAGAAACCAACAGACATCTTACCAAAGTTTAAAAGAAGAAGAAAGTTTTCTTACGTAACTTCAAAAACAAAATAACACATTTTCCGAAAAGACACGCTTTAGAAAGAACGTTGAAGTATCGCAATTTATACGATATTATTGAAGGTTCTTGGCGTTATTTAAAAAGTCGCCAATTTAGTAGTTAATTTGGGATACCTTGGATAATTCTGAACCCCTATCCCTTCCATAAATAAAGAAACTTACGTATTATCACTTTTGTGAAAGAGAAATTGTCGCCAAATGTTGAGGTATTCTCTATGAAGCTGATTACTTTTTGGCAATCTGAAATCAATTTGAATATTATATTTGGCGCTAAAAGTACACCATTCCTTAAGGCGTTAAAATAATTTCCAACATTGCGGTATATCATAGCAAATAGTTTGGACATGAAAACGAACCATTGATTGGATGTTTGGCGAGAAAATATAGTAACATACTTTGATTGAAAACAGCAATAGGTATAAAGAACAAAATAGTGTTCGTCTGTAAAATAATGCATGCCATCTAAGCCTCTACAAATCTAAAGGAGTTCCGAAATATGAAACTGAATCTCATTTGTTTTTAAAAAAAGATTAATCTGTTAATCAAATACCTTTTTTATTTTTTATACTTGAGATAGTTATTGGGAAAACTTCTATTATTGGGGGCTCTTGGCGCGATTCAAAAGATCGCCAAATTTACGGTAGCAAGCAATTCCAACTATCTGCCAGAGAGTTGAGTTGATACACTAAATACTCGATTGGATTGATTAAAGCCTTCGAAAATGGCGTTTTAAATTGAAATTGCAGGGACAGAATCAGGTCTAAAATTGAGATAAAAAAATAACTACTCATCGGATTTTGTTGAAACTGGTCTCTAAACCTTCCCAGTACCAAAAGGAACAAACGGTGAAAATTTCAGGCAAATCTCCCGAGTAGTTTCTGAGATCTTAGGGAACACACACATATACACATTTACCAACATTCATTTTTATATATATAGATTCGATGAATTTCTTTGTACATATGTTTATACTAGGGACTACCTATATATCAATTATATTCACAGTTTTATTACACGGTTAACATCATTTGCAAAACAACATAAGCAGGGGTGCAAGTGACCAAATGTGGTTTGGGAGCATCTTTGGGAGCAGGGAAAATACCATTTGGGAGCGGCAGAATTGTGTTTAGGAGCAGTCTCGAATAAGATACTATGTGACTGTGATAAACACATTTATGGTAATTTAAATCTGTACCTTAATGCAAGAACAACCAATGTCAAAAATTTGATGTTTTTAGTTTTTTATCGTAATGAGGACAGAAAGGTATCCTCTGTCATGTACAACAACCAATGTTTTAAAACAAACCGCCTTAGCAGTGGAGCGAAACTAAGACACCAAATCTAACACATTCCTGCGGAGACTCAAATCTTAGAACCTGAATGTCTCAATTCGACGAATTTTGACATTGGTTGTTTTTGCATTAAGGTACAGAAATATATTTGCATTTTAACTAAGCACTGATTATCTATTATTAAAATTTAGTTACAGTTTAAAAATTCTAGATGTGGTTTCAATAGGTGAGCAGCTGGGCCATGGTAGCCCGATCGGTAAGGTGTCAGACTCGTGACTGGAGGGACCCGGGTTCGATCCCCAGCCGATCAAAGATCCACCGTCTTGATTAATGGTGCCTGGGGGACGTTAAAAATGTCGTGGTCACAAAGTCCTCCATGTGAAATGATACCTCTGGGGGTGCTGGGCCAAGGGTTTGCTCGGCCCTTGGTTCTGGTTCAAAAAGAACAGAGCGCTCTTCAGGGTCCTATCCCGGTTAAACCATGAGTTGTGGTAGGTACGGGGGACCCTGAAGCGTGAAAAAAATAAAAAATAGGTGAACAGCAAAACGTTTCACTGTACTTAACTCAAATTTCAGAGACAAGGATATAGAAATTGGAACATTCATTTAAAGTCAAATTGAAATGATAAACTCATCCACTTTTTTACAATTACATGTATACTACCAATCCTTTTTCATTTAAAAAAAAAAAAATCCTATCCATGAATAACCTAGGAGAGCATTCATGGCGGTCAAATATAAATTGCAAACATTTGGTTTAAAGCTTCCACGACAATAGGGATGCACCGATTAATCGGCAGTACCGATTAATCGGCCATAATCGGCCAAAAAATATTTTTCAAATACTATTCTTTAAAGTATACCAACTATGATGAATACTTTTATTAACAGTAATAATTATCCTCACAGCTGATATAAAATTTTTTAAAATTAATTCTCCTACTTTGAATAAATATACATAGACAATGTTGCAACATTTTTCGTGTGGCGATAGTTTTCTCCTTAGCACAGTGCTTTTAGATAACCGCTAATTTTCAAAGAATAAAAGTAGTGAATTAAATTGCTACTAATTATTAAAAAATATAAATTAAAAGTACTCCTAAATTAAAGTGCTCACTTCAGACTTCCCCCTCCCCTTTGTTTTGAATTTTTATGTCATGTATTATTTTATGTTACATTTTATGTTACATAACAAACAATGTGTTAATTATATTATTGAAAGTAATATGAAAATCTGTTCTAAGAAATTACATAAAATATTGAAATTATTTTGTGAACATTAGGAAATTGGAACAAAAAATCTCTCAGAAAAATATTACTTACTATTTCTAAGCTTGGAATTGTATAAGAGAGAAAAAACAATGATGGTAGAATTGGTAGTAGGAAAACAATCGTCCTTATCATTAATCGGCTGAGCCGATTAATCGGCCGATTACCATCAGTCGATTAATCGGTAATCGGTAATCGGCCAATTTGCTTATCGGTGCATCCCTACACGACAATATGAAAAATTTAGACATTTTTTGGTTTTTTAGTTGCATAATTATCAATAACATTTGGATTTTATTTTGTTAACAATGCGCTTTAACTTAAAATTGAGGAACTTCCTTTGTGCTTGAAAAGTAAACTAAAGTTTTTTTATGTTTTATCGTGCAAAATTAGATTTTGTGGGCTAAAAATTGAAAAACCTTAATTTAAAAGTTTAACTTAGTTTATTTTTGTTCTACTGTTCTTTCTCTTTCTCATAACTTCTCTCCATCTACTAACATCCATTTTGCCACTCGATTTCAGACAAGAGATTGTTATTAACAGCTGACTTTAGTCGTTGGTTCGCTAAATTTAATAAAGAATCTGATGACTCTTGATTAGATTAAGCTTCTTGTGTAACTACCGTATACTGCTTCACATTTAATTTGTCTCTCTGCTGCTTTTAATGCCTTAAATCTGTGCTGGTTACAAAACTTAAAGACGTTAGAACTTCTAAACAGTAGAATGAGATAATTATGTGCTGCTATAAAGTATCTCTGAATTTTGTACAACACATCAAAATTTTATCTTTCCTTTAATGACCTAATGGGAGCACTGCTGCTAGTAGCATGGAAAATTCTATTTTAAGCTTTTAAAATTATAATTTTACAAATTCAACTTTTCAAAATACTGCCTTTCAGCGATAATTAAACATGTGCTTGATTGTTTTAATTGTTTTCCAAAAAATGAAGCAATGGATAACCTAATGATTATTAAATTCAAGCTTGCAAAAATTAATAGGTATATAAACAGAAAAAAAAAATATTTGTTGTCGAAATATAAGCTAATGGAAGGTATGTATTGTCAAAATAACGGTTCATTGTCAAAAATGTTAAAATGTTTGCAAGATGCATTTGGATCTTGCAATGTCTTGTCTGAAAGCTTCGTCCGCGACGTAAATGCTAGATGTTAACATACTTCTAAAAATAAATTACTTTTTTCTCAAAATAAAACAAAATAAGTTAAGCTGAGGTAGCATATGTCAAAATAATTTTGGATTGTGAAAAATATCAAAATTTTTGCAAGATGCAAAAGGATTGAAATTTCAGATAAGGAGAATATTTTTCGCGACGTACGTGTTCAGAATATCGCCATAGCAACCGTCATAACGTACGGTTAACAAAAGCAGAAGTTATGCCACTTTTTCGCGATATTCGCTAGTAAAACGGCCGTTTTGGAGCAGTCAGGTGCAATTTCGATCAAAAAGTCCGTTTGGGAGCAGGATGGCGCAAGATTCTTTATTTGGCGCAGCGTGGCGCAATTGGCGTAGCACTTGCACCACTGCATATGTATTATTCCACAAATCATCTCATCTGCCAACCATGGGCGTTCGTTCACGGCACGTGCCTGTTACTAAAGGACTGAATATTGAAGGAAAAGAAAAGAGGGTGAAAAATGGCTATAATTTTGTTTAAAAATTAAAATTTTGTGAGAATTTTAATGTTATGTAAATGATGCATTTAAAAAAACAATAAACTGCCTCCAATAATGGGAAAATTTGCAGGAAAAACAATGCACTTGAAATTATCTTTGTACTTTCAAACTCAACGAACTCATAACACGGAGAAAGAATTGTGAAAAAACATCGGTAACATACTCTTCAGTTTCGTAACAAATATCTACTATGACGCTGCCGACATGAAATTTCCCGCAGTATGATAACTGAGCATCCTTAAAGTTTAGAAAATAAAACACCTTATTATGTCCATGGCAATAGGTTTCTTTTCCATTGTGCAAAAATAGACTGAAAAATTAATTTATTTTGTGTCTTAATTTCCGCTCCCGACATGACACTTCATTTGGTAGAAACGGAAAAGTCAAGATTAAACAAATCTTACCTGAAATTCAATGCAACTGAAATGAAAACTTTCGATCGAAACTTAATCATATATTAAGGCTTCACCCCAGCACACTTAATACCAAAAAATGTTTTATCTTGAAATTGTTGCGAAAGTTTGCGCTCTCGCCATGTTATGAAAACTTGTGACAAGCAGAAATTCCTTTTTATCAATATAAATTCATTTTGTCTAAAACACAAGAGTTAATCTTCATAGACGAACATAAAACACTATATTTCCTTTAGTATATGTCTCTGCTGCGATGTTTTACAATCCACAGGATTTTTTTAAAATTTGAGATTCGAATGGGTGACGAGCTGCAGACATGACTGAAGCAACAAAAAGAGTTCTACTGTCAAAAATTAAAGCAAAATCTAAAAATTTTGCTATGGATTGTATGTTCAACAAAGTTGATAGTATGAAAATAGAAACATTTTTGGTTTTTATTTGGAAGTGCTCGGGACATTCATTCGTGACTTAAATGAGCACTTCTGATATTCACCCGATTACAATACTCAAAATTTTCAATTGATTTTAAGATATTTATTTATATTTCAGTTAATGCTAAAGCAGCCACTAAAATTTCAAATAAAAATTTAAAAGATGTAGGCGGTTAACTGCTTAGTAGCTTATACTATACCGCCTATTTTTCCTCTATCAATTTTAATTCAAATTTTATTGGCTGCTTTAGCATTAATCTAAATAAATACATTAAGATCAACTGAAATTTTTGAGTATTGTAATCAAAGAATCAAATATTTATTTTATTTCGTACTAGAGTTACCCGTGGTAAAATGTGAAGGATTTTTGCTGCCGCCGCTGTATACATAATGCATGAATAAAAAACCCGCAGTAAATATAAGGTTGAATTGAAGAGTAATTCTACCAGAGTTTATTAGGGGGAAAATGTATCTGCCTTGTCCTCGCAAAATTGCGATGTTATGTTCATGCTAGAAAACTGCAAATACAAAAACGTTCTCGCTTGGCGAGATTTACTATTCGAAATAGACTAATTTCTTTCTACCTATTTTTGACAAAAATCAAACAAAATTAAAGTTTCAGCTAAAATAGAACGATAGCTCCATCACAACTTTTGATGGGTTTAAATGGTCAAATTAATTTTTGTCGATTTTTTAAATTTTAATGAGATTTTTGGAATGACTGGAACCAATCGAAAGGCACGTCAAGAATTTTTTCTCTGTAATGCTTTTGATAAAATTTCTATAACAGATCTGTGGTAGGTACTATTCAGTTATAGGTACGTTATTTAACTTGGCGATATGTTTTTATACTACCTAAGCGAAGATTAAAATTTTAAGCATGCTTGTCGCCATGGTTGATTTATTTTTTATTATTTTGCATTTTAATTTAGATTTCAACGACAATAATGACTCGATATCTTGATTAAACCGATTATGTACATCTTAATGGAGGGTATTTATCCGTTAGCCGGCGCAAGCTAAAAATCAAAAACCGCCAATGTGGCCAAGCGAAACAAATGACAAATCTGTAAGCGGAACAAATATCTGCTCAATGATAAACAAATGTAGTTGTAAGAAATTCGGCCGAATTCTACATTATCTAGCAATACACCATTTGGCGATTTTTCGCTTAAGCCCAGCTAACGGGTAAGCACCTAAAGGAAGAATTTAAAGCTGGTTTGGAGAATTTAACAGGAATTTTCATAAATTATTTAGTTGCTTTTTTTGGTTGCCGAATTCTTTTTCTTCTAAGTACTAATCATATGTGTGAAATTAGAAACGAAAGAGAAGGGTCGATTTCAGTGATTGGAAGTCTGGCTATCTCACCCTATTGACATCAAATCTTAGTCGCCAATTGATGAGCGAGGGAAATCATTCCTTTGCAAACGTAAACTAATGGTCACCAAAATAAAATAGTTGTCGCCAAAAATTTGACAACCACGGCAGATTCTCAATTATCGCAATATTCCCTTGTTCCGAGGTATGTTAATCATATATGTGTAAAATTAGACATTAAAAGAACAGTACCCTTTGATGCTTGCAAATAAAATAGAAACATCAAGTAGTAATTTAATAAATTTGTATGGAATAACCCATTGAAAAAAATTTCATACACAAAATTAACTGCTTCCGACCCAAACACTGTAAAATGCTCTTTTTCGAATGTTGAAGAATTTTTTCCGTAAATAATCAGAAAAAACCAAATAAAAGAGGAAAATTTATTGCTCAAAAACTAAAATAAGTTTCAGGAGATTAAAAAAGTAGTCATCGTTTGAAGAAATTAATAAGATAAAGCTGAAAAAAAAATTACTTTGAAAATAAAACGTGCGTGAACGTAAGAAATCTGCAATTGTTTTCACTTCAGTTCAAAACATACTGCTTTGGAGTACGGAAACAGGGAGTAATAAGTTAATTACCTAATTTTAATTAAATTTTAGGAAATCTAGGGTGAATTTAAAAATTTCGGCTAAGTCTTGCAGATCAGAATGCAGGCTAATTTTGTACCAATTTTCATAATCTTACATTGCGTAAATTTTTCAGGAGAGCGTTTGACGAGCGACCCTTGACGTCATCAAACTGATTTTATATATATAGACTTCATAGTGCAAATCAAGCCGATAGAAATAAGACTCATTTAAACGTTGCAAAAAAAAAAAAAAAAAACCCATAAGCTTCCACATCTCAGCCAAAAGAAAACTGCTGCTTTGCAGTGAGAACTACATTATCATTTCCTCTGTTATTTGAGCCAAACTATAAATGTTAGCTCTCTAGAATAATTGTTTCATCACACAATAACACTTAATAAGGTCAACCAGGTTTGTTAACAAAGGAATTTTTTAAACACTACCTAAAATTTTGAATTTCTTTCAAACAAAAAATAATTGTTCAACAACATTTTAGTTTAAATTCAATTCCAATTTTAAATAGCTTGTTATCTCTTAAGAAAATATAAGATATTTTAGCTATGATATAAGCTGAAGAAATTCTACATAATCATGTTTTAAGTCTAGAATCACAACATCGAAAAAATATGCAGTTAGTTTACTAAAATTCTGGGTTTATTCCGTTTTCATGTAGACCATTACTTACGCCAGGTTGGGAACCATTGCTTTAACCTATTAGGATAATGAATTTTCAGTGCAATTAATTTGCTGATGAATGAAAGTCTTTTCGATTATAAATAAAAAAATAATCCAGTTCAGAGACTAAGAGGTATAAAAATTCAAATGCCTTTAATGTAATAAATTTAAT
Organism: Uloborus plumipes; assembly: GCA_038373865.1. Lineage (NCBI taxonomy): Eukaryota > Metazoa > Arthropoda > Arachnida > Araneae > Uloboridae > Uloborus > Uloborus plumipes. Next base: position 141,625 of record JAXGGA010000847.1, read on the forward strand.
CACAGATCAAACAAGAAATTTTTACATATTTTTCCACTGGAATTGAAAACTGTACAAACCGAATATGTAGTTTAAAAGAGAATGTGTTATGAATACCAAAAGTAAAGTGTCCAGTACTCATACATTGACATTAAAAAGAGAATCCACCATTGGGAGAATCAACAGGCCCAAAATCATACGCTCCTGTACTGTCCGCTTGGGGAACAAGATCAGCAGCTTCATCATCCTAAACGGAAAGTACATGGGAATGATTCAGTTGTAAAAAAAAATTAGATAATCTACACATGGTTAACACTAGTTACAATAATCTCCAAGCCTCAAAATAGCATCTTCCTTTGTTCGGGATAATGTTTATCAAAATTAAAAATGAAATTTAGATTAGGGGAAAAAATCTAATGACTAATTTTAAACTTAACCATAATGGTTAGATTCCATTAGTTACTTTTACATTTAATGTATTCTTTTAGTCCAATTCAAACTAATTTCTGATAAATTATAAACTGCATTAAGAAAAAAAAGGTAGTAATTGTATGTTCGATTTTATAGTATTTTCAAACAATCTCAATCACATTTTGCTTTCAAGGCTAATATGTGATTTGAAGCAAGGAGAAGAAATTCCTATTTCAAAATAAGCAAAAACTATAAACTTACGCATAATAGTGTAAATGAGATAAAAATATATCACTTATGTCTAATTGGTAAACAAAAGTACAAGATTTTAGAAGCTAAAAACTAAGACAAATTGTAGGTTTCCATAAATTTAGCATTTTTTGCTGAAAACAACGACTTTCCACAAAGTCTGGAGCATGGGCAATATCCCCAATTATTGCCCTCTTAAAAAAGAGGTGCAATGAAATATATGTATGCTTGTATGGGATATAGAAGTATAGCAAATCACTTAAATTTCTTTATCATTAAAGCAGATTAATTTGAAGAACATTGATAATCAGAAAATTATTCATTTAACGGATGTTGATTGGAAAAAATTCCCCATATATTGATACACCTAATACCAAAAGCGATTTATTTTTCCAATATCCAGAAGAAAGCAACTCATGCTGAATAGTGGCAAAGTTTTTTTGTTACGCAGATTAATTTAACAACTGTTATTCTTTAATTTCTTTAAACCAGGGGGTTTCCAACTTGGGGGCTACGAGTCCAGATTGAACTGCAATATTATTCTTATTTTAAAATCATTTAAAATTGTTCCCCTTCCTTCAGGAGATTGTCTTGCTGTCTTCAATTTAGAGTGTGTTAGTCTGATCTTTACATAATCACTTATTTATTTTGATCAAATTATTTCTCAGATTGCTTTTTGCCTGTTTTTCTATATTTTAAACTTCATCCATGTAAATGGGGAAATCCTTTCAAAATTCCAGGAGTTTTGTATCCTTTTCTACTAGAACAATTTCACACTTTTGGTACCTTTTACTTTCTAGCAAAATTTTAGTACAGTATGACTTACTTAAGCTCTTGCGGCAAAAAATTCAATCTACTTTTAAAATGTGCAATATTAGTTTAATTAGTACACAACATAAAATTACAGTATATTTTATGAATCAAACACTGTTTAAAGACTGGTCACACAGCTGTTTTATTAAAAAAGTATGATGTGCACGTAAATGTAAAATGGCAGAGAAGCCGCTCATTTGAGAATCTATTTTTTAAATTTTGAAGAACATTTGGAACTGCATGGAAACATTATATAACTCTTGAACAGAAGATAAACATGTTGCATTACATTAGTTCTCATGAAGTTAGGAAAGATTAAATAAAATATTAAAATATTATTACTTACCTCAGTACCAAAGAAATTATCAATAATTCCAAAAGCAGCCTTATAAACATCTACATTTTCATGGTGTTGCAACATTTCAATTTTATCAAGTCCACCACATTCTTCAATGTAACAACAAACATTTTCTGTTGCATCAACCTTTGAAGCAGCCTGAAACAAGTTAATATTGCTAATTTAAACTTTATAACACAATTTTACATTTAGAGTTTAACACCTACACAAAGTTATTAGAAGCATTCAGAGCTAAAGCAGACCAAGTATATTCATTCTAGTTCTTAATTAACTTTATTTATTCAATTTTTGTTAGATTATAGAAATTTATTTACATGGAAGTTCTTTAATTGATGAAGTTTAATTTAAATATGGATCATAATTGAAAAATTTTGAGAATTAAAGTGAAAATACAATTTTATGCAAGGAAGATTCAGTGTCTCATATTACTTTATCTATAAAATATATAAAAACTTACATTCAATATATTCGTAATAGCATCCAATGCTACAGTTAGCACCTTAGGATCTTTAACTGTCAATATGTTACAAAGAGGAGTTAAAACACCAGCTCTAACCAGATAGATTACTTGCTCCAAACTGCCACCAGATGTGAAATTGGTGACAGCCCATACCGCCTCTTTTTGGCTTTTATAGTCACCCTATAAACAGAAAAAAAAACAACTATCACCAAAACTGAATTTTTTCTTCGCTCATTTTATATCAAAGAGTCTTACTGTAGCTAATTTAACTCAGAAAGCGTTTCAAATTAAAATTATATTTACAGATCAATAAAATGTCAGTATTACTAACATTTTATTGATCTCAAAAAACTGCAGTCTACATATTGCCTTGTTCTAGAAAAGTTAGGAGTAAAAACATATGTAATCAAGAATTTAAAGAGGGGTCTGAAATTTTACAGCATCAAAGATGTTTTTCAGATTTGAGTGAAAAAAAAAAATCTCCTTAATCTCTCAAACATGCAAAATCCATTGAACTTTAAAAAAAAATTAGATGTTAGGTCAAATTAGTTACACAAGCCAAGTTTTGAGAAAAACAAGACAAACAAATATTCAGGCTATTTCTGAATGGTTTTAATATAAGTTCAAAAATAGAAAAAAAATGACAAGTTAATTCATGCAAAGTCTTAAATCTTCTCGGCTAACCAAGTTCCAAGCAAAATGTATGTTAAGGGTAATTTTTTTTTTCATTTTACAGAACCTATTTTACAGGGAGGAAAAATCTACTTTAATCATAAATTATGTCATCAATACTGCCGTGCTAAGCACTAGGGGTGCGACCAGGGCCGGATTTACACATCTTTCGCCCATGGGCCCGAAAATTATCGCCGCCCCCCTCAAAAAAAAAAAAACTTAACTTAGTTTTAGTGTAAAATGTTCTGATTTTGCACAAGATGAATATAACACAAAATAAAAAATAACTGAGACCCCCTATGTTATATTACGCAAACACTTTTTTTCCAAAGGTCAAAATTATAGTCGTAATGTGAAGTTATTGAAACATGGTAGTTGACAGTAAATTTAATTTATTGTAACATTTTTTTTTTTGAGTTGTTAAACTTCTGCTAATTGTTGGAGATTGAATCACTTTCTTTATCCAATTAAACATAGTTGTAACGAGCATAAAACAATAGCAAAAATAACATGCTGAAAGGCAACGCCAAGTAAAAAATTTTTCATGAAAGAAATTATTTTGTTGTGACAGAGAGCAAAGTCGGATAGCACTGCGCTGTTCGTCCGCAAACTCCGCTAACTCCCGCAATCGGCATTCCCCGATTCTCATTGTCAAATGCCCAGAAGTTCCCGCTTGATTTCACCCCCAACTAGACACCTTTACGCTAATTAAAACCATGTGACTGAAAGACCAACTCCTACGGAGCAGGGAGTGAAAAACCCCTTTTGCCGCGAGGGAATGCTTTTCTTGTTTTCGACTTGAACACAGTCACCTGGTCTTGATGAGAAAAATAGAGCTTCTGCTGAAAAGTTAGGCTAGGTAAAAATGTCCGATGCACTTTTGAGACGGAAAAAAAGCGCCGCCCCGAATTACATGAAGAATTTTTTTTTTAAAGATAGAATTGGAAATAATTCTGAAATTATTTTGTCATTTGTGGAAATTTTTGATTGATACCATCTGCCGCCCCCTAAAATTTGCCGCCCTGGGCCCGGGCCCGTGCCTAAATCCGGGCCTGGGTGCGACATCGAAGGCAAAACATCGATGTTAGAAATTACAACATCGATGGTATTGATACATCGACCAAAAAACATCGATGTTCTCAAACATCGATGTTTTAAAACATCGATCTTTTTACAAATATATAGCGTACATTTTTGAATATACTATACTACAGAGTAACACACATGAAAATCTCTAACAAATGTTTTCAAGAGGGTCAGAGAATTCTTTTGGCATTGCGTCAATGCGTTAAATAAAACTATTATTTCAAAAATGTCAAAGTAAAGCCAGTAATAAATTTTATAAATATATATATTTATTAATTTAAGCAATACAAAGAATAAGTACTCGACGAATATATTGAAAATACTGAATTTTGAGTCCTTAATACAAATTAATAGGAATAATTTCGCAACATGTATTGATTTGACCCTTGAATAGTATAAAAACTGATAATAAAACATGCAAAGATTAATACAAACTAGTTATAGAAAAATGAAATATTTTCTATTTGAATAACACTGAAAATTAATCTACCTCGAAAATGAATCGAAGAAAAAAATGTATCATAGCACTTACCGTCAGTTCAATGATGAGAAAGAATTATTTTGATTATATGAAACACAATTTTTTTTCAAACATGAACTGAACAATTATTATTAGGAGCTAGAAATGTGAATTTACCTATGAGTGAAATTACGTACAACACGCATTGCAAGTCAACTGCAAAAAACAAACAAAACAGGCCAGAGAAGGTTTTCCTGTCGCCGTTAATGTTTATGATGTGTCAAGAAAAAATCCCTCTGTTTATTTTAAATGCATTTATTATTCGGTAAAAGAGGTATAGTTTTGGAAATTCCAGACACACCGGCAGCAGCAGATTTACTTTTCTTCCTTTTTCTATGCTATTTTCCAGACATTGCGGATTTAATACATAAATGAGCTTAATTCGCATGGTAGATCACAGGAGCTCAGCTGTAGCACTTTTCAAATGTAGACGAATTTTTGCATGTTTGACGGGAATTCAGACTATTTACGTGTGAAAATGAGATTCAATAAATGATAACTAAAGGGCTCCTGCACTTTTTTTTGTCAGACATTAATTCCGGGTGCATATCGTATGTATTAGGGTTACGACATTGGTGATGATGTTTCCGAAATTGAATGTTGTTGGGTCTATTTTTTAATGTCAATGGTTTTTTCATTTTGAAGATGATGTTTTTCCATCGATGTCACTTCTCTGTGAGAAATTTTACTACATTTTCAATTCAAAATGAAAAAACATCGAACCAAAAACATCGACACCAAAGCATCGATGTTAAAAACATTGATGTTTTAACAAAAACATAGATGTTTCCAAAACATCGACGTCGCAGCCCTACTAAGCACATAAATCTTATCTGTACTTTTTAGCAAAATCGAGCTATTGCCACAAGGTGGTTCTCTAACGTATTTTACACAAATCAGATGTTTTATGGTTATATGAGAACGGGAAATAGTTTTAAAGTACTTCTGAAAAAGTACCTTCCCAATCAAGTACATGGAGGTGTAAAACCTGAAACAGCAATATCTCAGTTTGAGATAGTCTGCAGATACAACTTTTGCGCTTAGCAAGGCAGAATAGTTAATGACAGCAATCTGACATTGCACGATAAAATTCATATTTTGGTTTTTTAAAAAACAGTCCAACAGTTAATCAAATAAACCATAAAACTTTAAAAGAAAAAAACATACCTCATTTAAAACATCAATGATGAGTGACATTAAGCCAGTATCAACAACAGCTTGTATTTGCATGACATTCCCAGCAGTGATATTTGAAACAGTCCAACAGGCTTCCTGTACATAAGAAACTTTATGATTCAATGGTATCACATAGAATGAGTAGTTTGTAATTATGTAAATATAATCTTCTGAAATCCATTACATTTTTCAACTCATAAAATGTTAATTTGATACTATTGCAGTTGTAACCAAAACATTAAGCTTTTTCTGTGTACTAGTAATAAATAACAACTATATCTTACCCCTGCAATAGTGCAATTTTAAAACTACTGAAAGTCAAAAAAATTAAGTTTCCTTTCAACTATTTTATGAAGAAGATAGTAGTTCTCAATAGTGACAGGGAAAAAGACTTCTAGCTGTTTAGTGATAGTCTGATAATCAAGGGTAAAAGTAAGTAATGAAATCAAGATCTATCTTAAGTGACTAGTGAGTACCGGGTAATTTTTGGGAGAAAATCTGAGAGGTCATGAATCACCCCATAATGCTAGGCGTGACAGTTTCTCAGATTCTTGCTCTGAAGTAGTGAAAATAACAGTTCTTTAGTAAGTAATTTTCCTTATTTTTCAATGTTTTACGATGCTATCTAGAAAAACTTTTAATATGATTAGAGATCAAAAATAGCAAAGCTTTAAGCTCCTGCAATTTTTTTTTTTTTTGTCGTTAGACAAATAATTCATCGCAAAATTCAGTATTTACTTCTGAAAACATTTTGTTCTAAAGGAACTAGTTCAAAAGGATGTCAAACCTTCAAATGACTATACTTCTTTAAACTTAGGTTGAGCACCACTGTTTTTAAATAAATCATTGTGATATGGATTACAGACTGAAAAATACAAGGACAAAAAAATTGTAGAGCTTAAAGTTTTTTTTTTTTTCTTATTAAAGCATCTATGAGTTCATAAATATACATATATTTTTTCAAACTAAAAATGGTGAGTGGTATTTTCTAGACAACTACCCCCCACCTACACTTGTTTTCTTTGTTCTCACTGAGAATGATTAGATTTCAGCACAGGATCCCAATGCAGTAAAAAGGAAAAGCTGAAAGAATATTTTTTTCATTCTTGCTAGCAATTTCAAATCATTCAATTACTAGAAGTAGTGAAAAATAAGGACTTCAAAATAATTTTAAGGACCTTGAATCAAAAATAAGTACTTTTAAGGGCCCTTATTTTTCAAAATGAAAAATAAGGAGTTTCTAAGGACTTTTAAGGACCGTGGAAACCCTGTTTTTAAATGAACAAGTTCAGTATACCAATCATTAAAAGGAAAAACATTGCTTGCCTCTAATTGCTATTCAAAGGGTGACATTTTTATAATGAAATAAGTTGCTTAATTGAATTTTAGATGCAGTCTAGCAACCCTCAATGCATTAAAACAATTTTTTGTATAATCCGATGTAACAGCAAAATTTTCAAGGGCCATTTCAGCTACCTAAACTCAACTTTCCCAATTTAATAATACCAGCGGGTGACCGAGCTCCGCTCGAGGAAAACAGGTATCGAAGCTAACTCGAAGATTTAAATTGTCAATTGTGATTTATCAAAACAATACATGCCATAAGAAAATTTGTGAAACCATTAGTGAAAAGATAACTGGTTAAAGTGCACCATTGTAAACTATTCTAAACAAAGTTAGAGTTTGTATAGGGAACTATTCTATACAAAGATTAAAAAGAAAAAAAGTCATAGGAAATAAAATGGAACTGATAATAAAAAAAACTATATAATTAAAGAAATGGTACAAAGTGAGCAGTGTAAAGATTGAAGTGTGTTGAAGTTCAATATTTGACAAATTTATTTAGAAAAACCAAACCTCATGATTCCTCGTGGCCAAAAACCCCAGACCCCCAAGTTTACCGGAGTTAATTCTGGGGCGATTTTCGACTTGGCAACCATTCCTCGTATTACCCCTAACGTGTACCAGGCGACCGAAAAAAAGTTCGGTTAAAAAAGCGGTTTGTAAACTCTTGTTTTTTTTCTAAAGTGCGAAGTACTTATTTAGATAAACTTGAAAAGCATTTGAGCCTTTGGTTGCAATTACGCATTCAAAACAACCATAATTTATTTTTAAAAACACAACCCTATTTAATCCATGCTCACCGTAAAATCCCACCTAATTTCATTTTATTTGACGCCGAAGGAGCGGGAGGATTTGATGCGAATGGATGCAGTCTCTGTTCTCCAGTACGCATTTGGTTCCAGTTGGTTTCGACTTTCACTTCACTTCCCACTCAAGGTCTAACATGTTGCCAAAAATTATTTGCCAAATACCATAAAAACATAAATTTTCGCTGATGTGATTAAATATGAAATCCATTGTTAAAACGTGATTACTATGAAACAGTAACAATAAGAGTAATCATAAAGAAAATGGCGTAGTAAGAAATCTTCTCAAACTTTTAAGGAATCCTATCTAACTCCGAAATGTTCGACCGTAGCGCTTCAAAACCGGCGCCAATCGATTCCTCGTGGCCCAAAACCCCAGACCCAAGTTTATTGGAGTTTATTAATTCTGGGGGGATTTTCGACTTGGCAACCATCTCTCGTATTATAGTATAGGATTTTGTGTATTCATACACAAATTGACTTAAATGGAAATGAAAGAACACTTTAGACTATTTCCTTACCTTCACTATATTGGGCTTTGGATGTCTAAGCAGATTTCTCAACAAAGGAAGAGCACCAGCATCAATTACAGTTTGTGTTTGTTCATCAACTCCAGTAACTATGTTACCAACTGAGCGCAAAGCTGGGGAAATAATTGAAACATCTTTCATCTCCAACAGTTCAACAAGACGTGGGACAACGCCGGCATTGATAACTTCTTGTATCTGTTCATTTCGACCATCAGTCAAGTAAGAAATAGCCCAACAAGCATCTGTAACTACTTCTGAATCTAAAATTAATAAATCTGAAATTAATAATTTGGATTAAATTATAGTAATGTATGTTAAATTGAGGTGAAGATCACTTTACAGTACTTTTAATTAAACTCTATAAAGTATATCAGGGGTTCCTGCATCTTTCTGATTTATGGCACCTTACTTAATTATATACATAAGTTAATACAGAACATAATAGTAATTAAAATAATAAATTAATATATAACACACAAGACAATTGTAAAAATTAATGATAATTGTCAATTGATTTAATTCCGATGCAAAAGAATTAAAATGTATGAATGAAAGCAGCAAAATTAGAAGTGTATAAGTTCTTAACTACACAAAAGGATTAATAATTTGAACACAAATCTATGCTTAAGAGGTAGAATCATACTTAGGTAACAAGCAATTTTTATGCCTCAGTGATTGGACTTTAAAATGCATAAAAACTGAACTTGCATGTAACAGCACAAGAAACTGCCAAGGATGTTGCAATTTAATATGTGTGTAAAATTCTGTAAATACATATCACGCACCAAGAATGAAAGGGACTTTTTTAAATTTGATTAGCATTTAAGATGTGCCTGCTTTTTTCTAGTTGGGTGACACGTCCTCAGTTAAATTTCACAAGCAATTGTCAGTTTATGATTTTAGAGCAATGTTTGCAGCAATCAACTTTCCATAACCATTTTCAATTAATATGTAGACTAGAGATGAACCGATAAGCAAATGGCAGATTACCGATTAGTCAGCTGTTGATAATTGGCCAAGCCGATTAATGATTGGGATTGTTATTTTTAATATATTTCCCCCATTTCACTATTACTTTTTTTTTTCTTTTCAATTGCGACTTTAAAAACAGTTACTAATTATTTTCCAAGAGGAAAATTAATTTTTTTCAATTACCCTAATTTTTATAAAAAAAACCTCTATCATACTTTTTTGGTGAAGGTCCTACTGCAGCATAGGATGCGGCAGCACCCACTTTAGGAAATCATTCGTTAATTATAACTAATCAATTTCATTTTTCACACAGAAAATTAAATTTGGACACTTGACTTAAGTCAATATTTTAGTACTATGTTTAATAGTAATAGTTCCAAGTCTTTGCGACTTACCTGTATCATTTATTAATTCTGCAAATGTTGGTAAACATTCCCTTATAGCTTCAAAAGGAGGAGGAGGATTCTTGTTTCTGCAAAGATTTGATAGTGTCCACGTGATATTACGGCGGAATGTGCTCTGCAAAATTAATTTAGAAGTTAAATATTTGGAACTTTAATAAGAGCAATATTTACAGTCTTTTTCCTTTAAAATTTTATCAATAAAGATTGTCTAAATCTTTTTGCTTTATAGAAACTTGTACAATCTGTTTTAAGAAGTTAAAATAATTTTAAATAAAAGAATTATACTTAATACAGGGTTACCACTTAAGTTAGAGTGAAATACTGACTTTTCGAATTAATTTTTAAAAACATTTCAGGTACATGAATGCCCACTTACATTATCGATTAATATACTCTAATTGTTTATAACATCCACTTGATTAAAATGTAAGTTACCGTGCCCCTAGGCACGGTAACTTACAGGTAAACACGGTCACGGTAACCCCTAGGCTAAAGCAGAACTACACATGATACACAACCAGCTCGGTTATAGAATTCTGAGACTGCTGTTTCGTTCTTATTACAAATAGAGTCTTTGGATAATATAACTGATCTTGGCCGTGTATGATATGTGGTTCTGCCGACTTTATTAGTTCAAAGATGCAAATGAAAATCACCAAAATTTAATCAAGTTGAAAGAATCTTAAGTTTATTTACATTTATTATGCTTCAGTAAATGTTTGTTTAAATTTTTTTTTTGAAAGTTCAGCAATATCACCAGTTAATATTTTCTTTCTAAGCACATTATTTCATTCAAAACCCAAGAATTTTCATTACTTAGCAAAATTTACTATCCACGGGAAGAGGAGATGCTGTTCGGGTCATTTTCTCGTAATTAAGAAAATTTAAAAAGCGCTCTCCTGCAGGAATTGCTAAAAAAACCATAACTAATTCTGAAAAGTTGAGTTGTAATTTCATAAAAGTTGATGGAGGAATTTTATTGAAATTTAACAGCAGTTTAATCGGCATTAGCAGATTTTCTTTTGTCAATTTATCAGTAATTGGCTTATCCACTATTTAGTACATTCTTATGTACTCCGGGTATAATTTAAAAATAATTCATACAACTGAAGAGTTTTGAAATGTTTTAAATACACAAAAGAAAATACGAACTGAAATATCTGGCTTCAGCAAGTTGATAAGTGATTTGATGACATTGTTTCGTATGACCAAATCTCTTAACTCGGGTCCATCACCTAAACATTAAAGGAGAAAAATTTGTTTTATAAACATAAAAGACAAAATACATACACACATGTATAGTAAAATACAAAGAGTGCAGTTTCAAACCTTGTGTGATCTATCGCACAGTGTAAGAAAAGTCAACTTGTTGTTGACACTCAGCTGAGGCTGAAACTGCAATTTAGACAAATTGATATGCATTTGCAGATTGTTATTACAGGGGTGGTAAATCAAAAATTAATTTCTGGAGCAGTTTAGGAGCAGATTAAATTGAATTTTGAAGTAGCAGTTTGTTATCTTGAAGCAAGTTCAAATTATTCAAAAGTTATAAATTTTATGTTATAAGAATGATTTTTTTTTTAGAAAAGACTGAAGGAAAAAAGGTACTTGAGATGAATTTACAAATAAAAAAAGTATAAACTAAAAACTAGAGTCAGATTTAAAATCTAAAATATTTCTATAATAAATAAATAAAACAGCTAATTTAAATTTACTTCAGTTAAAATAAATTCTAACTTTAAAACAATTAAAATATTTTACAAGAGGCGAAATAAATGAAAAAATCAAGCACAGATTCAGTTTTAAAAAAAAAAGAAAAACCTATTCTTATCTTCTAAGTGAATCGAAATTTTGTTGACAAAAAATACTACAAGAAATAACTACAAATTAAACAAGTGTTAACTCATTAAAATCTGTATTCCAATGCACCAGTTTTTGTAGCTTATTTCTACATCTATTCTAATACTTGAAGGTCTAAAATGCAGTGTTAACTGAAGTTACCGATAACAATACATAGATAATTAAAATAAAGAATAAAATAAATTGATTTTAAGTAGCATAGGCTAAAACCAGTTAAATTTTCCACACTTGAGTAATGATGAAAACAGATTGAAACTTTAAGACACAACATGCAATTATCGAAACCTATGTATAATTTTACCATGCTTCTAAAAAGAACTAAAAATTTAGAAACTTTACAAAGTTAAGATTTTTTTCTTTAAGATTTTAACATACATTAAAAAAACAAAATGCATTAAAAAATGTTCCTAAAAAAATTGCAAGAGAATCAATTCCTTGTAAAACACTTGTTTAATTCATTAGAAATTCCTGTTCAATGTATTAGCATTTTGCTTTTGTATTTATTTTATTACTGGGTTCTTTAAAAAATGTTCAATGATGAAGCATTAGGACTTGTCAACAAAATTTTAATGGCAATATTAGACTAAATATTTAAAAATTCCGAAATTATTAGGAATTAAAAAAAACAGTCTGGAGAAAAACTGAAAAGCAGTAGAGAGGTATATTCAGCTGAAATTGTGCCTTCCGTCAAAATTGAAGCCGAACTATTTTGAAAAAGTAGATAACAGTTCACGATTTTTTTTACGTCGTTGCTAAAAAAAAAACTAACTTGTGTTGCTACTTGTGTTGCACTTGAATTTAAAGCTCCCAAGGTTGCGTTTTTGGTCATAGGTCCGCGCAAAATCAGCAAATATCGTAGTTTCGAAGCAGAATGCAGTTATCTTTGGCATAGTATGAGCAATTTAGGAGAATTAGTAAAAGCAAAACATTAGCTTTGATATTTTCAGAGCACATGGGAGCATATTTCGCTTATTTCATTATTTTTGGAGCAGAATGTAGCAAGATTTCAAAATCTGAGCAGATGGGAACAATTAGAGAGGATTTTCCACCCAACATTAGAACAAATCTCAGAATTGTAAAAAGTTAAGTATCAATTTTGAGGCCTACCGTTTTTGATCATATTTACACTTTTTTCCTAATCAGCTCATTCCAATTAGCAGCCAGGCCCGTCATTTAGGGGGGACGGGGGGGGGGGGGTCAATTGCCCGCCCTGACTGGAAAATCAATGTATTGGCATATAAGTGGGCGTGGTTTTTGCCACTTTTTGGAAAATTTTACATTGTGTATTCACTCTTTACCCACCCCCTCCCCCTCCGGAAAATTTCGAAATGACGTCCCTGAAAAGTGATTTGTTTGAAAGAAATTTATAAAAGTGATTTTCAAATTTGATCAATTTTGTCCTTTAAAAAGCTTTATATTTTATGAATATACTATCTGCAGTATGTAGCATACAACAATGCAGAAACTAATAAAAAACATCAGGATACTTTAAGATTCATTAAAATTACCACCTAGGTTGTTTTGATGCCCAAAGCATACTAGGCACAATCATGACTTCTAGACATAAATACTAAATTTAATGCCAGAAGAAGGAAAAAGATTTCCCAAAACTGATTTTCAAAGAAGTTTTTGTATCATACAAATAAAATCTGAAAAACTATTCAAAAAATGAAAGCAGAAAAACTTAGTTTTATTGATGTAACTTTTTTACTCTCATAAAAGTTAAGGACTAACAACACATAATGGTACATCCACTGGGGGAGTTAGGGGCGCAAGCACCTTCCAGGAGTATGTAACAAGCTTCCTTGGTGAGATCAAATTGTCCAAAATTGCATTTGATAGCATTTAATTTCGGAAATTTTCCAGCAGAGAGAGCAGAGAAAACAAGAGCCACAATTTTTAAAAATATTAAAGAGATTTTATAAAAAAAATTATGACATTTTGAATTCCTTAGCACCGAGAAAGCAATAAACTCTGGAATTCCACTGATGCAGAAGTACATTAAAGAATCATACTTCTCTGACAACTCTGAAACATGTAAGAAGTTTTCTTTTTGTCAATAGTAAAATGCATTTTACTGATAATCCAAGAAAATCACTTTTATAATTAGTCGATTCAACTCCAAGGGCCTTTTAAAATCAATGTCTAATTTGATTTACAACAAACTAACAGGAGGAAGATCAGAAATGCAGCTCGGTTTTAACAATAATTTGTTTTAAAAGTGTTAGAATTAACGAGGTTCGACTGTGTTTTAAATTCAACAAATTACATAAATATATTACCTGCAATGTTTCCTAATGCCCAAACAGCCTGTTCTGCAACATTTGGATGAGGAGAAGCAAGCAAAGAAGTGAAGATGGGAACAGCCCCAGCATCTACAACAGTTTTTGTTTGAGAAGAATTTCCAGATGCAATATTAGTCAATGCCCAGCAAGCTTCAAATTGAAGTGGTACACTAAAAATAAAATTAAAAAATAAATAAATCTTTGAAACAATTTAATACAATGGAAATTTTAAGAGGTTTGAACCTTATTTCTCTGCAATTAATGAATACATTCTCTACTGGATCAGATTTTATTTGGTTAAAAATATAACAGATTTTCGTAGAGATACAACTATTGCGCCTTCACAATAAAATTGAGCCTTGCTCCACTTTCTAGAAAGGGTTCATTTTAATGTAGGGGTGATTAGTGAATACATCTCATGCATGTAAATCAGACAACCTAAAACCAAGTGCGAATTTCAATGTACAAACAGTGTTCAGGGTTCATACTTATTTTTAAAAATGAAAATTAAGGACTTTTTAAGGGCTCCCAAATTTTTTAAGAACTCATAGGAAAATATTTAAATAGCTTTAGGAACACAATTTTGCAATAAAACACTTTAAAAATAATGCAACAATGGTTCAACTTTTTAAATTTGTTTTGTGTTCAATTTTTTGAACAATATTATTTAGTTCAGTCTCTTTCTCATGGCAATTTTTCTAATTACATTTGCTTTGATAAATTTCTGAACATCTGTTCTTTTCCGCCTTCATCACAGAGATTATTAGCAGAAATTTTTAAGTTTTCAACATCTTTTTCTAACGCACTTATTAATCTACTTCTTGCTATTTTCAAAAAGCAAAAAACTCCACAACACATGTGTCTCTTCCTCGATCACCTAGGCATAAACAGAAATCAGTAGAGTTCAGTTGTTGGGCGTCTGTTGAAGTTACTGAGATGTATAACAAAGTGGAGTTGTACCACATAGGTATAACGGGCGAAAAGAAACCTTGGATAACGCTCCCATACCTGCCAACATGTCTTCTTAGAAAATCTTGCAATTTCCCCTACGAAACTGTACTAAGGCAATAACCTATTCTTTAATTAAAATTAGATATTAAATAAGGTATTGTAATTATATCATTGCCAATTTCAGTAGTTTTTTTTCATTTTAATTACCATTTTAACTTTTCAATTGAATAAATTCATTTCAGTTACACAATTTTCGGTGAAGTATGTTCTGAATATCAGCAATCAGCATACTGGGAAGGAAAAAAAAAAACATGAATAATAAAAAATACATGACGTAAAAGTAGGCTTCACTAGCCATGTCAAAATAGCTTCCAGCTGTCAAAAATATTAATACTTTCAAGATGAAAAAGCAAGAAGCAATTTTTTGTTGACTTAAAATGAATTTATTAATTATAAAAATTAAAAAATGATGCAATAAGTTCATTTAAGGTAGCAATGTCAAAATAACTTCCAATAATCAAAAATATTAAAACACTGACAAGATGTTAAAGGATTGGAATGTCAAACAAACGAAGCGATTTTACCAGAATCACAAATAATATGTAACATGTAAAATGGGGAGGGAAAAATTTAAAAAATATTAAAATAAATTAAATGTGATAACCTAAGGTAGCATTTGTTGATGTAAAATAACATTTTCGCAAATATTAAAATATTTGCACGATGCAAAAGGATTGCAGTCTAAATCACATAAACCAGTTTTCCGCGAAGTACACGCTCAGAGCTGAAATATGACGCCGTTTAGGCTTTTTCTCGCGTTTTAATACATGTATCGATGGATTTTAAAGAAGCCTAGTAGCTGAAATTTAGTTATGTGAAAAAAAAAAAACACTGGAATAGATTGAAAATCTGTAGAAAATGTCCGATTTTACACCTTTACTGTACGATCGTACAATGCAAAAAACGTACATTGTACGGCCAAAACTTACAAGTTGGCAAGTATGCACTCCAGCTTTAAATTCATGGTGAAAAAGAAAGAAAAAATAACTGAAACAGTTTTTTTAAAATTAAGGAAATTTTTCCAAAATTAAGGACTTTTTAAGGGTTTTTTAGGGACCTTAATTTTGCTTGATAAAATTAAGGGTTTCTTAAGGGTTTTTTAAGGAAGTACGAACCCTGGTGTTTTATGTCACTTGCATTGCTTGCACGCTCTTATCCTTACTTTGTTAAATACATTTTAAAATTTATGATACTGTTTTTAAAAAACAAAATGCAATACGCTTAAACTTTTTTCCAAAAACAGAAATGGATTTGAGGGACTGAGAAACAAATGGATGTAAGTTGACTTTAAAAAAGTTCGCACTCAGTAAAACATGTTTGAAGTTCAGATCTTTGGTATGCTTTCATTGAATTTTTTTTTTAAGGCTTACTCTATTACAGCACGTGTCACAACTACTAGTTCCCTCTCTTGCCAACAGAACAGAAAAGAGGTTTTCCTACAATTTGCAATAGTTATCTCAAAACTTAATACTTATATCCATTTGCTTTTCACTCTCTCAATTATCAGTACCAGTATTAGAAATTATTGGTCTTTAGTCACATTTTACAACCAAAATTTTTTATTTGAAGCCTAGATTGTCAACTCGAGGCACTAAATTGGTGCCTAAAATTATGGATTGAAGCTTTTTTTATAGCTGACTCATGACCAAGACTCGTGATTAATCCCGATGATAAATTTGTAAAAGTACAGTCGACTCTCGCTACTTTGAAGTACTAGGGACAACGAAAACTGACATAAGTGAAGTTAGAGGTGCCAAAAATTTAAAATTATTTCTTGTACTAGACTTAGTAATTAGAAAAACACACCCAGAAATGAGCGAAAATTTCCGATTTCTTCTCTCCTGTGCCAAGCACAGTCGGCGAATAGATATATTTCAAAAGGAATCTAAAACTAAACCTTCTGGCAGCCCAGTTGTTTACTTTCTCTTGCTGTCTTTTTGATGAACAGATAAAAAAAATATTTTCCAGAGAATACTCTCCAATGGCACTATTTAAGGATGATTCTCATTATTTAAAGGCTTTAGATATGTTTTACATTTAAATGAATGGAACAATATGAGACTAAGGATGATGAGAAACAAAAGGATTAATGGTAGAATGATCTACCAGTTTTTGATTATTTCAAACAAAGAAAACTAATCTGCTACAAAACAAAAGGTTTAAATTCTTCAATAGCAGTTTCTGCTAAGGAAATAAATATCGATTGCATGCATGGATATTGATTGCACGTTAAAAAAACTTCCAACTTCACTATTCTTATTCTAATTAGATCTGGACCACAATTTCATCTAGATTTAATATTTACAATCATAAGTTCCATATAAATTTTTGAACACAATGAGATTTTTTTTTACTTGTCACTTTGTGTAAGAAAAGACACAAGATAAGGAATAACTCCTGCAGTAATCATTATGTCGATTGGTGGATTTCTCTCCCTAGAGAGGATTTTTCTCGCATTCTGAGCAGCTAGGAGTTGCACATGAGGATCCGGATTTCTGATACCCATCACAATTTCTTCAATAGACATAACAGAACTCTGAAAATAAATTTTATTCCAATAACTGAATGAGTAAAGAAAAAAGAGTGAAACAATTAAATAATCTATCTTTCAACAGTTATCAAAATAATCTGTCTATAGGGCAAAATTTTTGAAAACAATAGTCTTAGATTGAAATTGAATAAAAATTGTTTCAAGAACAAACACATTATGGTCAATTCTCCATTACTTTTAAGTCGCAAAAGACCAGTTAAAATCTGAACTATGGAAAGTTCTTACAGCCTTCTCAAAAGTTTCGGACTGAATAAAAACTTGGGAGATACAGCACATTTTTAGTTAATAAGTCTTCAAGTTTTCTTAGTTACAAAAAAAAATTGCTGTAACAACCTATACAACATTAATTTTCTGCATAAGAAAACATCACATCAAGTATATTCCAAACTTTCCAAAAAAAGTTTGGCCAATGAGACAAACTTTCGTTATGTAGCTTTACAGGGCGTTTGCAGGGATGTATTTCAAGTAATGAGAATAAGTCCACAAAAAATACTTTATTAGAGATATCGCTACAAAACTTGAGTAGTCTTCGAAATAAGCTCCTTGAGCATCTTCAGACTTTTATAGGCGACATTTCCACGCTTCGTGAGCTCCCTGGAAGTCACCAAGAGAAACATCCTTCAGAACGTGCGTGCAAGTCCTTTTAACATCATTTAGAGTCCTTTGGTGCCTTTTGAAGACTGTTTTCACTTTAAAGAGGAAAAGGTCGGGGTTGTGGAAGATCTTTTGAAACGGCCTCAAGGTTTTGCTTTTGAACTTCCGTTGGAACTTTTAACAAAAGTTTGGCGCAAATCTTCCTTATCCCAAGATGTTCACTGATAATTTAGTGCCCAACTATTTTATACATGCCTAGCTGTTTTGCAATCATGCAAACACTAAAACGCCGGTCTGTGTTCAGCAAATTTCTCCCACATTGTTAGTTTTCTGCGGTTCTTTATGTTGAAGAGTAACCTGCACTGGGCTCGTCCTCCACACTCTTCTGCTCTTTAAATACTTTGTGCCATCCAAAACCTTAGCTTGCTATAAGCTTTCCCTGCCGTACATTTGCTAAATTTGATTGCGTAAGGGTGTTCAAGGCTTAGTCGTATTTTGAGCTTGAACACACTTTTTAGAAGACTTCTACACCACGCGTGATCCCGCCTCAACTAAAGCCACCAGGCGGCTACCAAGTGATGCGTTATCAATGTCTAAGGCCACACTATCGACTACAATTGGTCGGAGCGCCCTCTGGCATACAACCGCATCTAGACAATATATTCTCATCACTTAAAATACACACCTTTTGTGTTTCCTGAATGAGCACTTTGCACGTTTTTCGTTCCAAAATGTAGAGCAGAAAAAGACTTGAAAAATGATACCTATGTTTAAATTATACGATCTCTGTGAGAAAAGATATTAATATTTAAAGTGGGCTTTAAAAATTTCGCGGGAAAACACTGCAATCAAGATGGCCGCTGGTGTGACATCACGATGCACAGCGGCGCCGTGCCAATTACTTGTAGGAGAAGACCGAGAGTTGTGGTTCCCTACTTTTGATAAATTCTACCTTTTTATAAAATTTAGAGCATGGCAGAGACTAAAAAGGACAGTTATAAGTATTGCTTTGTCCCTTGTTGCAGAACCTATAATACTCCTATAAACAACCTATAATACTCCTGCCAAGGTATTTTTTAGCCTTCCAAAAAGATCCTACCAAACGAAAAGCATGGATAATGCGATGAGAAGGGATGAGAAAAAGAACAATAAACTATCCAACAAAACCTCTCATTGGTGCTGTGAGTATCACTTTTCGGCAAGTAAATAAGTTAGTTCAAATTTCAATGTTAAATATTAAAAAAATAATTAAGCTTTTTTGCCGTATAAGAATAGGAACATTTTTAGCAGTAAAAATATCAAGATTGAACTGGTTTTTATATTAATTGATAGGATAATATTAAATATTAATTTCTAATTTCATATTAAAGATAAGAAATTAATAGTGAATCCAGTTCAACATTTAATTGACTTTAATCACGCAATTTTAAACAGATTTTATTAACTGTAAAAAAACCATAGAGGCCAATTTATCTTTACCTTGTATTGCATGGTGTAATTGGTTTTTTACATCACCATTTTCATATTTACTATAAAATCTTTTTTTCATCAGCAGGCCCGAATCGCGAAAGTTTTAGCCTCGAGAATTTTTTCTCAAGTTTTGGTCTTGTTTACTTAAAATTCGCGAAATTTTCTGCTTGCGAAATCGCCGGATGCTTACAGCATAGTCGCCGATATTTCCGTTTTCACGAAAATTACAGCTTGCGTGAGTAAGTTATTTTACAGTATTTTCTTCACTGTTTTCAATCAAAATTAACTTAAATATCGCATATTCCTCACATGTGCAAACTGCTCATTTCCACTAGTGTTCAGCACTTTGAAGGTTTTAAAATTCCCTTCAGATACACTAAAGTGAATTGGATATGTTCAATGTACTAAACTAATAACCTTGATTTATATTCAATGTTTTGAAAAATAGATTAAATAGAACCAAAAAAATTAAATTTCACTTTAATGCTATTTTAATAGCACATTTTTGATCATATATAATTTTCCAAATAATTTTAAAAAGTACTTTTTAAAAAATATTCAGAATTTATGTAAAAAAAAACTTTAAATTTTATACTGCACACCACTTTTGATGATAGGTACTACACTAAGATTGGTGCTCATTTAGCTTAAAATTACAACACTAAATTAATTTTGAAGAAATTTTAACTTAAAAAACAATTTCAAAAAGCTTCTTCATTTTTATTTCATAAATATTTTTACAAATAAGAAAAATAAATAAAATTATACTTCAGTGTTGCCAAATAATTTTATCAAAAATTTGCGGTATCAGTGGCAAGGTAGATTTAAAAACACAAAAGCAGTTTAATTTATTAAAATTAAAGGATTTTATGATCCATTTTGCATTTTCAACAGACTTAATTTCTTGTTATCAAATAAAGGAAATAATTATAAAAAATGCTGAATTGAGTTTTTTGCAGAAAAGATGAAATTTCAAAGTGGTCGTGGACCACTTAAAACTGTTAGAAACACAATAATATTTGATATGGGATGCAATACGAAGCAATTTGTTTCTAGAGGGGGGGGGGGGGTTTGAAGCACCCTAATGAGTATTTAGGTACTTACTTTATTTTGTTGTTGCAAAGGGCTGACGGGTTCATCAGTATCATCAACATTTCTACGCTTGGAAAGGCCAGCATCTTTCTTTTGCTTTCGGAGTTCAACATTAACTTCAGTCCGACGACGTCTCATAGCCTATAAGGAAAATAAATAATAGTAACAGTAAAAACATGTCCAAAACATTAAGCCTTATATTATACTTTAAAATATTCAATTTCAATGATAATCAACAATTTTAAATTTCAATCAAACTATAAATCTTTTCAATAAGCTGTAAAATTAGTCATTTTCCCAAAGAAAAACTAGGAAACTAGTTTCTAGTGCAGTATATTTTATTTAAGTCCCTAAAAATGTCTGTTCCAGTTAAGTCCTTTCTTAACAAATTCTAGTGCTGAATAGTTTTAAGAGAAATGGTGAGAAAATCTGAAGATTTCAAGTGTTGTAAACTCTAAATAATCCACGGTTAGGGTGGTGCGATTACAGCAGATAAGATAATACTAGATAATCTGAAAAAGTAACTCATTTTTGCCCAGTAGCCTAAAAACGGGACACTTGTTAATTACTGCACACAAAAACCAGTAATGGGTATATCATTTTTCTAAAGCTGTTTTTCACAAGTTAAATAGTCCTTATTCTTGAGAAAACCAAATAGAACCACTAGTTGGACATCAGTTTATTGACAGCTATTTTCAGACAAATCAGTCAAGCAACGATCCAGCATGGGAAGCCACAGAAAGCCACATTTTTTGCGAACTTATTTTTCATAAAATTTATCTATTTTGAAATGATTTGCTTAAAATTGATCACAGATGCCTCCTGTAATGTTACTTTGCTTAAAATTGATCACAGATGCCTCCTGTAATGTTACTTTGCAAAAGTAAGGTCAAGTAATTTCGTATTTTGCTCACATATCTGCAAAAAATCCCATAAACAGGACGTCAAATAACTTAATACGGAAACGGCGAACTATTTTAAGCCTAAAATAGTATGTAAACCATTCCAAGTAAGAGTTTTAAACAGATAAAAATTGAAAAAAAAAATTGTTATAAAAAACTTGGGCATAAATGAGTTAAGTATGCAATGGCAAAAAATTATAAACACAACATATATTTAAATTATTGCCAAAAATAATAAAGTTGAACGTAAAAAATATCTTTAAAAGCTAAAAAAGATCCCTATTACATTTTCCTGCACTCAGTAAATCATAAAAAACAAAACAAAACATGAATAGCAGATAATCAGTTTACTGTATGTAGCTCTTTGAAACAAACTATGATATAACATAAGCAATAAGATTTGCAACAGGATTTTTAACATAAATTCTATTTGAAAAAAAAAGTATTAAAATTCAAGAGAAAAACAATTTATCTGCAAAACAAAAATCAACCTGTAGCTTCTGCTGCACTTATTGATTAGCATAAGACAACAAGTGTGAACAATCTGAAAGCGACATTGATATTAATGTTTCAACTATGTGACAGGTCAAAAGTAATTTTATTTGGTCCTACTTCAATCACCTAAATACCATATTAGGGAACCTCAGAAAACAGCTAAGGTTTTTTATAGACAGAAAAAAGGTGCCAAAAGTGCTGCCATCTGACATTTGCAACAAAGGGAAGACCGGTATCCTCAGTGCTCAGAACAATGACAGTAAATAGATCGTGGTAACCTGATTGGTAAGGTGTTCGACGCCTAAAAAGAGGGCCCGAGGTTTGACTCTAGCCTGTCAAAGATCCACCAGGTCTACAAAGGGTGGATAGGGCATTCAATATGGATTGTGATCACAAAGTTCCCATTCCAAATTAATTCCCTCTTCGAGCATTGGCAGTGCTAGAAAAAATAATTTAAAACAATGCATCATGATGACACTTGGTATAACTTTCTAGGAGTTAAAATAAAGAACCTAGATATCATTTTAAGTGAATTAGAAATATTTGAAAAGTTAAACAGAAAAGCTACACTGCGGATAGATTTAAAAATCTTTGAATTTTTGTACAAAAGAAATGCTCTTCTAAAGAGAAAATTTTATTTTAAAAACTACTTTTAAAAAATCTATAGCTTCAAATTTGGAGCTTGGGGTGCTTGAAATCTAAGAGTCAACTTAAAAGTTTTGGACACCAAATGAGATTAACCACAGCTTATTTCTAACATTGGTGCTGGACCAGGAGTTGCTTGGCTCCTATTCTATATGCTCTTCAGGGCCCTATTCAACCAGTTAATCCCATGTGTAACAGTAGGTAAAGAGGACCCTACAATGCATGAGTGGCATTAAATTGTTCTATCTTATGCATCTCTTATAACAAATATTTCACAAGCTTGAATATAAATGGTCTTAACTTTACAAAGTGACTACGTCCACTGCCAAACTAAATTGCAAGCGTTTGCAAAGAACTAAGTGCATCTTTTTGAAGATATTAAATCGATTAGTAGGCTTTTTAGTGTGTGTGTGTGGGGGGGGGGGGGGGGGGGGTGGGGGGTCAGAAAAGCAGGAGCAAAAGCACAAGTTGAGCACAACTAGATTCAATATTATTTAAAATATTTCTGGGGGGGGGGGCAGCAAAGAGCTTGTATTTAACAAATTTCACAGGGAAAAAATAAAAATACATTACATATTTAAAATCCAGAGGGGGGGGGGGTATTGATCCTACCCTGATTGTCCACACAAATTATGTGCCTGTATCTATAGTATTTATCAAAGCCTCACTATACTGATATTAAATTTAGTCACTTGTTCATTTTTTGGATTGTAGTTTTAGATAATTGATCTATATAGAGTTTTCCCACATGCGGATAACATCGATTAAATTTGAATAAATAAGCAGATAATAGTTAAATAACAGAAGATTCACACCTTTGTCGACTTTAATTCAAGAAATTTCAAGTTTAACAACTATTTTACCCCGAAGAAACACAGAACATACACGCAATAAAAGTAGAAGAAAACTATTTTACTTACTTCTTGATCTCGTCCTTTGTTTTTGAAACATTTCAATCTGGATTGTGAATACATGATGTATGAGCAAAACCTGGAGGTGACAAAAAGAACAAAAATTAATCAGAGGAAAGAGCAGCCACGTCTTCATAAAAAATAAAATGAAAAAATGTGCACCCATCTTTTCATACTACGCAATGTATTGCTCGTTCACAATTTGTCAAAAATTTTGCTTAACAGAGGCCGAATTGTTTCATACAATACTGATACACAATTTAATTTCATTAAAAAGTAAACAGTTGAAAATTTACTACAAATAACCGATACATTTAATTAGAATGTATTAAAATGCAATAATGGCGGTTAATACAATTTCTTAGCACATAAGACAATTTTTTTAATGACGGCCTACAAACAAGATTAATGCAAAACAATACATTTAAATAACTTATGAAAAGTAATTCGTACTTTAAAAGAAACTGTAATTCAAATACAATACAAATTTTGACAACAGCAGCCTTTTAAGCGAACAGTCAAATGGAGGCCAGATAACAAAAGAGAGGCTTTTATTGGTGGATTTAAAATTACTGACACATGAAATCTCTTCTTCTCTTTCAATACTTCATTTTACTAAAAGAAAATAAATAACTATGCTGATAGGATAAAAGTGTAATATTCAGATTGAAAGATACAACAGAAAAGTATTATGTAGTTTTTGAAATTTGAAAGTAATTCTGCTACCTACTAGTACATTGACCAAACTGGAAAGTAATAATAAAAGTCAACGCAGTATGGCAGATGGCAACACGTTTTTTGTTTATAAAAATAAAAAAATAAATCGAGTTTTGGGGCTAATTTCATTTGCCGTGTGTTTTTAAAATGTTAAGGTATATGATATCGAACTGTGTTTGTTAAAATCTGTAGAAAATTGTTTTTAGTGCCTTTCCTTTCAAATATCATTTATGTCGTGAAGATATGGCGGTAAATAACGAGGAATATGACCAGGTTAGTCCTACTACTTAACATACTGATCTTGAAATGAATAATGGAAGTTAACGAAATTCAAATGTTTGTTTCTTAATTTTTGTTAGTAATATTTAATAACAGTAAGTGTGAAAACTCGCTTCAATTTTATCGATAACTCAAGGAGCTTCCAGAAATTTCGATCAAACCTCTTTGACAAGCATAAAATTCGTGAGACATTAGAAATTCAAAATGTGATTATGCCTGTCAGTTTTAACTTGCGCCTCCCCCCCCCCCCCTCTCCAATTTTAAAAGATTTGTTTACTGTACATAAAAATAGGGGAAAGATAATTTTGGGTGTTTGATGCAAGAAAACTTGTTCAAAATAAAAAATTTCGTTTTTTCGTCACAAATATGATAGAGCTTATGGCTCTAGCATCTCGCCGCAAGCTCAAAGATATAGTGCGCCAGTCCTTTGCAGAAAAATATAATGGCTGAAATTGAAAACATCTGGTGATTTTAGAAAGGTTTTGGGCAAAATTTTCAAGCTAGGATATTTGAAGGGCTATGCTTGAAAGCTAAAAATTTTAATGTAGTTTTAAGTATGTAAAAATTCAGACTGTAATTTCAGTGTCACATTTTACTATCAGAAAGTAATTTTGAAGAATATTTGTTAAATTGTGCTAATGTGTTTTTCTATTTTTGAGATGTCTGAATTATTGTCTATGAATTAAACTCGAAAACCAGAACCTACATAAAATTTCAAAAGTATGTGTCCACTGTCATTTATTTGCGAAATTCACCGTTGAGGGTGCAATTTATTGGTGGCACCAATAAAAATTGAAAATTAAAAAAAAAAAAAGGCCAAACACAGTAGTACCTCCTTTAAGGGACATCTCTGTTTGAGGGACACTCTATTTAAGTTATAGCAACAGAGAAGAATTACAAAAATTAATGCATTAATGTACAATAAATATTGAATTTATTAAAGATCAAGGTTAATTTTTTCACTAAAAATTCACTGATAAAAGTTTGTCCTGGCACAGACATGCAAACAAACAAATATGCATTTTTACAAATTTTGCTGGGATTTAGTTATATTTTATCATTTGTTCAGCTCCGACGTATAGTGCGCATGAGAATCTCTTTTACCGAAAATTTAACATGAAACCATCCTGATTACATGACATAATGAAAATTACTTCAAATTAAACTCAATAAGTAAATTACAAA
This sequence comes from Uloborus plumipes, assembly GCA_038373865.1. Taxonomy (NCBI): domain Eukaryota; kingdom Metazoa; phylum Arthropoda; class Arachnida; order Araneae; family Uloboridae; genus Uloborus; species Uloborus plumipes. The sequence continues at coordinate 167,402 of JAXGGA010000847.1, forward strand.
ACTTTGATTCTGTGTACTTTTTCATTAAATTTTAATTTTTAAAATAATATATATTTTTGATTAGAATAACTGAATTTTATCTTTTATGTGTCTGAAACATTATCAATAAACCTTAAATTTAAATAGTCTATGTTAATTATGTTATACTGTGTCAATTAATGCTCTTTTACTTGTATTTTAGTTTGAAGATGAACCTGAGAATCAAGAATCACAATCTGGTGATAAGAAAAAGCGACTCTTTTCAAAAGAATGTTAGTTAATTCATTTCTCTTTTGACTTTTACTGCACTTTTTCTTTTATTGAAAATGTTTATGTTAAATTAATTAGTAGTTTGATTACCAAATAAGTTTTTTAAAGAAGGAAAAAAAATGCATAACCCCTTTATCTTCAGATTACGTAATATAATGAAAAACATAAAGTTTTATAATGAAGTAATTAGTTAAGAATCATTTTGTTGACAAATTGATTAGGGATGCATTGATAGGTAAATTAGCTGATTACTGCTTAATCAACTGCTGATGTCACATGTCAATTAATGATCATGGTGACTTATAACCAGTGGTCGGAAGTAGCGCGCTACAAGTAGCGAAACTACTGTAGTAGCTACATTTTTTAGTAGTTTGTAGTGTAGCGCACTACATTTAAAAAAAAAGCAGAGTAGCGAGTAGCGCGATACAGAAAATAGTAGTTTGTAGCGATTTCTGGAAACTACTTTTAAATTAAAAAAATAAATAAATAAATGAAAAAAATTAAAAAAAAAAAAAAAGAGAACGATGGAAAAAATACAAGGTTTAATTGACCCTGACTGGTGCAATTGATGTCATTGGTTTATTTGGCATCATAATTTTATATTCCTTCAAATAATTTTCATGTTCTTAAATATTCACAAGCAAGAAATTTAAAAAAAAAATGAAGGTTGAATTCTTTCAATTTTTAAATCCTTTCTTGTGGTGAATATTCGTAAAAATTGTAAAAAAAATCTGAAAAGGAAAAATTTTAGCAAAAAAAAAAAAAGAAAAGGAACAAAAAGGAAAACTAAAAAACAATTCTTAGTTCTATTTCGTATTCAAATGAGTTAGTTTATTAATGTAAACCACTTTTAGAATTTTTTTGGTCAATCCTCAAACAGTGTATGTTTTTTATTTATTAAAAAAATAAATAAAAAACATTCTGTTGGAGTATGTTTTTTATTTATTTTTAGGTTGCAAATTTTTTTTTATTTATTTAAAAGTAGCGAAGTAGCGACTACAATTCAAAAGTAGTTTGTGGTCGCTACATTTAAAAAAAGTAGTTGTAGCTGTAGTTAACTACATTTATAACAAAGTAGTTGTAGTTGTAGTTCGCTACAAAAGAAATGTAGTTTTTCCAACCACTGGTGGAAACTACTGATATACAAAGCATGTTGCAACATTGAAAATACACGTATGTATTAAAGCAGATAAATTTAATAACAAAATTAATGTTACTTCAACTATTCATTAAAAAAAACTAAAAGCATGTACTATATATTTTTTTAAATCAAATGATAAATGAAATAAAATTAAGGACTTTTTTGCATAAAAAGAAAGATTTATAGACTAGCGAGAAGTAGTTTATGTCCTGACAATCCTGAAATGTGCATGTTTTTGCGTAAAATTTTAAAAGTATCCTGATTTAATTTCTCATAGTGCTGTTATTTAGACGTCAGCTATGAGAAGTAATTTCAATGTTTCATTCCGTTTTGCACAAATTTGGAATTTTTTGCTTTTACGTTTAGCAATGTGCTTTCCTGTTACACATTATACTTATGTTGCAAAAACTGTTCATTATTAACAATACATTTATTTGGTTTCATGTTCAAAGAATATTTTAAGCTTTGGACATTGTTAAAAAGTATTTTTGAAATATTTTTTCCTCTCTATTTTGAAAAAAATTTTTCGTCAAAATTTGGTCAATTATGAATTAGCTGCAAAATGACCAATTAGTGCCAATTAATCGGCGCATTCCTAAAGGTGATCATTTCAATTTTGAAATGTTTTTTTAAACTTTTATCAGCCATAATTCTGTCAAAATTATAATAATATTACTTTTAGTATTTAAATTTTAATGCAAAATGCATTCATTTATTCTTGTCTAAAAATAAATACTAATTTGTGTCTCATACTGATTTATATTTTTTTCCTTAAAAAATGCTATCTCAAACTTAAGAATACTTATGCTTGTACTGAATTTTTTTTTTTTTTTTTTTTCACAACATACTTTTGAATCTTTTTACCTTTTGTCATTGTAATAATATCAAGTCAATGCCAAATGAATAATTTATAAAATTGAGTAAAAATATTTATTTTAATAAATTAGTACAAAAATGTACTTTGGATTCTTTTCCCCTAAGACATATGTAACATTGATAATGATAAAAGTATTTTATTATATAGGATAGTAGACCTATTATAAATGTATGAGGAAAACATAAGCATGTTTTTGAATTATTGAAAATAAAATAAAAACCATTTCATTAAGAAAATAGAGTAATGGCCTAATTCTCAAACATTTAATATTTGTTTAACTTTGAATAAACAAATCAAAACAACTTAATATAAATCAAAATATTTGCTTGGATTTTAGTACGATGTATGATGTATGGCTTTGGTGATGACCAGAATCCTTATACGGAGTCTGTTGATTTATTAGAAGATCTTGTTATTGAATTTATTACTGAAATTGTAAGTAAATAAACTTTCATTTTGGATTTTTTTTTTTTTTTGAAGTGAATGATTTCCGAAAATGTTTCAATAAAACTTTTAAAACTTTACCTATTTACTGTGTCAAGTAGACCAAAAGTTACCCCAAGGAAAATTTCCCTTTTGGTCTTTTTTCCAGTCTACTTTAGTGAGTACAAAATGGACAAATGTATCAAATATGTAGGCTCTCTTTTTCCACAGGGCTTGCTGACTCCATGTTGTTGCTTGTGGTCCTAATAATGTTGTGAAATATTGAAAGCATACCGAAAGTGAGGATAACACTTAGGGTTTTATTTTTTCTTAAGCATGACAAGTGTGCAAAAAATATCAAAAAATAAACAATATATATTACTCAGTGCTTACGAAAATAAATATATTTGCTATTCTTTGAAACTTTCATAAATGCCTGTTTTTTTTAACTAATTAATTAATTTTTTTATTATTGTAGCAAGTTTTTCAGTTTTTGGCACACAGCACAATCCATTTCTTTTTTCTTCTTTTAGTACCAGTTTGTTAGTTGAGAGTGTGAACCATGCAGTGTTTCTTTCAGACATTTTGCTCGGGGGGGGGGGGGGGGGGGGCACTTTGAGAATCCGGAGGGCCATAAAGATAAACGTAAATCCAGCGGGTCACGGGCCTTAAGCTACCAAAATAGCCTAAAACTGTATTTCAGGGCTTTTTTCGATAAATTTGCCCCCCCCCCTTATTAAATTTGAGATCTAAAATTGTAGTTTTGCCCTCCTTTATTCCAAAAACTTTTTTAGACGATCTTGCCGAATGGAGTATGAGAGTTTTCCCTTAAGAACAATTTCCGAAATTGACGTTCTAAAAACAAAATTTTGTTAGGTATTTCATAACGTCAAGGGGAATTCTGAGGCACTCTCCCAGAAAAATTCCCAACTTGAAGCCCTAAATGCTCAAATGTAGATGACTTTGATGACATTCGGTAAGGTATGCAGTTCAAGATACCACCCTCGAAATATTTCGATATTGGAACTCTAAATGCACAATTGTAGGTCATCTGCGATGGTATTTAAAGTAAGGCCCCTATAACTGGGGGATGGTGTCACGGACTCTCCCCCAGATTTTTTTTTTAAACTGGAGGCCTAAAAACGTAATTGTTGGTATCTGTGATGACGTTAGAGAAAGGGACAGGCTTTGAAACTCTCTTCAAGAAAATAAAATAGAAATGTAAGTCCTAAACGCGAAATTGTAAGCTATGTTTGAGGAAATAGGGAAGATAAATGTGATTTCTGAAGTGAAACTCTTTTGGAACTTTTTCGAAATTGAAGTCCTGAAAAGGAAAATATAAGCCGTCTCTGATGACGTTAGGGTTAGAGTTCGGAACTCTACCCCAGAAAAGTTTTTGAAATTGAAACCTTAAAACACAACTTTAGTGCATTTTGATGGCATCAGAGGAAGGGATGGGCTGGGAGGTCTTTTAGGACCTTTTAAAATTTTTGAGATTGAAATCCTGGAATCGCATTAGTAACTAATTTTGGTCGATAAGGAAAAGGATAGGGTCCACGGACTCCCCTCTCCCATAATTTTCCAAAATTGAAGTCCAAAATTGCATTATAAACCAGCTTTGAGAAAAATTAGAATTTTTAAATTTTTAAAAATTGAAGTCCTAAAAACACATTTTTAGACTCTCTTTCATTGCGTTATGGATATTAATGCAATTCAGGACTTTCCCTGAAAGTGTTCTGAAATTGAAATCCCCCACTTTCAAAACAAAAAGGGCTACTGTAGGCGATTTTTGATGTCAAGGAGAAAAAGACGAGGTGCGTAAATTCTTTCCCGGTATTTTTCCGAAACTGATGTCCTAAGATACAATTGCAGGCCATCTTTGATTACCCCCCCCCTCCACACACACAAATACAGTGTATGTTTTGAAGTTTTCATTTATTTTATATACAGGGTGTCCGCGCACCTGGAAAGTCATGGAAAGTCAGGGAAAGTCATGGATTTCATATATGATCGAAATTGGTCATGGAAAGTCATGGATTTCAGCGAAAACTGTCCAAAAGTCATGGAAACTGACTGTTTATCATGGATTTTAGCGCTCTGGACCGGTTGTTATTTCTCCCGATCTCGATCGTCATTCTACTTCGTTATTGCAAGGTTCCCGCGACTTTGAAAAGTCCTTGAATTTCATTTGGTCTTTCAAGGGCCCTGGAAAGTCCTTGAAAATTTTGAAATGTCCTTGAAAACGCCAAAAGTATTATTTTTCGTAGAAAATGTGACGAAAAATCGGCGATCTTCGAACGTTCACGATCATGCTCCTGCAAATTTTGTCCATTGAAAAATCGGCAATCGTCGGGATTTCGAAATCGGGAGCTGTTTTTTTCAGACGAAAATTAAAAAAAAAAAAAAAAAAAAAAAAAAAAAAAAAAAAAAAAAAAAAAACCATGAACCGAGAAGTTTTAATTTTGCGCATAATCGGCAATCGTTGGAAAGTTCGCGGTTAAGTGCCGCGTTTTCGTTTCTCTTTACTTTTAAAACAATTTAAAAATAGAATAATCAGGATTGGATTTTTGTGCAATAGAATATCTTTAACAAGTTAAACATAAGCTTTTCTGAAAATTACTTTTTTACTAGGATCTTAATGATTTTCTTTCAACAAAATTTAGATTTGTCTGGTGGATTAAAATTATTTTTCGAATTTTTTGCTTCCATGATCATTTTTTTAGAAATACCAGGGATAGAAATACGCGTGTAATGGGTTTTTTATAGTTTTTTTTTTTGGTTGACATTGAACACGTGTTTCGCCGAAAATGGCGTGCCATTGTCAAGACTTCAATCCTTTTGCATCTTGTAAATACTTCAATTCTTTTGATGCTCTGAAGCTATTTTTATGTTGTGTTACGTTAAATATTCCCATTGTTCATTTTATTTTAATAATTTATTTATTTTTGAACTCAAATTTTAGGTCTTCCAATTTATTGGTTTCTAATAGTTTTTAAGAAAACACCGAACTTTTAAAGAAGTGCTTCCTTGACTTTTCATTTGTTTTCTTCAAACACAAAATACAGGCACGTTTTTCCTCGAGTTCGAAAAAATCGAGTAAACGCTGTAATTTCAAAAGAAAAAATCACCATTTTTCTTGGAGGGGGGGGAGAGAAAATAATGGGGTGGGGGATAGTATACATTTTGCATGCACAGACTGGCAAAATAGGGTGATCACCTTATTTCCGTGTCTTATTCTGAAATTATAAATTTTCTCCATAAAAAAAAAAGGTTTGTTGTCTGATTGTTTTTATTCTTGAATAAATAGAAAATGTTGGTGTCTACCATTTTTACCGTTCCTTTGAATTTACACTTGAGTAAGCCAAAGTATTCCTTCCGATGTACCTTTCCCTAAAATTTTCTTTTTCATATTGATGAAAAACATTTCACGTTTTTTAGGTTTTTCATTTTAAATCTGTAAAGAATCGGTACTATTCATCAACATTTACATCACTTTTGAAATTAATCTTGATTTTTGTGCAGACCCTTCCTTAGAAGTTATTCCTGGAAAATTTTTAAACCTCCTTAAAAAGTACTTGAATTTTATTTTTAAGATAGTGGAGGAACCTTGTATTGGGTGCAATCTGATTAGTCAATAACAGTTTCAAACAAGTTGCAGTGTTTTGACCAATCAGATGAATACTCAACGTTGAAACCCATGAGCGGCGAATTTTCTGTAACTGTACATGTGCGCGGACTTTGTCACCTGACTGACAATATAGCGAAACAATAGAGCATGTGACGCATTTATTTAATTTGAATTTCACACTTTCATATTTCTGCTTCGGGGGGGGGGGGGGTAATAAGTTGTTTTGGCTTTTAAATGCTGCTAAATCCTTGTACTCTTTTTTTTTTTTTTTTTGAATCAATAAATTGTTGCACATAATCTGTTTCAGATATATTTAGTTAAGTTCTTTTTTTAGCTTTGGTTTAGATTAATTTGCATCGCCGAAAAAAAAAGAATATTTTCGAAAAGCAAAGGTACGCTGCCTTACACCCTGTATTGATATTTACGCTCTATTTTGATGTCAGCTTCAAATGAAATAGTTAAAATCTTAAGTCATGGAAAATTGTTCGCAAAAGTCATGGAAAGTCAGGGAAAGTCATGGATTTGAAAAGTGCAGGTTGAGCAGATACCCTGTATATACTTATTTAATATTTACTTGTTTGTTTAGTGGTTATTTTCACTTTATTTATTTATTTATTTTGTTATTCTTTTGTGAGTGTGTGTGTGAGTGTTCGGAAATTGATTAATGAAAACAGTGTTTTGGTAAAAGCTTCAATAATTGCGTATGAATGAAATATATCACGCATAGCTGTAAAATAGCTGGGCAAAATCTGAATTTCTTTAACTTGCAAATATGTAAATTTATTGGTTTATAAGGCTCGACCGATGCATCAGCGCCGATGGTTGAAAAAATTATTCATCCGCATCAGCTGCCGATGCTAACTTGGAGAAAACATCAGCCTCGGAAAACGTCTAAATGCTCGATGCATGGCCAATGGTTTTTGGAAAAAAAAAAGTCCCTAAGTTTTTTTGAGGGGGAATTCTATTCTCTATTTTTACCTCATAATTAAAAGTAGGTACAACATGTGGTCCAAAATTAGACAGCAAGGGACCCACCATAGTTCTGGGTTTTGGAATTTCCCGAATTTCAGGCATATGCCGAAATTTTCACAACACAGCTGACACTTTTTCAACGATCGCTCTGATGAGAGTTTTTGGAATTGCAGTAAAACCTGTGAATAATGGACATTCCTCGTAACTGGAAATTTTGTCCATTATTAAGGAGGATTAATTTTTGAGGATTTGGCTGTTTAAGATTTTACCCAGTATTAGAAATAAGATTTTAAATCTAGAGTAATGATGACACCTAGTATAATTGAAGTTAAAAATGCAAGACAACGTGTCCAAAAGTACAAATAAAATGTTTAAAAAGAGTTAGAATACATTTTATTTGTACTTTTGGACACGTTGTCTTGCTTTTTTAACTTCATTTGTTGTGCAAAGTTTTCGACTGCTTTTCTTGCAAATTCACCTAGTACAATTGTTTAGGCGTCACAATGAACAATCTAGGTGCCATTTTTAATGAATGAAATATCGATGTGTCCAAAGACACAGAAATGTCAAAAATAGAAATTCTTCACATTGCCTAGGTGCAATGTTTAATGGATGAAATATTTCATCAAAATAGAAAGAAATGTTTATAAATAGAGAATCTTCACTTTGCCGATAGCATATTTAAAAAAAATCTGTAGCAGGAGAAAATGATTTTTAAAAACAAAAATGCTTGCATTTTAAAATTACATAGATTTTTTTATTTGGATCAATCACGGGGGTCTTGGTCATGATGAGTCATTAAAAAAGTTTCAATGCCAAATCCAATGCTTTAGGCATTAAACCTGGCACCTAGTGTTGGAAATCTAGGTGTCAAATCAGAATTTTTAGTTGCAAATTGCGACTGACGACCACTTATTTCTCACCCTGATTTTGCCTATTTGATGCAAAATAAATTATACTATTAAATATATATGAGGAGGGGGCGGGATTTACAGGATACTTATTACAATCCTGTAAATATCCCCCTCTTTTACCTTATCTTTCTATTAGAAGCATATTTTGTCTTCCTATGCATTTTTTCTCCACTTTTCTGTGATTTTTTTCATTAAAAAATATAGATTGTGAATATGTCGACGGCCTCTATGTTACAATCGCATTCATATACTCAGTCGTTTTTATTTAAACTATAGCCTGCATAAGTTTCTATAAAATACTGAATTTCTTTTTTTTCTCCAAAAAATGTATAAAATGTACTTTTCAGCAGCCATTTTTATATTATTTTTGCTTTATTATTTTACCTAGACACACAAGGCAATGGAAATTGGTCGGCAAGGAAGAGTGCAAGTGGAAGATATTGTGTTTTTAGTGCGCAAAGATCCTCGTAGATATGCTCGCGTCAAAGACTTGCTTACTATGAATGAAGAGTTAAAAAAAGCGAGAAAAGCTTTTGATGAAGTCAAATATGCAGCTGTCTAACTTGAACCGCTCCTTCATTCATTTTAAGTTTGCTGTACATAATTTTGTAGTTTCTTGCATAATGTTATGATTTTCTACTCAATAAAATGTTTTATTTAAGAATTACTGAGATGATAGTTATTTTTATTATTTTGTAGGACAAAAAATAGTATCAATATTGGGAAAACGGGCAAAGAAATTTTTTTTTTTGCTTTGTTTTTCATTTCTTGATTGTTAACGGTAAAGTGTGGTGAAAAAAAAAATCTGTTGTAATGAAAATAATTTCACTGTAATCACTTTTGATTTTGTATCAAAACCCATTTCATTGAACTGAAAGGTATTTTTTCCTGCTATAAATAACATAGGGCGGTGGGTTGCTCTAAAATAAAATGCTTTTATGAAATTAAAATAAGAAAGAAGAAACAAATGAAAGGTATATTCAAGGCAGTTAAATGAAATGCTAATAACTTGAATGGAAAGAGACTTTTGAACTAGGCTTAAAAAGGCTTGTAATTTGATTTCTAATTTAGATAGAAACTTCAATCCTCGACCGTAGGTCGGGTCCGAAATGCAGTAAAATAAATCGCTCTTTCCAACGATGTAAAAAAGAAAACTAATTATCTGTTCACTTTTTATTAACGAATCTAATGCAGAAATTAGTGTCTGGGATCTAATGAAGCCATGAAAAAAGTGAGTTAAGAACGCAAATTAATCCTGCCGTAATCAAGTTAGATAATTGAAGCAAATTGTATCGAACACAGAAAAATTGGCTCTTTTAAAGGATATATAATATTAATATATGCAACTAATTTTTCATCCCTGTAGGGAATTTATGTAAAAAATTGGATTAAAAATAATAGCTAATTGAGTTTTTTGCGCAAACTTCCAAACCCCTCCAGTACTAAAACAATCTGAAATTTTCAGCTACTTTGGCAGTTTAGTTCTTGAATTTTGCACGTTCAACAAACAGACGTTTTTTGGAGACTTCTTTGTAGGGATTATCCATAGTTTGAATTCATGTATCCGTCATGGCAAAAATATGAAAATTCGAAAGGCATCTTTCGCTATGGATGCAATATTTTTATGATTTGAGACTTCTGCAGGCATTTTTTGAACAGCAATCTTTCTTTTCATCTTGATTTTTTTTCTATGATGACTTCCCGTGCCCTTGTAGAAGCTTCATGGCTCCTCAGCGAGTTGCAGAACATGGCTTGAAAATCATTGCTTGTTGAGTTGTGCTGAATATGCTCCAAAAGCGTTCATGACTGGTTTTGCCTGAAGCAAGAATTTGCTTTAACTCTCATAAAAAGTCAATTGATAGATTTCCTGTGCATTAGTTTAAAAGTTAAAAAATAAATATATTTTTTTTTCTGTTGAGGGTGCACTGGGACATGCCAGGCCGCCCCTGACTTCGTACTTTTATCTCGTTTCATCTAATGCTTATATATTTAAACCACTCCATTAAATTACTGGTTCTTCTTTTTTAAGGCGAAAAAAATAGAATCAAGAAGAAAAAAAAAATCACCTCGTTTTCGACCGTGCTCTTTCTGGAAAAAATCTTTTTTTGAAAACTGTTTAAATTGAATACTGTTATGGTCTCAATTCATTGTATGTATTCCGCTTTTTAAAAAATATTGAGGAGAATATTCGCGTTTTGAAAAAAAAAAAAAAAAACCCTGGTCAGAGATATATATTAGGATGAGCCGAAAAAATCGAAAGTCTGCAGAGCACTTAGCTTTAGTGCGGAAAATTTGTGACTCCCCAACACTAATTACTGAGCAAAATTTTTTGACTCTGAGTTAATGCCTTCTGCTCTGGCAAGAGGCTTGAAATTAATAGCTTTCTGGAAAAAAATCGAAAAAAAGATAAAATTTACAAAATATTTTAAAATCCACAGAATGTTAAGCCTTAGTGCGGAAAATTTGTGTCTTCCTAACACTAATTACTGAGCAAATTTTCTTGACTCTGAGTTAATGCCTTCTGCTTTGGCAAGAGGCTTGGAATTAAGAGGTTTTTGTAAAAAGTCAAAAAAAAAAAAAAAAATCAAAAATATTTTAAAATCTACCCAATTTTAAGTCTTAATGCGGAAAATTTGACTTCCCAATACTAATGGCTGAGCAAAAATTGTTGACTCAGAGTTAATGCCTTCTGCTCTGGCAAAAAACTTGGGTTTCAGGTAAAAAAAAAACCAAAAAATTAATATCAAAGCAAAATTTCGTGACTCTGAGTTAATGTCTTCTGCTGTGGCAAGTAACTTGAATTTCCGGTAAAAGAGCCCAAAAGAGGGGTTTTTATTTATAATCTAAATACATGCAGAAATGAGGTAGGTTAGAAATTAAAGTATTTATGCAATTAGAAAATCTCCCTGACATGTATTTAAAAAATTAGAGCTGTTAGAAAGTACATTTGGCTGAGTAAACTTTTTCGTTAATGTGTTAACGTGCAGTGCTTCTTTTTTAAACAAGTTTGTTGGAAACTTTACTGCAATTTTACGATTGTCCTCTCTTTACTGCCGCATTTTCAATTTTCCAGAGCGATGGCAAAAACTTGAAACTGTCGCTCTTACTCATCTTGAAATTTTGATATATCGAGTTTCTATGAGCCAAATATACAGCAAATATTTGCCGCCCGGATCAGTTGTTTATATTTGTTACCCCTAAATCAGGCACAGGCAGACTGAGTTCGCATTTTGGAGACTTAGCGGTTGGAGAAACGCTGAACGGTTTGGCAATACAAAGCAATAAAGCAAACAGCATCAACACAAATGTCGCTTCTTTATGAATCTTGCTTTTCATAAAACCCAGACATGTTGCCGTTGTTAAAATACACGGTATCTGTTTCGAAAATGCTATTTTATTGCACCTCTTCCTGTTTAGTTTAGCACGCATTATTTAACCCCTTCGGCCCTGAATTTTTAATTTGGTAGATAAAAAATCAATGAGTGGTTATATATGCTGTAATGCATGTAAATATGTTAAATATGTAATATTATGAGATTCTATCAATTACGGAACTAATTAAAAAGTGTTCTAATAGTAGAACACCAGGCTGTTATTAAGTAAAAAAGAGAACATTTATTTCTAAGTATATTTACACTAATTTGGTGTGAATTTTTTTGAAACAATTCCTTTGCGCATGAAAACATAGATCAGGCATGAAAGTGCCAGTTGACAAAAAAAAAGCTGAAATTTTCGCAGGAGCTAAATTAACGCCACCGAACACATATACCATGTAAGATGAGGTTGCAGACATTATTAAATGCCTTAAAAATGTTTCATGTACATATAAAAGTACATAACCGAAAAACAAAATCTTACTTTCATTTCTGGAAATATTTATTTCGCACTAAGTCAAGGGTTTCAAAATCAATTATTTTCATAATTACAAATTTATGTAAAGAAAAATAACTTTGTTCAGAATTTTGAATATTGTAAATTCATAAAATACACTCAGTTTTCACATGACAGTTTCATTTATGTAGCAGGCGGAAAATCATTTATAAAAATATCAAGCAATTTTGAAGATCTACCACTGGATAATCACAGACATGACAAATGATATTTTCAGGGGTGCAAGTGACCAAATGTGGTTTGGGAGCATCTTCGGGAGCAGGGAATTCTTTCCTTTAATGACCTAATGGGAGCACTGCTGCTAGTAGCATGGAAAATTCTATTTTAAGCTTTTAAAATTATAATTTTACAAATTCAACTTAACAAAATACTGCCTTTCAGTACAAAGCCATAATTAAACATTATGTGCTTGATCATTTCAATTGTTTTCCAAAAAATGAAGCCATGGATAACCTAATACTTATTAAAATCAAGCTTGCAAAAATTAATAGGTATATAAATCGAAAAAAATAAATTATTTGTTTTCAAAATATAAGCTAAAATACGCTAATGGAAGGTATCTATTGTCGAAATAACGGTTAATTGTCAAAAATATTAAAATGTTTGCAAGATGCATTTGGATTGAAATCTTCAACATAGGAAGCTTCGTCCGCCACGTAAACGCTAGATGTTGACATGCTTCTAAAAATAAATTTATTTTTTCTCAAAATAAAACATAAAATAAGTTAAGCTGAGGTAGCATATGTCAAAATAATTTCGGATTGTGAAAAATATCAAAATTTTTGCAAGATGCAAAAAAATTGAAATTTCAGACAAACAGAATATTTTTCGCGACGCACGTGTTCAGAATATTGCCATAGCAACCGTCATAACGTACGGTTAAAAAAAGCAGAAGTTATGCCACTTTTCCGCGATATTCGCTAGAAAAACTGCCGTTTAGCGCAGTCAGGCGCAATTTCAATCAAAAAGTGCGTTTGGGAGCAGGATGGCGCAAGATTTTTTATTTGGCACAATTGGCGCAGCACTTGCACCACTGTATTTTAGAGAATTTATCAAAATAAAAAATAATTGGTACGAAAATAACTGATAAATTAGTGATTTATAGTCGGGTTTATAACCCCCCCTCTCATCTCCTGTCACGAGCAAGGAGGCTAAAGGGAAGGAGTCTCATCTCCTTTGGCAACGCGGGTGAAAATGTGTCCCGATTTTTCCACTGCCGAGAGATGGCGCTGAAGCCGATTGACTTAAGATCTCTCGACTCTGTCGCTTGTGCTGACGGAGAAGGGGAAGGAGAATTTCGCCGAGGACCCCGAGCTTTCAGCGGGGAGACCGACGGAAGGTAGCCGGCGCTTTTCGGGTAGCGGATGCGTGGTAATTGAGAGGTCAGATATGGGGCACAATTATCCCCACGAAAGAGAAATGTTAAACATTATGATTTTAAAGTTATTTACTTTCTCATATTTTATTTCCCTTTTGTGCTTTTTATTTTTGCCTCTTTTTTTATTAATGTATTTTATTTTATTTATTTATTTTTAATATTACTTATTTATTTCTTTAAATAATATTTATTTATTTCTTGAAACATTATTTGTTTGTTTTTTAAATTATAACTATTATTTTTTACAAAATTACTAATTTTTTAAAAGTATTAATTTTGCGCAGAATAGAATCGCTTTTTTTCTCTTCCAGATATTCCAAGCACACACACAAAAAAAAAACAAATAAAAAATAATAACAAAGAAATAATTTAAATTAAAAAAAATAAATTAAGGAATAATTTAAAAAAAAACAGTAAATAATTTAAATTAAAAAAATAATTAATAAATAATTCAAGAAAATAAATAAATTAGTTCCCCCCCCCCCCAAAAAAAAATTTTTTTTAATGGCGCAACTTGCGCCATAATAGCCCCCCCCCCCCCTCATGGGCACCTATGCAATGGACAAATTTATAAATCATTAAGCTCTTCACCTAAGTGACAGCAGATCAAATTAGGTTTTAAAGGAATTGCTTCAAAAGCAAAAATAACGCTTCGAATGCAAAATATATTATAAACGTAGGATGAAGTAAAGTGTTCTATGCTTCTCTAAACAGCTTTCATAGCAAAAACAGCTTTAAATTTCCTAATATTTAGGAAATTCCCTTATTTAAATGCCCTTTAAAACGCTAGACTACGGGATGTAAACAAATTAAGGTTGCAGCAGCGCTCCCTGGCGGAAGTGAAATTTTGTTGCCAAACCGGTATCATGGAGTCACGAGTTCTCGACGGATTCGCATCGTACTCAGAAACAGTGCTGAGAGCTTTCAAAAAAGCGGATTTCCGCGTTAAAACGGAAAACTTTCATGCCTGATAGATACACTGCACATTTTTCACAATAAGAAGTTGTTTTATAGGTGCAACCTTCTAATTTGCATCTCTGCTGTTTCGAACTTCTCTCAATCATGTGATTTATTAAACCATACCTCACATCTCCACAGGGTCTAACAGCTGGATTAATTTTTTCTTCGCTGGTGGTACAACAGGTCTATTTCCTGATGGCCTCCCACGTTTAGTAGCGGCTGTTGCTTGTTTTGCGAATGCCAACGTTTTTGCTACATCAAACGTGAAATCGAGCAAATCCATTTGATCTTTACGTGTAATACCTAACGAAGTGGCATCCTGTTTATACTCTAATCAAGAGTTTGTTATAGCCATACTGAAATAGTGGAATCTTTCTCTTCATCAAGTATCAAGTGCGGCAAATCATAATTTGATGGCTGCCAGTCATCATCAGACCCGTCTAAGTCTACATCTTCCAAATCAGAATCATCCAGACTAGTTAGGCACTGATTGGCTTCTTTCAAGGACAACATTTTACTTCGCAAATTGGCTAATGAAATAAAAATGCATTTCAGTGTGCGTAATCCTATACTATAATACGAGGAATGTTTGTAATGTCGAAAATCGCCCCAGAATTAATAAACTCCGGTAAACTTGGGGGTCTGGGGTTTTTGGCCACGGGGAATCGATTGGCACCGGTTTTGAAGCGCTACGGTCGAAAAGTTCGGAGTTACAGATAGGATTCATTAAATGTTTGAGAAGATTTCTTACTACGCCATTTTCTTTATGATTTTTCTTATTGTTACCGTTTCATATCAACCGCGTGCTAACAATGGATTTCATATTTAATCCCATCAGCGTAAATTTATGTTTTTATGGTATTTGGCAAATAATTTTTGGCAACATGTTAGAATTGTTATTGCTTTTGAAATTTAAAAGAGATCGATCAAAATAAAGTTAGAATTGGGTATGGGCAGCGGTAGAGCCGCTATATAGACAGGCCGACGCATCAAGCTTAAGTTTCTCCACTTTGGATCCAACTCATAAACTTTCACTTTCATTTTTTATTGTTGAGGAAATAGGGTTACCAGAGTAAAGTTTCGGGACATTGCCAAGCTTTGTTAAATTTACGTAAAAAGTTACCAAAAAGCGATAACTGGCCAGAAAAGACAATCTTCACACACGCGCTGGATCCAAAGTGGTGATTTTGATGCGTCGGCTCGTCTATATAGGGGCCTAAGGCCGCGGTTGTCCAATCGGTTAGTCGTCAGACTCGTAACCGGAGGGTCTCGGGTCGATCATTTAGCCGCCGATCAGAGATCCACCGTCTTCATTAATGGTTGCTGGGGGACGTTAAAAATGTTCGTGGTCACAAAATCCTCCAAGTAAAACGAAACCTCTGGGGTGTGCTGGGCCAAGGGTTTACTCCGTCCTTGCGCTTTTTTCAAAAATGAACAGAGCATCTTCAGGGCCCCATCCCGTTTAAAAATCAAGTTGTGGTATGTACGGGGGGGGGGGGGACCTGGAGTGTAAAGTGAAGTGAAAATCTTAGCCAACTGGAACCAAATGCGTACTGGAGAACAGGGACTCTGCATCCATTCTCATCAACCCCTCCCGTGCCTTCGGCGCCAAATGAAATGAAATTATGTGTGATTTTACGATGAGCATGGATTAAATAGGGTTGTGTTTTTTAAAATAAATTACGGCTGTTTTGAATGCGTAATTGCAACCAAAGGCTCAAAAATACTTTTCAAGTTTATCTAAATAAGTACTTCGCACTTTAGAAAAAAACACGAGTTTACAAACCTCTTTTTTTTTAACCGAACGAGCTCGGTCCCCTGGCACACGTTAGGGGTAATACGAGGAATGGTTGCCAAGTCGAAAATCGCCCCAGAATCAATTAACTCCGGTAAACTTGGGGGTCTGGGGTTTTTGGGCACGAGGAATCACGAGGTTTGGTTTTTATAAATAAATTTGTCAAAAATATTGAACTTCAACACACTTCAATCTTTACACTGCTCACTTTGTACCATTTCTTTAATTTTATAATTTTTTATTATCAGTTACATTTTATTTCTTATGACTTTTCAAACTTTATCTTTGTATAGAATAGTTCCCTTTCCAAACTCTAACTTTGTTTAGAATAGTTTACAATGGTGCACTTTAACCGGTTATCTTTTCACCAATGGTTTCACAAATTTTCTTTTGGCATGTATTGTTTTGATGAATCACAATTGAAAATTTAAATCTTCGAGTTAGCTTCGATACCTGTTTTCCTCGAGCGGAGCTCGGTCACCCGCTGGTTTGATATAAACAGACAATAATATGCATCTAATTATGCAATAAATTCCTTAAAATATAAAAACTATAGTCATGAGGCAATAATTTAGCAGAAAGTATTATTTTGTTTTAAAACAAAACATGATTTTATCACTTCTGAGCACCTGATCTACTATTAATAGAACATGAAGAAGAATGGGCCATGTGTGCTTCAAGGCCTGATGTCTTATTAGTAGAACAGATATAAAACTCGTATTAACAATTAAATTTACAGTTATTTTTTTCATTAAAAGTACTGAATTGGTCATAAGGAGTCTATTTGGTTCTGTGGAATTTTCATTAGGTGCAGGGAATTACATATAATAGCATTTTGAGAAGTAATAAAAGCTGCATTTACCTTTTTGCTGCAAGTGGTGAGAAACCGCCATTATCTTCTCTGCAGAACACATGCTGAAATCTACTGAGCAAAAATGGTACCATGTATGAATTCTTACATGTATTATGAGTAAGCCACTGGATTTTGAAGTAAAAATTCTTAAAAAGAAAGAATGTAGAGCATTATGAAGATTTGTTCTAATAATAGAACGCCAGGGCCGAAGGGGTTAAAACGTTATAAAACTTGATAAACGTTTTATATTAAGTTGAATAATTGTGAAGAATTATTAATAACCATTGGAATGTACCGAATAATGCAGAGATCACGAATTTTTTTTACGTTTGACGATGTAAATTGAATGTGTAACTGTCACCTATTAGCGAAGCCAGAATTTAGAAGCGGGTTAATCATGAGACGAGTGTGAAGTATAAAGTACTAGGAATAGTAATATGTCAGAAAACCAAAGATTCTGACACACTGAATTCTTCCTGTTTAGTTCATTCACGCAGTGTTCAAAACAAGATGACACTTGACAAACATTTTATATTGCGAAAAATAATTGTGAAGAATTATTATTAACTATTACAATGTATTGCACAATGAAGAGTTCACGAAATTTTTTACGTTAGACAATGCAAAATGAATGTGCAACTGCCACCTATTGGCTGTATTCCGTTTTCGCACGAATTGGGGGTGGGCCTAGGAGGCGTAGACCCACCCACTGGGCTGTCGGGAGGGTAATTAGGTTAGGAGATGCGCTCTTTCCCTAACATCGCAGGAAAAATTGGCGGATTGGTGAGTTTAATAATTTGAGTTGGCTTTTCATCAAGGGTTGCTCTCA
>JAXGGA010000848.1:0-160000 GCA_038373865.1 Uloborus plumipes
TTTTTCGTTCGAAGAATCTCGACAAAGATACTTCATTACTGTATTTAATTTTCAATTTTAACATTTTTTTTTGTTCAACATTGAACCGTTCAAGTAACCTTTGCCCACCTAATAACTTTTAAGTGAACCGTCCGAATTGAATAATCTTTTTTTTTGTTCGAAAGATCTCAGAGAGGCTCATTCCCATATTTCGTGTTTTGATTCGAACCATTTAACGTTCCATGTTGAACCGTTCAGAAAAAAAAAAAAAAACTTAACCTTAGTGCGTACGGGGAAATTTTTAAGTTGAATGTTGATAATGAACTTACAAGCGGATTTCCTTCAAACTAACTTTGTATGAAAATAGTTTTGATAAATAATGTATTGTAAAGTACTTTTCTGAATAATCTTCAGTGAGGACTCTGATTCCGACTCTGACTCCGCAAACATGGCGGAAATGTAGGCTCAGAAGAAAATGACTGACTGTGCAGACGATTTTTTATTTATTTATTTGTTTTATTTTATTTATTTATTTTTATCATTATATATTCGCAGACGCTTTTTTTGCAATAAAAATGTTTCATTACGAGAGCATTTAATTCTTTATTTATATTTAACAACTGGCAACGGATTAAAAATGAAATTTGAGATATTTTATCAACGAACGATTTTTTTTTCTTTCTTTGATAAAATGTGTTTTGATGTTCTTTGTACTTTTATTTACTTTTTTTTTGAAAACGACTGAGAAATTTTTCTACTGAAGAACTTGGGCAGGGGGGAGGCAATTGACCCCCCTGCCCCCCTAAATGACAGGTACAGTTACATTCTTTAAAGGTGCGACAAAACTTTATTTATCCGTTTATTTACTTTTTACGTGTCTATTTTATCTGATGAGAGGGGTACATTTTGCTTTTAGAAATCAGCTTTAAGTGCTAAAAAGGTATATTTGACATAATTTTCAGTCTCAGATAATCAAGAGAATATTGATCAGATGCTAGAATGCCGATGTCGATGTACGGGAAAGTAGGCTCGTTTAGTTCTTGACAGAACTTCTTGTTTTTTTTTTTTTTTTTTTTTTTTTTTTTTTTTTTTTTTTTAACATTTCTAAATGCACCTTTTTTATATTTTATTCATTTATTTATTAATTTGTTTTAAAATAAATATTGTCTTTAGTTTAATGTTTTTTTTATTCAATATGTTTAAAAAAAATTATTTAGCTTTTATTTTTCTTTAAAAATGATATAGTCATTGTTTTTTCTTTTTTTGTTTTCATTTTTTTTAATTATTTTTTTTATTGTTTTTCTTATTTTTATTATTTTTTATTTATTTATTTAGTTTTGTATTTATTCTTTCGTTTTTTTTTTCATTACCTTTATGTAAAAAAGTTTTTACTTTTTATGTATTTTTTTTCCTTATTGAGCAAAAATAATTTTTCTCCTATATATATCAAAATTGAATGTTTACCCATGTGGGTTGTTTTTACATTTTCATTTATGTCATCCCAGAAATGTTAAATTTAACTCTGTTGAATATGTACAAAGGGATGGCTTATTTAGAAGGGAAAAAAAGAGCTTTGTCATAATTTTGATTACAATTTGCTGTCCCTAAAAGGGGTTTTAACACGCTTATTAGGAAATCGATATGTCCGTCACTTAGACCTTCACAATTACGTCACAGTACTAAAGGAGAGGGGTTATCTCTAGCCCCCTTAACCAGAAGTAACTGCTGGCTACCGACACATGGACTTTCGCAAAATAGTTTGTAAGCAGGTACTTCTCACTTACTCGGTCGATCTTTAGCGCTGTCAGGCCACAAATCCGTCCTGTAAGCATCCGGTTCTGAATCCCCTGCTTAACTGGGCTACCCACGGCCGTGTCATTGTAGACAGATGTAATGTCATAAATTGGAGACCACTTGGCGATGTTTCATCAAGCCTTTGGTTACCAGACTTTCTTCCCCTAAATTGGGGATAGGTTGCTAAGCTTTTTGCCCCTAAGTTTTTCCGCCGGATTTGTCGTGAAATTGGCGATATGTTACCAAGTTAGCTGGAAATTGTTTTCCAGTGTCAGTTTATCAATATTACCTATATTTAGCAAAATTTTAGCAGAATTAATGTTAAAATCGGAAGTGATCAATAACTATAATTATTGTGACAGCTATTAGCCACACCAAAACTTTTCAGGTCTCACGAAGATATTATTATATTGCACCTCAAATTCCCTTATTAGGTACCCCATCTGCATATTTAATAGATTTTAAGCGGTAGTACCATGTTGCATTCTTCTCAAAATATCATACGAAATAAATCTATAGTCTTAACATTTTCTTAAGAAATTGGCCTGTTTTTCCTCTGATTCAGGAAATCACTAATCACATAACGACGAAATCACCTAACGCAAATTCATTGAAATGTTTTTAGCACTTACTGACCATGCTGCCTTGACATATTTTTTTCCTCAGCTTTTCACCAGAATGTTGCTAGTTTCTTGGCATAAACGCTGAAATGGCCAATAACTGTATGGTGGATAATAACTATATCGTATCCCCTATATAGGAAAATGTAAAACGTCGTTTTTATTAAAACATTCCTCATAGTAAATTATTTTTTTACTATATTCTATATCGAGTAGAAAAAGGGATAAAATGATCCAAAAAGTTCCTTGCCGCGTTTATCACAGCGAATCACTTCCGAATTTGTAACTTGTGCCATCAAGAATCATATATCTGTAATGATTCAGTTTTTCCTATTCCGACGCAGGAAAAAGTTCATTTCAATGTCAACCATGATGTATGAGATACATTTACGTGGGTGAATTCAACAAAATTGTTGAGTTTGAAATTTATGAAGGCATCAGAAAAAGAGCCTTTTCTGTAATAATTTTCTTTTATTACCGAAATATTGGATTTACAAAAAAAAAAATGCTATTATGTTTGGCATTTAGTTGATTATTACAACATTAACCAACTGTTTTCATAAATGTACTTATAATCCATATCCTTTATACTCCATATCACAAATTAGAAATAAAAGTATCTTGTCTAAATTGGTCCGTAAGCTTTAAGTTTTTACACAATTAAATATACTAAATCCCCTTTCTTTCATATTGTTCTTTAACCAATTATGCACTTAGAACTTCACATATGTTCTTTTGTGTTAAATTCTACTTCCTCACTGAAATTCAGAGTAATATTTTACGTATTTATGATCAGTTCTTCCTTTGAATGTAAAGTGCAGTATTTGCGAATTTTTGACCTTTTAGTTTTTTGAATTTTTCGTATCTATTGTTCCTTCTCTTAATTATACAAGTTTGCCGACTTATTTTCCGATGAAAATAAAGAGCGAAAAAAACATTCGTTTTCAAAAATATCCCTGCAGTTAGCATGGGATCCAAAACGTTTTCCTTCAAATAACTCAAAAACTCATTTCTGCAGATACCACCCTTTTACCTTTTCCTAACTTTTATTGGCAGTAACTGCAGATTTTTTGTTTTTCATTTCATTATTTTTTTCTTATTTTTTCTCAGGGCCTCAACCGGGTGAGAGGACAGTGCTCCACTTCATTGGAGGTCAACCGGTTCTGCTGGTGATGCAGATCCTCAGTCTCCGTCCTCGTGATGGTGTTGTCCATGTCTTGTGCGTGTATCCGCGCATGGTGTCGTCCACGCCTACACACATACACACACACACATGCTTACACAACTACACATACACATAATCATACACGTCGGAACACGCACACACATTTAATTCGTGATCACGAAAAACATAATTTAAATTCAATCAGGCAAAGTTTTTTTTTTTTTTTTTATTTAGTTATTAATATCCTTATTAAGTTATTTATTTTTTTCTCATTTTTGCATTTTTGTTATCAAATGTAATTTTTTTAAAATTTATTTATTAATATCCTTATTAAGTTATTTATTTTTTTCTCATTTTTGCATTTTTGTTATCAAATGTAATTTAGCTTTATTGTACAATATTGCTAATTTGGTTACCGCTAAAAATAATGCAAGGAAAATACGTCAAATTTTAACATTTGCCTGTTGTTAACACGGAATTCAAAACGCGTTTTTTTAAATATCAAAAAGCCTCATTTCTTTACATTCCCACGGCAGTTATATGCATCAGTATTTGTTGTTAAGTCTTCTTTTGATTTGAAAGGAACAGTTCATAGTCTAAACATGGAAATTAATAAGGTAGAATTATCTAATAAGGTAAAATTAGAGATGTTTACCCTTTTCGATAGAAAATCTTGAAAGCTTTTTGCATCGAATAATTATTCCGTGACAGACTTTTTCTTCTTATGTTTTTCCACGAAGCAAAAAAATAAACTTATGTTTTTACAGTATAATACCGGCAGCCAAGGATCCAGTTCAAAACTGCAAAATTCACAAAAATAAACTGTAAAATTAGCATTTTTACAATTTATTACTGTGCACAGCTTTAAACTGAAACGAAGACAGCTAGTATTATAATGTAAAAACATAAGTTTATTTTTTTGCTTCGTGGAAAAACATAAGAAGAAAAAGTCTGTCACGGAAAGTTTTTTTTTTGGAGTGCAAAGGCATTGAATTGCATTGAGGTCTGGTAGTTCACTCAGATATTCTAGTAATTTGATTTTTTAGTTTTAAACCAATATGTCTACATTTTGGTAGTATGTTCTGGATCACTATTTTACTCAAACTTTCACCCACGTGGCAGATTTTTGCAAGAATAACAAAGCTGGCTGTCTAAAATGTTTCAGAAATATTTTAGTATGCAATCCAAACGATGAATAAGAAGAAAAAGACATGACCATGATGAGTAGTTCATCACATGTTGATCACTGATCTGTTTTCATACTTTACTGCTGAACGTCTGTACCAAACATACATTATGATGTCTGTTCTACTAGAAATATAATTTTGGCAATAACCTTCCTACCAAATCAATACAGATTCAATCTTCAAAATACCTATCTTCATCCGTCCTTCATGCGTTGCACGCTTCAGATTGAGTTTTAATATAATCTTATTTTTTGCCAAGATAAGAACATTTATTTCAGGCAACCTTGAGAAGAAACCAGTGGTATCCCGAACATATTTTATGGTGTTCTTATATCGAAAGGAGAAATAAATAAATTTAATATTATATAAAATATTTTTAACAAGAAACTGTGCAATTTACTTTAAATTCAAAAATTAATCATTGGCCACTAAGTGCGCAATTACTATACCTTTTCTTCTTTATAGAAAAAGTAAAATTCGGTTTAGTTTATGAATTAAAACAATAATGCAGACTAAAAATATTGATAAACATTGAGCATTTTGTTAGGGCTTTGATGTGCTTCATAAAACGTATTAAATTGAATTGTTTAAAGTCGGCAATTAAAGAAACTTTTATTTTTTAAAATAAAGCTAAAACTATCTCCATTATAAAGTCTCAATAGTTTAGACCAAATATTCATCAAAAATATTACATGAAATATGAACCATCATCAAACTTGTTTTGAATACGTTTTTTCCAGTTACTTTTCGTGGTCATTTCAAATCGAAATTCCACGTTATTACGTTGATAAATGCTGTAGTTCATTATCAGAATATTTCCTAATATGCCTCTCCTATTTCACAGAAAGTACCTATTCCATATTTAAAATTACAAGCAAGTGAGTTAATTTTCTTTTAAGCCTAGAAAGACTACAATTTGTTTTTCTCCGAATTTACCTATAACTTTAAAGTTGTCATTTTTCTTGCTACAAATACTACATGCGTGTATTACGGCGGGTATAATATTGCAGAACACTTTTAACGTTCGGAAAAGAGTCAAAAAAAGATTATCGGGTATTGGAAATATTCAACGGGCATGCAGCCCAATTAGTGTTATGCATTACCTTTGACTGGTTAACATCTGTTGACATTTTTAATCATTACTTAGCAGAAATAGTATTTTATTTGGATCAATCTTCAAATAAAAAAATCAATGCTTTTTTGCCTTCTTCTTAGCATTGTTTTTACGTTAAAGAAGAGATACAAATTCAGATTCATCTTTAAGCTTGAGCGAACTAAGTCTGCTCATTAAAAAAAATGCAATGCAGTTCTCTCTCTCATTTTAAAACATAATACATTCCAAAGAATTAATTCTACAAAGATCCTCGTACTTTAATTATTCTCCAAGAATACTAAAAGACTAACATAAAATGCTTCGAAAAACTTTCTAATCTTCGTTACATTCTCAGGTAACGAAGCGTCGAATATTTTAAAAGATTCACCGTTTAATACCCGTAAAAACAGTAAAATAGTTTCAGAAGCATCCGCTCATTAAGCATTCATGTATTCAAATCTAGTATTTCTCTGAAACGAGCTTGAATACAAATTGCAGCGTCATTGTTAGGATCAGTCTTACTTTCAACGTTTACATACTTCACTTTACCTGTTATATTGATATTTTAATGCATACTTCACAAGTTATTATAGAGACCTTTGTATATTCCGTTGCTTGTTATTGTTGTGAGAAATACAATATGGTGTTTAAAATATGCAGTTTTACCTTTTCAGATTTAAGAATTGCTTTAAAATGACGTTTTTTAATGGTTAGGTAAAGAAAACAAAATGAAACATTTATATCAAATTTGAAATTTTTATTAAACAAAGACAGTTACTTAAAATACATTTTATTTTTTTGCCTTATTTTTACTACTTTTAAGCTGAAAATGTTCGTTTTATTTATTAATTTATTTTTATCTTTTGTGAGAGACTGAAGTATTACACTAGGTGGCCAAAAGTATCCGGACACTTTCAAAAATTCACATTTTTACATATAGCTCGAAAAATAAGAGATCAATTGTTCTTTAACTTTAGTCATACAAAATATAGGCTTCACCGAACATTTCCAAGTTGAAATTATATTACCCTTGCATTTGGGGGACGACAAGAAGGGGGGTTGAAAGTAAAACCGTTTTTTGACCATAACTCTTCGAAAATAGCTCGGAATAGGCTATAAATTTCAGTAATTAATTAGCATACTATGTGTAATTACTGTACAAATTTTTATGAACGTACCGCTCTTACTTCCGAAGATATGAAACATTTTTTTAAAAAATGGCAATTTTATTTGAAGGGTTTTTGCTCATAACACGCAGAGTTTTTGATCAAACCTTATCAAAACTTCAGGAAAAATGACAAAATACAAGAGAAAGAACATACTAAAACGGTAAATAAAAATATTAAAAATCTGATGAGATATGAACGTTAAAAGGAAATATTTTTTCACGGCGCATGCGCGAACGACAGAAATTTGTAACTACAAAATTATTGTACTCTGATTTATACTTCATCTTATAAAAAAAGTTTCAGTTGAATATCATGAAAATTGAAAAAGATATCAGCGATCTAGTGAGCTGTATTTCATTCATTCGCAGACAATACATAAAAAGTGAGGGTCTGTCCACAAAGTGCTATTTTTAAATTATAGGTTATTGCGTCATCGTTCAAAACCACCGTTTCAGGAGGTGTCCGGATGCTTTTGGCCACCTACGTATAAGGTCTTTTTGGCCGAATAGGTGAAATGTGACTTCTATGCCGAATATAAATTTTCAAACTGTATACAATTTAACATTGAAGAAAATGCTCAATTGTCACCACACTATTTGTGGAGAACCCCTTGCCATTTATGCATTGTCTGCGAATGAATGAACTACAGCTCACTCGATCGCTGATATCTTTTTCAATTTTTACGATATTCAACTGGAACTTTTTTTATAAGATGCAGTATAAACCAGGCTACAATATTTTTGTAGTTATAAATTTCTGTTGTTCGCGCATGCGCCGTGAAAAATTATTTCCTTTTAACGTTCATATCTCATCGGATTTTTAATATTTTTATTTACCGTTTTAGTATGTTCTTTCTCTTGTATTTTGTCATCTTTCCTGAAGTTTTGATAAGGTTTGATCAAAAACTCTGAATGTTATGAGCAAAAACCCTTCAAATAAAATTGCCATTTTTTAAAAAATGTTTCATATCTTCGGAAGTAGGAGTGGTACGTTCATAAAAATTTGTACAGTAATTATACATAGTATGCTAATTAATCACCGAAATTTATAGCTTTTTCCGAGCTATTTTCTAAGAGTTATGGTCAAAAAGCGGTTTTACTTTCAACCCCCCTTCTTGTCGTCCCCCAAATGCAAGGGTAATTTAATTTCAACTTGGAAATGTTCAGTGAAGCCTATATTTTGTATGACTAAAGTTAAAGAACAATTGATCACTTTTTTTTAGAGCTATATGTAAAAATGTGAATTTTCGAAAGTGTCCGGATACTTTTGGCCACCTAGTGTATCATCATTCATTCAAGATTTCTTTTGTGAACAAAAACACATGTTTTATTTCATGAATATTTTATATTTTAGAACATATATATATATATATTTTATTTTCTCTTTATTTTTTTTTTACAATTATGAACTTTACAAGCATATGATTTCGTCTACATTTAGTTAATTTTTCATTTTTACTTCAAAAATTCTTTCAACAAACAAATTTTTATCTTACGACTTCAAACCTTCTTGCAATAAAACAGAAAAGAAAATTCCATAATGTCTCTTAATGACAGTGAGGGAAGTAAATGTCTGTGAACTTTTTTTAGACTTATTTTTTGCAGCACAGTACAAAAATGGTTTCATCAAACTGAGAAATTTGAGAAAATTAATTTATAGAAATAATAACCATATCTTTCTAAAAAAATATCGCGCATTATATTATTAACATTTACAAGTGTCGGCCACCTTGTCTAGTGGTCAGAGACGTCTGACCGCGATGCGGTGGCTCCGGGTTCGAATCCCGGCTTGGGCATGGTCATACTTTCTCTCTCTCCTGTCACCGTCCTTTCTGTGTGTGAAAGTGTGATATGAATGGATGCCTACCCTATAAACGGGTCCTTATGGCATGTGTGTTGAGCTAAATCGATCTTCCACCTTAATGGTGCTCGTAAAAACGGAAGCAGCGTACCTATCCTGCCTTAAATCGAGTAGATCTCACCTCCTCGGGCTCGGATATCCGAGTGGTATTAGAAACAACAACAACATTCACAAGTATCATTTTTTCTGGTGCCATCTGTATAGACGTATGTATGTCTGTAGGTAGTTATGTATATACGCTCGTGCATATCTCGCAATAACGGTATGACTTCGAAAGCTGAAATTTCGTTGAAAACGCTGTAGAGTAGATTAAACACATTTTTTGGTTGTAAAATCATGTTTCAAAAATTCCTCATTACTTATTTTTCATGGCAAATTAATGTTCATTTCATTGCAGTTTGAATCAATGTCAAACATCGGTGAGCATTAAGCAATATTTACAATCTTTGTTCTACATTTTTGTCGTCAATTTGAATTTAGATCACCAGTGATATTTGATGGAAAATTTGGTGCCAAAACTAGACTATGAAACTGATGTCGGTTTGGCTAGATTGGCGAATTACTAGAAGTTCCAAAACTACAAGTGTCCATAGTTGTGTAATAACTCTCAGTCAAAGAATTTTTTCACCGGTTTATTCAACAAGGGGGTGTAAGTTTTTGTTTTTTGCTTACCCAAAGGGTATGTTATAGAGACCCTTTTTGAGCTGTGTTATGACGCCCTTGGCAATATTTTCCCCTTTTTGTGGTACTCAGTTTAAAAAAAAAAAAAGACAGTATTATTGGCACGTATTTGAGTAGGAGTACTACTTTTAAAAAAACTACTGCCAAAGTACTCCAACTCAACTCAGAGAACAAGGGGGTGTAAGTTTTTGTTTTTTGCTCACCCAAAGGGTATGTTATAGAGGCCAATTTTGAGCTGTGTTATGACGCCCTAGGCAATATTTTCCTCTTTTTGTGGTACTCAGTTTAAAAAAAAAAAGAGACAGTATTATTGGCACGTATTTGAGTAGGAGTACTACTTTTAAAAAAACTACTGCCAAAGTATTCCAACTCAACTCAGAGCAAATTACCCTTCTGCATTACCCTAAAAACAGGTATACATTGTTGTTGTTGTTTTTCCCTTTTTACATATTACACTTTTTTTTTCAGCCCTCATATGTTAGTAAAAGAGCTATTTATTTTTACCTTCAAAATTGGGTTTGGATTTAATTTAAGTGCTTTGATAGGTGTACGAGAAGTAAAAAAAATATTTTTTGAAATATTACTGATTTTTAGAAGTACACTTGTAAATGCTCTTGGCCTATTAAAATGCATTGATTTTATGTATTGGGCGTATAAAATATCTCGTGGTACGCAAATGATTCTCATTGTCTAAAAGGCGCAAAATATTTTCCTTTTTTTTCAAAGAAAATGCTAATTTCGCACTATCTCCTAGTTCTGAAAAACTGTAGCAAGCGCTACAAAATCGATAAAAAAGTGTTCTTTGATTATAAAATACTGAATTTAAGCAATTATTTAAACCTGTAAATGTTATTAATTTCTTACTCGAGAAGTGTGTGAACGTATGTGAATTAAAATTAGTTGACATAATTAAAAATAAAACAAAACATATCAACACCACATCAAGTATCCAATTTGAAATATGGTATATACCCTTAACAATTGGAGACACGAGACCACCTCTATAGCATCAGAGTATTAGATTCAACAGATTGTTCTTTAAGCGACTCCTATCTACTAATTTACATTTCAACATTTAAATACACAGCAAAAATTATTGAATATGTTTCTACAAAAAGGTTCTGTACAATATTAACGGTACTATTTCTATTGACCAAAGCATACTGTTAAAACACATATCTTAATGTTAAACTATGTCCAAAAAACTTCAGCTTTCCAAGAAAAATAAAAGAAATAATATTTTTATATTTTTGTTTTTCTTCCTTTTTCGAACTAATAATAATTCAAATAGCGAGAAGAGCGTTGCTTAAAACGATTTACAAGAAACGAGCTATAAAACATATACTTTCATAATTGTTTCATAAAATCTAACTATGTGTTAACAGTACAAACACAATGGCATTTTAGGACAGTATCAATCTTTACTTTTCGCATTTGTCATTGAGAATTATTTTTGAATTTGGCAGCAGTGCTGGGAAGAATAATATCGCTTGTAATATTTACGTTTTTCTTTGACGGTTTTATTCGACTGTCAAACATAACATATGGGATATATTTATGTCGATACATTTCTAAAAGTCTGTAGATTTCTAATTCATGAAGGAAATAGAAGAAAAATTGTGCTTTGTGACGCTTTTATTTCTTACAAAGATCTTGATTTATGAATTTATTATAACTTTAACTTTTTCACTAAAATGTTCTGCAAATATCGAAGCAAAACGGCTGTCACTAGTAATGCATGTACAGGTTACTTTAAAACGGACTGACATTTTTCACAATGGAACTGAGGTATCGGTTACATATGGAATGGAGGTATCGGTTACATATACTAAATTTAGTTTAGCAAAGTATGAGCTTGCGAAATCAGTTTTTTTCCTTCAATTTTACATCATTTATTTGTGAAAACTTCCGGTGCAACCACATGGACAGAAGAACAAAACTACATTGTAAAAAATGAATGTCGTTTTTTAAAGTAATACAGCTAATTTTAAGTTGCTCATTTTACAGTAATAATCTGTACCATTTCTAATTTTATAGCACTAAACTGTAAATTTGCTAATTTTTAGCAATAAACTGTAAAATTGCTAATTTTTAGTTTATTACCGTGCATTTTACAGTTTTAAACTGGAATCTGTGCTGCCAATATTATACTGCTGCTTTTAATACAGCTAAATTTTACGGCAATGAACTGTAAAATTCCTCACTTTAGAGTAAGAAACTAAAATTGCCAGTTTTAGTTTATTACTGTGCATTTTACAGTTTAAATTGGAATCTCGGCTGCCAATGTGCTGCATGAACTGCAAAAATAACAGTTCATTTTTCTCAGTGTAGTGAGGATGCTCTTCAAAGTCTTCAATTCAATAATTTTCATATTAATCGCAGATGACCTTTTTTTTTCCTCCAAAGAATACACTATTTATACTTATCACCAGAATGGTCGGGGAAAAAATAGAAAAAAAAGAGAGAGATAGAATAGAAAATAAAAAAACGGCGACAAATTTATCACTTAGCATGTTCTTAATCCGCAAGAATTTATTAATGTATGTCACCAATCTCTTATTATTAAATTTTGAAAACTGCCAGTCCATTTGGAACACCCTGTATGAGACCCAGCTTCTAAAATTGAGTTTAAGAGCCGAATTCAAGTAAAACACCGTTGCAATCGCTTCAAGACGATCGCAATAGACCAAAATTGCAATCGCTACTGGAAGTCGAATTACATTAGAATCGCATCTCGTAGCGATTGTAACGTTTCACTTGAATCCAAATTTGGGAATTTGCGATTGCATTGGTGAGTTGCGATCGTCCGTGTTTCACTTGAATTCCTGCCTAATACAGTTAGATTTCAAGAAGAAACATCTGAAAATTACATTTGCTTTTTGGAAAAATATATATCGTAATTTGGGCCGAGATCGAACTCATTTTGTTCAGCTGCTCTCAAGCAAAATAACCTAGGTGCCTAGAAAACCACCACACTCAGAGATGCAAATGCGGCTGCGTTTGCAATTGTAATTGTTGGTACTAATCAGAAGAAAATTACAGTAAGTTATTCCAGGTACTTCTTTGCAAACCACTATTTTCCTGAATCACGGCAGGGCGTGTAAGCCTGAATCACTCCAGGTATAATCAGTATTTTCTTGCATTTTACTGGGATATTTTGTGCCAAGTATTAGACTAGAAATATAAATAATCAGATGACAACTTATTTGTTTGCTGATTACAAAGGGTAGCAGAGTAAAATTCAAGTTTATTTTCAAGATTATTCGACAAAACACTCCTTTGTAAAATTTACAACGTAAGAATTTTAAAGTAAGAAATATTACTTTCAAAGTTTGAAGCTTTAATATCTGAACAATCATTTCTAAAAGATTCTAGAATCTATAGCAGTGCATTTTCGTAAATATATAAATCCATTGAAATGTGAAAGGTACAAAGACAGTTCCTGCATATTTAATTTATTCATTTGAACTCAAAATAATCCCTTGCTTTTCGCGAACGAAAGAGTTGATTTAACAACACCTTTATTTTCACCAGTTTCTCATAAAATCACAGAAGCAAAGATATCTAGTAAGAAAAAGAAAAAAAAATATTTTGTAGTAAAGTTTACAACAAAACTGAAGAAGACAAGCAGTTTATTTTACATGTTACGAATGTCGTGTTTGAATAACTATAAACTAAATTATTTTTAAATTCAATAAACTGCATAAATTGGGAACAAACAGAGCAAACAATATATGATAGACAAAATCTTCAAATGATTTATGTAAATTGATCTTTGTATGTAAAGGAATGCATGACAGAAACAAACATCTCTTTGTGGAAAGCAGATATTTTTTCTACAATAAAAAAAAAAAATCTGTAATATAAAAATATGAATAAACAAGTTGACGCAGTTAGAATCTATCAAATATGTATGTTGCAGAAAATACACTTTTGCAAAAATGATGTCGAAACCCATAGTTTCAATAAATAAGAACTTCCTCAAAATGTCTTGCAAGCAGTTGTGTTGTTGTACGTGGATACTCGTTTTCAATGCTAGTCGTTTTTAAAAAAGACTTGCAAGCAAGCTGAAAAAAAGAAAAAGGGGGACAGTGATTAAAAAAAGTTATCTTTTTTTTTTTCTAATGTGTGAATGCATATAAACTTCCCTCTTTAGTAGTTATGTCGTATATCTTTTTTTAAAGTATGTATTTCTTTAAACCTAAGAATCATTTAATTGCAGTACACTGCGATGCAAAAGTTTAGACAAAATGCAAATATGTGAATAAAAAGAAAACTATTCAACGAAATACTTTTAATTTCTACTGGTGGTACACAATATGGTCCCAAATACGTGTCTGGAGTTCTTAAAACTATAACTGGAATCAAATTTTGGATATTACAAAAGACATTTTTTTACATTGGTGCAAAAGTTTAGACAATAGTCAGATTTTATGCAAATATCCCTTGAAATGTGATTGGTGGAGGAAATGCGGGACTGTATTATTCATTTATGAAGTGCAGAGATTACTGAATAAATTATCAAAATCTCAAAAGCTCTTTAGTTCTCGTGTAAAGAAGATGAGAAAGTTTGGAAGCCATTGTTTTTTACTTTGTGGAGAGCAAATTCAGACATGCGTATCGATCAAAAAGTAAAAGAAAAATTATATTTCTTAAGGATGAAGGAATTGAAAAAACGGCTCAGACTGACGATTCGCCCCTTATTCCTACAAAACTTCATCCTGGGTCAAAAACAGCACATGACAGCATAAGTAAATGAACAACTGAATCGGAATGCATAAAAAAAACAAAGAATTGTGCCTGAGCCTTTTCGGACAGAGTGTCCCAAATAAGCCAGATTTTAATGTGAAAAGCAGCATATGTATCATCGTGACTAAAAAATGAATGGTACTTTTTTTGATAAAAATTATTAAAATTGGCATGGCCTAGATGGATTATAATTCTTTTCGCGGGACTTGAGAAATATCCAATGATCATATGCTATGCTGCTTTTACCAATAAAATCTGGCTTATTTGTTACACTCTGTCTGAAAAGGCTCAAGCACAATACTTTGTTTTTTTTATGAATTCCTATTCAGTTGTTCATCTACTTATGCTGCTACGTGCTATTTTTGACCCAAGTTGAAGTTTTGTAGGATTAAGGGGCGAATCGTCAGTCTGAGCCGTTTTTTCAATTCCTTCATCCTTAAGAAATATAATTTTTCTTAGACTTTTTGATCGATACGCATGTCTGAATTTGCTCTCCACAAAGTAAAAAACAATGTACTATCATACTAGAGCCGATTTAAAAGACAAAAAATTAATAAAGTAGGTTCATTTTCAAATTTCGGCTTCCAAACTTTCTCATCTTCTTTACACGAGAACTAAAGAGCTTTTAAAATTTTGATTATTTATTCAGCAATCTGCACTTTATAAATGAATAATACAGTCCCGCATTTCCTCCACCAATCACATTTCAAGGGATATTTGCATAAAATCTGACTATTGTCTTAACTTTTGCAACAATGTAAAAAAATATTTTTTGTAATATCCAAAATTTGATTCCAGTTATAGTTATAAGAACTCCAGACACGTATTTGGGACCATATTGTGTACCAGCAGTAGAAATTTAAAAGTATTTCGTTGAATAGTTTTCTTTTTATTCACATATTTGCATTTTGTCTAAACTTTTGCATCGCAGTGTATATATACCCATATACAATTTGCAATATCAACTCAATACAAACACGGATTTTGTTAGGAAAGAATACGTGACTGCATCAGTTGTTAGGAACAGTTGATAGGAACTAATATCATTTGTTAGGAACAAAAAAATAATAATTTTTAAGGAGCTGCGAAAGAAAAATTTAAATATTATACAGGATGTCCACTCCTATCATGGCCCAATAGCTAATTTCTAAGCCGTAAGAGATAAGCATATAGTTCATTTAGGAAAAAATCTCCAAATTACGAAAGGAATTTTGGGTCTATGAAATGTTTTTCAAAAAATCAAATTTTGAAAGAGTTACGAAATCTAAATTTTTATACATTCCTATCAATCATATTTAGTAAAACATTCTTGACACTGTAACGTTTAAAACTTAAAAAAAATCACTGTTCTACGACAAACATTGACCGAGTTATGGCGTTTTGAAAAATCAAGATTTTAAAGGATTTCGTATACGGTCCCTTAAACGATCTCTCGATGACGTCATGAAATTATTCAAAATCTTGATTTTTCAAAACGTCATAACTCGGTCAATTTTTGCCGTAGAACAGTGATTTTTTTTTTTTTTAGTTTCAAACGTTGCAGTGTCAAGAATAATTTACTAAACATGATTCATAGAACTGGGGGCCTGTATAAAAATTTAAATTTCATAACACCTTAAAAATTTGATTTTTTGAAAAACATTTCACAGACCCAAAATTCCTTTCGCAATTTAGAGATTTTTTCCTAAACAAAATATATGCTTATCTCTGACGGTTTAGAAATTAGCTATTGGGCCACGATAGGAGTGGACACCCTGTAGACAAAACTTTCTATTCTCAGACAGTCTTTCATGCATATAAAGGTAATCTAGCTCTTCCAAAATTGTAGTTCTTTCTTCGGAAAACCTTCAGAAAAAAAGAGAGATGAATAATCTTAATAAAATCTGAAAAAAACATTTTTTCTAGTAAAAATATATGTATATAAAAAGGAATGCCCTAATTACTCTACTTTTATGAATAAAAAAGCAGCTCATGAGAAAAGAACTATGCCACACTTCATGAACAAAATCTCCGTATTATATCCCTATGGAATTCTTGATTACCTCGAACCACGGAATCAGTGAATTAAGTTCTAAGAAGTAAATCATGAATCCTTTTATCACGCAATCTTCTAATCCAGAGGACTACGCTATATGGTGATGTTTAATGGCCATACAGATAATTTTTCGCTTCCATTTCGTCTTCGGAATGGGTTTCGATGCAGGATAATGCGATAAAGTTTTATGATTGCTTTGTGAAGCAAAATGTGGATGTATGTCTGTGCAGGTATTCGGAAGAATGTAAAACTTCAAAGTTGTATGGTAATCGTAAAATTTGTATTTTTTGCATTACGTGGATAATTACAGAATTTGAGGCACAACATTTTGAGTAGAAAACGGAAAACAAATGAGATATATGATTTTGAGCATGGTTCTTAAAAATGGGGGAATTTAAACGTAACAGGTTTCTCAAGTCGCATAAAGCAATGTGCTTAGTTCTGTATTTAGTAAATTATTTTTGAATAAAAAGTAATTTGTTTTTTTTTTTTTTTCTTTTTAAGTAAGATTTTTTGCCGAAACATTTACAAAAATTAAAAAACACATACTAATAATCTGGAAGTAACGGTGACCAAAAACCTTGAACAAAGGAGATGTGATACTCTTCCTCTTTTTTTCTGTTTTCTTACCAATGTTGTATTCTATTATATACGTTTTAAGAATGGCATAGCGTTTTGACAAAGAAAAAAATACTGAACTTCTAACTTGACATCGTTTAATTATATTGAATCAAGAAAACAGTTTACATTTTAACAAAAAAGAGTATCAAATATCCCCGGAATACCCAATATATAGATAGATGTATTGTGAGTATATAATGCTGGAAAACTATTCTATCAACAAAGCTCTTTCTTTGAAGAAAGATTTTAATATGCATATAATATGTATCACAATTGCTTTGGAAAACCAATTGCATTTGCTTCAGATTTCAAGTAACTTTATATTTCGATGTAACTTATACCAAAAGTAGTTTCTTATTTTACATCTGGAATTCATTCTACACCAAAGCAATACATTTTCATGCATTTGCGAACTCATATAAATGAAAAAGTTATCGTTGAACTATTTTTTCTAAAGTTTGTTTTAAGATATCGAGAAAAAATACAATACATATAGTAGAGGTTTTAAATATGATTTTTCTCCCTTTTTTGTGTATGAAAGATTTTTTACTCAGAAATAAATGTTTTCACCGTCTATACTAAGGCATACTTTATTAAAAACTAATTTAAGAGTTTAAAATATAATTGTTAGTACGCAACACAAAACTAATATGTTGATTAGCGTATTGTTTTTCGCTGCACAAGCTCAATCTCATCATTAGTTAGAGAAAGTATAATATGAATTAAAAAAAAAAAACAAATGACAAAGTTATTTCAAGAAATGATAGTACAGTCTAGAAGTATCTTTTAAAGTCAAAATTTTAAAACCCTACTTTAAATACGTTGAAATAGTATTTGCTCATTTTTTTGCTTTTTTTTTTTTTTTAATATTTACTTTTCGACATTTAAATAATATTTTTGTGAATTTATATAGTTCAAGCACACATTTAACTTTATTTATTTATTATTGTTTTTATTTAGCTATTAAGAATTTGATTTAAAAAAAAAAGAAACATTAGACACACAGACTAGCAGTGACGTCAGTGTTACATCTTCAATCGCTACAATGAGCGGAGTGCATTTTAAACTTATTTTACCCATTAATCGCCGAAACTCGAAATATTTTTTTGTTTTTGATATGAATCATACAAGTTATTTTTTTGAGTCCATATTATGCTGCAAAACGAACAACATTTCACTTATCTTTAGAGATATTGGGGGTGTAGCATTAACGCAACGTCAAAAAATAAAATTATACACTAAAAGAATACTTTTGAAGCCGTAATACAGAATAAAATTTTTGGAAAAATGGGCTTTACAAAACAAAATCTTTTGTGTGCTTTTATTGCAAAAAATAATTGTTTTGCTTTTATTTGCATAAGCGTATTTTAAATAAAAATTTAAATTCTATAACTCATATATTCCTTTCTTATAAGTCTGAAGCATCTTTAAATAAAATGCAGCATTTTTTTTAAATACAAAAGTTGAATATTAAGTAGAATGATAGCAATAAAGTTTTCCTTTTATGCATTTATATTCATGATTGCAAAAACTATTTATTTTTTTTTCGCAATGAAATAACTCAACGTTTTCACATTATTTATCTTGGTTAACAAAAATATACTTTTTACTTTATTAATGTTTTAAAATTATTTTTAAGTAATCTATTGGTAACTATTGAAATGTGACTACTGTGTCAATTAAATTATGACTTCAATTTTTTCTGCTTTCAATTAAAACTTTATGTTGATATAAGAAAAAAAATGTATTCAAAGCTTGAAAAAGACTGAAAATTGAAAATGAAAGCTGCGAAATCTCAAGTTTATAGACAATGGACTTGAGTACTCACATATACTGCGATGCAAAAGTTTAGACAAAATGCAAATATATAAACAAAAAAATAAATTAAAAAGAAAACTACTCTGCGAAATGTTTTCAAATTTCTACTGCAGGTAGACAATATGGTTCCAAATACGTATCTGGAGTTTTGAAAAAAAAAAACGAAACAAAAATCGGAAATTTACAAAAAACTTTTTTTTTTTTTTATTGCTGCAAAAGTTTAGAAAAAGTCAGATTTTATGCAAATATCATTTGAAATGTGATTGGTGGAGGTAAGGCTTGACTTTTTTTCTTCAACTATAAAGTGCAGAGAGCGATCAATGAAAGATCAAAATCTCAAAATCTCTGTAGTTCTCGTGTAAAAAAGATGAATAAGTTTGAAAACCGAAATTTGAATGTGAACGCACTTTGTTAATTTTCAGTCTTTTATATCGGTCCTAGTATGGCAGCACATTGTATTTTACTTCGTGGAAAGCAAATTTAGGTATACGTATTGATCAAAAATGCCAAGAAAAACTATATTTTTTAAGGATGAAGGAATTGAAAAAACGGCTCGAACTGACGATTCGCCCCTTAATCCTACAAAAGTTAAACCTCGGTCAAAAACAGCATGTGAAAGCATAAATAGATGAACAACTCAATCAGGAAGCATAAAAAAACAAGGAATTGTCTGTGAGTCTTTTCAAACACAGTGTCCCAAAGAAGCCAGATTTTAATAGTCAAAGCAGCACAGCATATGCTCATCGGATCTTTTCTGAAGTCACGCTAATAGAATTATTATCCATCTAGACGATCCAAATTTTAATTATTTTCATCAGAGAAAGTAACATTCTTTTTTTAGTCACTATTGATACATGTGCTACTTTCCCATAAAAATTTGGCTTATTTAGGAAACTATTTCAGAAAAGGTTGAAGCACAATTCTTTATTTTTTTATGCATCCCGATTCAGTTGCTCATCTACTTATGCTGTCATGTGCTGTTTTTGACTTAAGTTGAAGTTTTGGAGGTTTAAAGGGCGAATTGTCAGTTCAAGCCGTTTTTTTTTTTTTTCAATTCCTTTATCCTTAAGAAATATAATTTTTGTTGGCCTTTTTAATCAATACGTATGTCTGAATTAGCTCTCCATCAATTACAAGAAGTTCTGTCAAGAACTAAACGAATCTACTTTCCCGTACATCGACATCGGCATTCTAGCATCTGATCGTTATTCTCTTAATTATCTGAGACTAAAAATTATGTCAAACATACCTTTTTAGCACTTAAAGTTGATTTCTAAAAGCAAAATATACCCCTATCATCAGATAAAATAGACACATAAAAAGTAAATAAATGAATAAATAAAGTTTTGTCGCACTTTTTAGCCTACTTTCCCGTTAAAAATAAAAGAAAGACGAAAAAAGTATTAAAAGTAGCTTAATGCATCTAAAAAATATCGCCAAGTCCAAAAAAAATCGCCAAGTTAAAAAAAATATCGCAAGTCCAAAAAATATCTCCAAGTTAAAAAAATAAAGAGGTAAAATTAACAAGAAGTTCTGTTAAGAACTAAACGAGCCTACTTTCCCGTACATCGACATCAGCATTGTAGCATCTGATCAATATTCTCTTAAAAATCTGAAACTAAAAATTATGTCAAACATATCTTTATAGCACTTAAAGCTGATTTCTGAAAGCAAAATATACCCCTCCCGTCAAATAAAATATACACGTAAAAAGTAAATAAACGAGTCAATAAAGTTTTGTCGCACCTTTTAAAGAATGTAACTGTTATAGTTCTTCGTAGAAAAATTCCACAAAGAAAGAAAAAAAACTCGTTCGTTAATAAAATGTCTTGAATTTCATTTTTAATCCGTTGCCAGTTGTTAAATATAAATAAGGAATAAAATGCTCTCGTGAATGAAAAATTTTTGTTAACAAAATAAATCGTCTGATAAAAAAAAAATAATAATAAATTAAACAAAACAAATAAATAAATAAATAAAAAATCGTCTGCCCAGTCAGTCATTTTTTCTGAGCCTGCATTTCCGCCATGTTTGCGGAGTCGGAGTCGGAATCAGAGTCCTCACAGAAGATTATTCAGAAAAGTACTTTACAATACATTATTTATCAAAACCATTTTCTTACAAAGTTAGTTTGAAGGAAATCCGCCTTGAAGTTCAGAATCAGCATTCAATTTAAATTTCTCCGTAGGCGCTCATGTTAAATTTTTTTCTGAACGGTTCATCATTGAACGAAAAATGGTTCAAATTGAAAAGTGAAATATAGGAATGAGCCTCTCCGAGATCTTTCGAACAAAAAAAAGTTTATTCAATTCGGACGGTTCACTTGAAAGTTATTAGGTGGGGAAAGGTTGTTTGAACGGTTCAATGTTGAACGAAAAAAATGTTCAAATTGAAAATTTAAATACGGTAATGAAGCATCCTTGCCGAGATCTTTTGAACAAAAAAAAGTTTGTTTAAATCGGACTGTTCATTCAAAAGTTATTAGGGGTGAGAGCTTGTTTGAACGGTTCAATGTTGAAGTAAAATTGTTCAAATCAAAAATGTAGATACGGGAATGAAGTATCCTGGAAAAGATCTTTCGAACAAAAAAAAGTTTGTTCAAATCGGACTGTTCATTCAAAAGTTAGTATCGCGGGACAGGTTGTTTGAACGGCTCAAAGTTGAACCAAAAATTGTTCAAATCGAAAAATCAAATATGGGAATGAGCTGTACTCGCCGAGATCTTTCCAACAAAAAAAAGTTTGTCCAAATCGGAATGTTCATTCAAAAGTTATTAGGGGGGGGGGGACAGACAGACCGACAGACCGACCGACCGACAGACCGACAGACCGACCGACACACAAATTCCCCATCTCAATACCCTACTTTCAAATTTTTAATTTTTCGATATTCATTTTACCTTTTTATTTTTTTAACTTGGCGATATTTTTTGGACTTGGCGATATTTTTTTTTAACTTGGCGATTTTTTTTGGACTTGGCGATATTTTTTAGATGCATTAAGCTACTTTTAATACTTTTTTCGTATTTCTTTTACTTTTAACGGGAAAGTAGGCTAAAAATTTGAAAGTAGGGTATTGAGATGGGGAATTTGTGTGTCGGTCGGTCTGTCGGTCTGTCTGTCCCCCCCTAATAACTTTTGAATGAACATTCCGTTTTGGGCAAACCTTTTTTTTGTTGGAAAGATCTCGGCGAGTACAGCTCATTCCCATATTTGATTTTTTGATTTGAACAATTTTTGGTTCAACTTTAAGCCGTTCAAATAACCAGTCCCGCGATAATAACTTTTGAATGAACAGTCCGATTTAAACAAACTTTTTTTTGTTCGAAAGGAACCATTTTTCGTTCATGATGAACCGTTCAGAAAAATTTTTAACATGAGCGCCTACTGTGGAATTTAAATTGAATGTTGATTCTAAACTTAAAGGCGGATTTCCTTCAAACTAACTTTGTAAGAAAACAGTTTTGATAAAAAATGTATGTTAAGTACTTTTCTGAAAAATCTTCTGTGAGGACTCTGATTCCGACTCCGACTCCGCAATCATGGCGGAAATGCAAGCTCAGAAAAAAATGACTGACTGGGCAGACGATTTTTTGTTTATTTATTCATTTTTTTTGTTTAATTTATTATTATTATTTTTATTTATTTATTTTTTTTTTGGCAGACGCTATTTTTTTTTTATTACAAAAATTGTTTATACACGAGAGCATTTTATTCTTTACATATATTTAACAACTGGCAACGGATTAAAAATAAAATTCGAGACATTTTATTAACGAACGAGGTTTTTTTTCTTCGATAAAATGTGTTTTGATGTTCTTTGTACTTTTATTTTATTTTATTTATTTATTTTTCATTTGAAAGAGATTGTGAAATTTTTCTGCGGAAGAACTATAGCAGTTACATTCTTTAAAAGATGCGACAAAACTTTATTTACTCGTTTATTTACTTTTTACGTGTCCTGATCATCTGATGAGAGGGGTATATTTAGCTTTTAGAAATCAGCTTTAGTGTTATAAAGGTATGTTTGACATAATTTTCAGTTTCAGATATTCAAGAGAATATTGATTAGATGCTAGATTGCCGATGTCGATGTACGGAAAAGTAGGCTCGTTTAGTTCTTGACGTAACTTCTTGTTAAAGAATGTAACTGTTACAGTTCTTCCGTAGAAAAAATTCTCAATCGTTTTCAAAAAAAAAATAAAAGTACAAAGTACATCAAACATTTTATCAAAGAAAGAAAAAAAAAAAAAAAAATAATAACTCGTCCGTTGATAAAATGTCTCGAATTTCACTTTTAATCCGTTGCCAGTTGTTAAATGTAAATAAAGAATAAAATGCCCTCGGGAATGAAACATTTTTGTTACAAAAAAAAATCGTCTACCAAAAAAAAAAAACAAAAACAAAAACAAAAAAAACAATAATAATAATAATAATAAATAAAATAAAACAAATGAATAAATAAACAAAAAATCGTCTGCACAGTCAGTTTTTTTTTTCTGAGCCTGCATTTCCGCCATGTTTGCAGAGTCGGAGTCGGAATCAGAGTTCTCACAGAAGATTATTCAGAAAAGTACTTTACAAACATTATTTATCAAAACCATTTTCTTACAACGTTAGTTTGAAGGAAATCCGACTTTAAGTTCAGGATCAACATTCAACTTAAATTCCCCGTAGGCGCTAATGTTAATTTTTTTTTCTGAACTTTTCAATATTGAACGAAAAATAGTTCAAATCAAAACGCGAAATATGGGAATGAGCATCTCCGAGTTCTTTCAAACAAAAAAAAGTTTATTCCATTCGGATGATTCATTCAGAAGTTATTAGGTGGGGAAAGGTTGGTTGAACGGTTCAATGTTGAACGAAAAAATGTTTAAATTGAAAATTTAAATACGGTAATGAAGTATCCTTGCTGAGATTCTTCGAACAAAAAAAATGTTATTTAAATCGGACTGTTCTCTCAAAAGTTATTAGGGGTAACAGCTTGCTTGAGCGGTTCAATGTTGAAAGAAACATTGTTCAAATCGGAAATGTAAATACGGGAATAAAATATATTTGATAAGATCTTTCGAACAAAAAAAAGTTTGTTCAAATCGGACTGTTCACTCAAAAGTTAGCAACGCGGGACAGGTTGTTTGAACGGTTCAAATTTGAACCAAAAATTGTTCAAATCGAAAAATCAAATATGGGAATGAGCTGTACTCGCCGAGATCTTTCTAACAAAAAAAAAGTTTGTCCAAATCGGAATGTTCATTCAAAAGTTATTGGTGGGGGGGGGCGGATAGACAGACCGACCGACCAACACACAAATTCCCCATCTTAATACCCTACTTTCAAATTTTTAATTTTTCGATATTCATTTTACCTTTTTATTTGGCGATATTTTTTTTTCTTGGCTATATTTTTTAGATGCATTAAGCTAGTTTTAATACTTTTTTCGT
This sequence comes from Uloborus plumipes, assembly GCA_038373865.1. NCBI lineage: Eukaryota > Metazoa > Arthropoda > Arachnida > Araneae > Uloboridae > Uloborus > Uloborus plumipes. The sequence goes on from JAXGGA010000848.1 coordinate 24,212, forward strand.
CTTTCTTTTATTTTTAACGGGAAAGTAGGCTAAAAAACGATGTACTACCATACTAGGGCTGATTTAAAAGACGAAAAATGATCAAAGTACGTTCATTTTCAAATTTCGGTTTCCAAAATTTATCATCTTCTTTATAGGAGAGCTACAGATATTTTGGGATTTTGATTATTCATTGAGCAATCTCTGCACTTTATAGTCAAAGAAAAAAGCCCCGCCTTCCCTCCACCAATCACATTTCAAGGGATATTTGCATAGAATCTGACTTTTGTCTAAACTTTTGCAACAGTGAAAAAAATTGCCCTTTGCAATTCCCGATTTTCCTTTCGGTTATAATTCTAAAAACTCCAGACACGTATTTGGGACCATATTGTCTACTTGGAGTAGAAATTTGAGAGCATTTTGCCGAGTAGTTTTCTTTTTATTCATATATTTGCATTATGTCTAAACTTTTGCATCGCAGTGTATATTTCAGTTTTGTGCATATTTGCTCGTATGCAAATAATTATAATTAGATTTTAACTGGAAAACAAATAAAATTTAACTTTTGCTCCAGGAAACGAGTTTGTATAGGTCATATATTTATTCATTACAAACACAACGCATTAATATTTTTTTCCGACTTTAAGTCACTCACATGACAACTCTCTAAGCTTTAGCATTCTTTTAAATACGCATTTATTTTATTAGTAGTATCACACTAGTAGTGTATATGTTTTCGGCAACGCTTGAAATACGTTCGTCTACACAATACCTAAATGATTTACAGAATACCCTAGCCACCCTTCCGTACAATTGTTAGATATTAAAAAGGATACTGGAGTCCCATACATTGTTACGAAAGCAAAGAATAACTACAAAGGTTAAAAGGTTAAATGTAATAATGCTATTATATTCCATTATTGTAACAATACCATTACTACTTCATGATAACTACTATTCCATATACTACTAACCATATACTACTATTCAAATTATTTTATTTTATTTTATTCATTTTTTTTTTCTTTTGATAAGTAATGTATATATTTTGAATTGCTTTCTCACCTAAATGAATTATACAAAATACGAACAGCAAATGTATATTTTTTAATTACTAAACATTTATTTGTGTCCTAGTAAAGTGCTAGAAAACATGCTTACACTGTTGGTAATAGCTTGCTTTTTTTTTTTTTTTGAACAACATATAATTAGGGATGCACTGATAAGCAAATTGGCCAATTACCATATACTGATTAATCGACTATTCATAATCGGCCGATCAATCCGCTCTGCCAATTAATGATCATTTTTAATACTATATCTTTCTACATCACTTTTTTTCTTTCTTTTACACTGTTTGACAAATGCAAAGGAACAATTGCATTTCTTAAAATAATTAAAGATAGGTATTAATTGAAGAAACAAAACTAAGTACATATTTAATTTGTGTGGATGTGCCCATATTATAGTGAAAAATGGAACAAATATCATGTCATCGATGAAGTTAAAAACTTAAAAAATTAAAAAACAATCCTTCTGAAAGGATTTTCAAACAGCCACAAAAAAGAAAATTGATCTCCAAATCAAAATGATGCAGACAGGAGAGCTTTACAATGATTTGTGATTATCACGAACACTAAGGGCCCTGCTCCACATCAGCGTAAAACGCGACCGAAAGGCAGAAACCGAAAATCCGGGTATTTTCCATAGGAACACTATTTGCTCCATTTTACGCTTCTGCTTTATTTTTCTGCTTTAAGTCAATGTGAAGCAGGGCCCTAATGCACATTCTGCATATGTTCTCTCTTCTCTATACTAAACTACTGAGGGGTCTTTGGGGGGTTTCTGATACACTCCTCTCTGATTGCAGTTTTGGGATCTTGCATTGCTTGGGGATGAATGATTCTTTATGAAACACGTCTGTCAAAAACATCCCAGGCATGTTGAATAGGATTTTGGTAGGGCGAATAAGCAAGCCAATACAGGACATATTTTCTTTTGCAGTACTTCTGGTACCACACGTTTCTGTGTGGCGGTGTATTAGCGTCAATAAACCGAAAGTCTGGACACATAGCATAGCTTGAAAGACAAACATTATTCAGTATGATCTTTTCGCAATACCGTTGTGTTGTAACGCATCTTTGTTCAAATATGTAAAGCGGTATTCTGCCGTTGTGCATGATGCCTCCCCAGACCATCACGCCTGAGACGCACAAACATGTTCACAAACAAGTTTCTGTGCCCCCCCCCATAACATGTTCCACGTTCTCTACACAGTAGTTAGTGTCCAGAATCGCTTGTTACGCTGAAACGAGATTCGTTGGAGAATATCACTCTAGATCAGTGTTGTAGATCCCAACCGACATTTCCCTTACACCAGCTCAATCTCTCCCTATAAGGGCTAATTTGAAGTCTGCTGTACCGTAAGAGCTTCCGTGCATATAAAGTAAATTTATTTAACTGCCGTGAAATGGTTCTTTCAGAAATATGCAGCGGTAGCGGTTGCAATGTTAGCAATTTTCTGTCTAACAGTGAAATTTCTTTCCCTTTTTGCCACGAGGGCTGCTTAACGATCCTCCGAAGAGGCGGTGTTCTTACCAAATTAACTGGCATGTTTTTGCAAAGCATTTCCACTTTCAGGGACCTTCTTTAATCGCGAGATAACACTTTTTGATACACCAATTGCAGCGACTACAGTGGTGACACTTTGACCGGATTCCAGTCGTCCGACTGTTCTTCCACGATCATAGGTACTCAAATGATGTCTTGCTGACATTTTGCCTTTAATTACTGCATAAACCAAATATATTTTTTGAGTAAAACTGTTTTTAATATTTAGCGTTATTTTTGTCAAAGATCAAATAGGGTGAATTTTCGCTCAAGTCATAATTTAGACTGTACTGTTGTTTATACAGATAACGAAGCTTGGTCTACCACGCCCCCCTGAACTTAAACTTCCAATTGGCCAGCAACCTGAGACGCAATTTTGCATAAATCCCTTCTACTCCTTATTTTAGAAATACTAGTGATTAATTTATATCTGAGACACTTTATTTTTTTTCCATTTATCTAACTTTTCCAAAATAATAAAAACATTTCATTCCATTTCTTTTAGCTAAGTTTCTTATTATTGTTATTAAAATTAATAAGACACGAAAATTTAAAAAAAAGTAAAGACCGGGGCGAGACGAATAAGCACTCTATTATTCGTGCCCATTTAGTTCAAAACTTATTCTTTGTGAAAATTATAAAGTTATCTAAAACACTATGATAGTTGAAAAAAATATCAACACCTAAAAAAGTTTTCAACGCTGCATATACGTGCATATTCCTTTTAATCGAGAAAATTGATGAATTGCAAAATTTATACCAACAATGGGGATAATTTATTTGTTTTTACATTTTGTTTCGTTATACAGTTTTTGAATTATTTTTCTTGTTTTTTTTCCTACACATTCATACTACATGTTATTCTTATGTTTGCAGAAAGTAATTTATTGCTTATAAATATGTTTTTTTTTTTCGTTAATACTTTTTTTAGGTTTACTTAAAGTAATTTTATTTAAAAATATTTTTCCTTCGTTCAATCGGCAAACTTTAGCCGATTATAAATAAAATGAAATACTCGTGTTTTTTGCATTCTAATTTAAAATTCTGTTAATTTATTTATTCATAATAATGTCATGTAAATATCAGCTGTAAGGGTTATTTCTTAATATTGCATTCAGTTTTGCGCCCATTTTAAAGTATTTATTTTGCTTTTACTCGGTACACTTCCATATTGCATGTTACAGTAATACTTACATCATCGTAGTTTCTTATTAAAAGTATACTTTAAATTATAATATCTAAAAAAAATTTTTAGACCGATCAATCGGCAACATTTGGTCAATTATAAATAATCGGCAAAGAGGCCGATTATGGCCGATTCATTGATACTGCAGATTAGCTATGAACCTAGGCTATTTATTATCTAATGAAGTAGTAGTGACTTATTAGTACTTTTTGACAGTCTGCACATATAATCATACATTTATAACATCCAACTACGTCTACTCTAATGAGTACAGTTGATTTTAGATTTAGGCTACGTTAAAATAAAATAATTATATGAACTAGCTAAACTTAGACTAGCACTAGGTAAACTCTTGGTAACCTAGTTCTGGTTATGTTAGAACAACACTTTAGTTCTCTTAGTAGTTTTTAAAGTCCTTTTTCATTGTTTGATAGATCAGACGTACTTTCGAAATTTCGCCCTGGGTAAAGTGAAACGGTCCATTCCCTTTCAAATTAGCAGGCACATATAGCATTTTTTTTTTCAGGAACTTCTAGTATGTCTTCATGGAGTGGCCAATCGTATAACTGGAACTCTTTTTTAGTTTTTTTACACTGCACAGTAGGGTGGGGCGAAAAATAAAAAGTTTTTCAGATTAACTTCTAATAGTTGCCAAAAGTTGTTTTTGGTGATAGTTAGGTTTTGTGTAAAGTTTGAGAAAAATCGGTTAATATCTTCAGGGGGCGCTGCGATCGCCAAAGTTTTACCATAGCTTTGTTAATGGATTTTATGGTTAAAATATCAACAAGAATGCCTTTAGCTAGTCTCTTTGCGTTTTTTTGTTTTACTCAAAAGATGTTTTCATGCATTAAAAGCATATAAAATGACTCATAAATATTGTTTTATATGATATATTTATATTTAAAAAAAATCACTTTTTTTCACGTATTTGTTTCTTTTTAAATGCTTGAAATATAAATATATCATATAAATTAATTTTTGTGAGTTATTTCGTATGCTTTGAATGCTTGAATATATCTTAGGAGTAAAAAAAAATGCAAACAACCTTGGAACGCTTGGTATTTTTAAGGAAAAATTAAGAATACATTAAATTAAAACACTTTTATTCTTAGTAATAGCAGCAAAAAAACGTCTTAAAAACGTTAATAGAAATAATAATTATGTATCAATGACCACGTAATACAATAAACGCAAATCTTTCAATAAAAACGAATCAATAAACTGAGAAAACATGAACAAAAAAAATTTTAGGAGTTTTCCCTGGGCTTTGACGTTGACTATGACTTTCCACTTTGACTTGGGAATTTTTCTCTTGAGACTTTCCTTTTTTTATTTGACAATCATTTTGTGTAAAATGCGAACTAAGAGATTTTCTTTCCTTAGGTCCTGTCGCTCCCTCCTGCAGCTGGATTGGTAAAAAGAGCCGTAATGTCTTGGATATCTATAGAAGCGATATCAGGCACTGATGGGTAAATAAATGAATTGTTGAGAGATTTTCTCACGTAGCTCACTTCGAACTCTCTTTGAGACAGTTTTTTCGTAATACAGACTACATAATGAATTATGCTTCTTTTGCAGAGAAATTTTACCAGAAAAAATGCTCCAACTGATATGCTGGTAGCCAAAGGTGGGTTTATTTTCTCGTCGTCTTCTTCTTGTGGAAAAACATATGAAGAACTGTCTTCTGTGGAAGAAAACAATTCTTCATATGTTCCAAGGTACAAGACCCTTTTTGTTCCAATGTACAACATGAGCTTCCATTTTGGAAAAACGGAAACTACCTGAACCTCACATTTTTCTCATTAAAATTGGTATGAAATTTGGTTTCTAGATAGTATCAAGCACCATAACGGATAACAATGAAACACTTACCTTCAAAAATGTGGGAAATATGAGTCAAACTTGACAATCTCAAAAAGTTACTTTTTTGTCACTTTTATCAGTTCGCAACCCAAACGTTGTCTTGAACTGATAAAACTACACTGACAAGTTATGCCTCCCAAGAGAAGGTTTTAGACCTGGAAAGATTCAATACATAGCAACACCAGCCGGAGCTAGTTCAAACGTTTCAAGGTACAATGTTATCAAGGTACAACAGTCTCCCCTACATCAATAGTCGTAGTCTTGGTCACATTAGTGACTCCCAAACATATCACTTACAAAAAAAAAAATAAATAAATAAATGAAAACGTGAAAAAAGTCATGAACTTTTAAGGTAAGTTCAACATGAATGTTTTTTTCATTCTATAAAAAAAACATTCAAAGCATCTTATAAAGTTTTAAAAAGGTGTATTGCACTGATGTATACATATGACACTTTGTTTAAAAAATTTTAAGTTGTCTAAGCATTTTTTTTTTTTTTCATTTTGACTGCGTTTCTTATTGCTCCTGTCTCTTATAACGCATGTCTCTCCTAGATTGCATTAATGGTTGTGCTGTTCATAAAGCTTTGAATAAGAACTGATAGAAATTTAAATTGAAGGAAAGAAAATAAAAAAAAAATTTCTGCCTTCCAAATTGATTATAGTTTGCTTTTAAAATAGGCCTTTTGTCTATGTTACCATGACGAAAATTATTGAGAAGTAAATAACGAGAGACATACTATGTCAGAACGTAATATATTTTGACAATGTTTCTTACTTCTTAACAATAAATAAAGAAATGCATATGTGTTCTTTAAAAAAAAATCTTAATGAAAGTAATTTGAGTTTCAAGATAAAAACCCTTCGGAATTTCTTCAAGATGAGTTCATTACCTGTTTTATCTGCTGAAACCTCTTTACTATGATGAAGAACCGGGGAAAAAATTCAAGCTCGTTTTTAGTTTTAGTTATTTTACCTGAACAGAAATCGATAGAATGCAATTATTGTATTGGAATTTGTTTACGGTGTGATTTTTTTCTCTTTTTCCCTTAGAAATTGCTTTGATTATTCTCGCTAACTTTAAAAGGATTTAATGTGCTTCTTTCTGATGACCTTTCAAGTCGGTGATAAAGTTCATTCTCTGAATGCATTTTTTTTCTGTTTTAAAAGTAAATGTATGTAAGGAATTCCTAATAGAAAGGTTTTTATTGAGTTCTATTAGGAATTCTGTTGGACCGCCTTTTACATACACTATTCTAACTATTGACTCCCCCCTTTCACATAAACTATTGCAAATGAAAATAAGCTATTCGGTTTTTATTGCTATGAAAATATATGCTTTGGGCGCAGTTGAGTAGTGGTTTGTACTTTTATGTAATTTTATAATTATATAGCAACATTGACATTGTACGCACTACATGTTGAAAGAATGTAGCACAGGCTAAAAATATCAGTTTTTATGTAATACTTCAAAAACAAAAAATCTCAAAACCCAGGATTCATTTCACTTTTTATGCTCAGATTAAAAGTTAAAGCCGAAAGTAAAAAGTAAATTTATTACTCGACAATGCTATTTAAACTTCTAAATTTATTTGAAAAAATCAAATGCGTGCTAGAATTGTAATGAACCCAAATTTTAGAAAAAAAAATAAAAAAATATATATGAAAGTAACATCAAAAAATGCAAGTTATGCATTTTTATTTTACATTTTTCCGGATACATCTATACATTCCTTATAGGAAAATGCTTAATTCTTCTCGGAATCAATGTATCGCTTTTATCAGTTTTTTGAATCCCACTCGCATTTGACATTTTCTTTTCGGAAATCTGCCAATTTTATTCAGCTGTCACCAATGATAAATGGGGCACGGTTAACTGAAAGAACTGAATAAAAATGGAATAATAAAAAGTAGACAGTGTGATGATTTGTAACCAATCTATCGGCTGTCTTCACAAAACATTTTCGTGAAAATTTTCAAACATGTTTTAAGCATATACATACTCACAAATGAAAAAGGCAAACAACCGGAAACTTTTAATTTGCATTACTTACACTTAGATATTCAAAAGTTAAACTCAACTTTTAGGCAAAAAAATTATTCAAAATTTTTATAGACTAAAAATAAAAGTAGCTAACGAACGACTTAAGTAATACTATTTAGTCTTCTGAAAAAAATTATAAGGTTCGATCCAATTTTTTATTTTTGTGCAAACCTAAAGCACATTTCAATTTCACACTTTTTGAAGATTTTTTTTGTATTTCTGAATAAATCTATCTTTGAGGTTTTTTGTAAATTAGCTATATACACACAATTGGCTATTGAGTAAACACAAGTAAATGAGGGATCAATAAAAAATTGAGTAGTATGTGGTAGTTAGTATAATTGATAAACAAAACTTCTAAGTTTTGGACGCGATGTGTAGCAATTTTGCTTGAACGACCCCTCACTTTTTTACAGGGGGGGGGAGGGGATCAGGGATTGTTGTTGTTCATCCTTTGGTTTTTGAGCATGTTATTTTTGAGCATGCCTATAATTCTTGTTCATCGTAAAGACGAGATTAGATAACTCAACTCAGCGAGTTTATTAAAATCCGTTATTCTATGCCTCATCATAATCAACAATGGCAAACGTAGCGAACGTTTTAAAATGGAAATCTTACCTGTAGTTTCTTGCAACATCTGCATAAAAACTTTTAAATTGTTAGATTTTAATTTCCAATACTGTTACATGCAGCTCACAAATTGTCATCCTACACTAAAAAATGGATGTTATTTTTACAGAATATTATAGTCAATTTTATAGTAGTTGCTAATTTTACACTGATAAACTATAAAATTGCTAATTTTACAGTTTGTTATTTTGCATTTTAGTTTTAAACTGGAACCTCTGCTGCCAGTATTATACTGTTGTTTTTACAGTATAATACAGCTAATTTTGTGTTAATAAACTGTAAAATTGCTGCTTTACAATAATAAACTGTAAAATGGTTAGTTTTATAGTTGATTACTGTGCATTTTACAGTTTTAAACTGGAACCGCTGCTGCTATTTTGTAAAAACAACGGTTTATTTTTTTGCTGTTAAAGAAAACCTATAGCAGAATTTTCATCTTAATATTGTTTACACAATGGTTAACAGTTATGTGCCCAAGTAGCACACTTTGTTTTTTAAAGGTTGTAAAATGGTTATTAACGTTGTGACAACGGATTAAAAACGTTTATAAAACGTTTAAACGTTTTTTGTGTTACCTGAGTGAATATGTGGAAGTGTTTTATTTTCATCTTGCTTCAAATGTTTTGCTGTAGCATGATTGTAAATTATATTCGTTATTTATTTACTTATTATAAAAACTTATTTATCCCAATGAAAAACTGTGTCTGATGATTAAGCAAGCCACTTATGCATTAGTTATGCGACGGTTAAGTAAGTATTATTTTTCTTTTATTTTCTTTTTTTTTTTTACTACATAGTATTTATTATTTAATTCTCTAATTACTTTGCTTAACATAATGCTAATCTTTGTTTTTTTAGTTTATTTTATTCAGTTACAAAGTTTTCTCAATAGTAGTATGTAATCTCAAGAGTTCATCCCAATACTTTCGCAGTCGTATAATTAATGCGTCAGTGAGCTTTTCAGAAGATTGCAAATGTTGACCTTTAGTGCTCCTTAACCTATCTCCAGCTTTCCTTCGGAAAACAAATCATCCGTTCCTCTTAGTAAATGAGAAAATTGTGCAAATAAGTTTGACAAAGACCTTTTTGTATCGATTGATAAAGTATTTGAAGAAGTTGTTGCCAAATTACTTTCTAGAAGACTTTGCAGATGATATTAGTATCCAATTTAGATGAAAAGTAATTTCTTTCTGACGAAAATCATTGACTGAACCAATGCACGACCTTTGCATAAATTTAAGGTTCTGATACTAAGCAAGAGAACTAAATCTATTGCAAAAAAGAAGAATTTATTTTTAAATAAAAGCTGAAGTTATTTTATAATTGTGTCTTGTATAACTTTTGTTCAGATAAATAGAGAAAATAAGTAAAACTTCTGAACTCTCAGGCCTGTGCTTATGAGCAAAATTTTAAGAGGGGCTCAAGCATTTACCCCGTGGCTTAGCAATATATTTTTAACGTGGAAAACAATTTGAGTTCAAATTACAGTTAGTAAATTTGACATTTTTACTAACATATTCATTAATGCCTGAAGAAGAAATGTTTATATTTCTGTTGAAAAAGTAGCACTGAGGAAAGGAAGTACTAATTTGTAAGGGGGCCTTGCCCTCCATTATAGGCGCAAATGCTCTCAGATAGGCATTAATTTTGATGTTTGTTGATGATAAGATTGGTTGTTTATTAAAAAAAAACATGAACAAATAAATAAATAACTAAACAAAGTGTGTTACATTTGTTTATTTATTTGTTTACATATCGATTATTTTTCAATTGTGACCTTTGTATGCTGAATGTAACGGAAAAAAACCTCAATGAATTAGAATTGCATGCTTTGTTGAATATCAGAAACTAATTACTTATTTTCTGATTGTTATTTCCCTATTGTTAAGTATATTTCACATTTTCAATACTTCACTATTGTTAAGGCACTAATTTCTCGATCTTCTCGTTTTTTTTCCTTGTTTGAACAAAGTCCCTTGTTCAGTTAAAGTTACTGTTTTAAGTAATGTCTACAATGATAGGTTAACAAATCAATCACTAATTGAGGCACTTTTTGGTCATGTTCTTTTTCTTTGTCGTTTGATTACTTTGAGACGTACTCTAAATTTTTATAAATTCCACAAAGGTGAAATTTTGCAAATACTAAACTGTTTTCAAATTGGACCAAGTTACAAGCTAGAATCTAAGTGGTGAAATAAATGCCTGAAAGGTTGTATATTACCATTGAGACAACTCCAATCATATATTTTTTGCTATTTTTATTTTCTTCTTAAATAATTCTTTGCTACACTTTAAAAAAATAATTCTGTTTTTACAGTATGCTACAACTAATTTCATGGTAATAAACTGTAAAAATTGCTAAATTCACCGTAATAAACTCAAATTGCTACTTTTACAGTAATAAACTGTAAAAATACTAATTTTACAGTTTTTAACAGGAACCTCTACTGCCAGCATTATACTGTTGCTTTTAAAGTATAATACAGCTAAATTTTACGGCAATAAACTGTAAAAATGCTAGTTTTGCAGTTATTAATGTGCATTTTACAGTTTTAAATCGGAACCTCGGCTGCCAGTATTATACTGTAAAAACAACAGTTAATTTTTTGCAGTGTACGGTTTCATGTCTTCTTAATGATAAAAGTGCAATAATCTTTGTAAAGCTTAGTTGAGTTGTATATCTGTGTGGAAAAACGGTAACGATGACACCTGTTCTGTTATAGGAAAATAAATTAAAGTTGAAAGCTTAATGTACTGTCAAATCATCTAATGAGCTTTTCTCTGCGTTCGCTATATTTTACCTAATTACAAGTACGATTAAACAAGCCCAAACTTAATATTTAATAGAAAATTTCATCACTTTTTTATGTAAATTGCTGTTCTCATACTATTCACCAAAATTTCGCACTACTACAGACAACATTTAAAAAAAATGAAATAATATGTATTGCTTATTGCTAACTCCATATTGTTAGACTCAAAAACTAAACCAATTCATTTTTTGTAAATGTACCTGGTATCCCTTTGTACCTGGTATCCCTATGTATATATTTTTTTTTTAATCAAATATTTCCTTACTTACTTCAGTACATAAAATTGCACCTTTATCTACACATACAAATATTTTAAATTGTAATATCCCGTTATTTTAAACAAATATCAACAAAAAATGGAATAATAAAAAGTTCAGCTTCGATATTTCAAATAAAGACTCGTATATTAAGCTTTCATTTGTTTATTTACTTATTCCCTTATGTTTTGTGTACATAGCGTCTTTGATGCGCTCTAAAATGCATGTTTTTTAAAAACTTCAATAATATATGTTTACATCTCATGAATTTTTAACAACCGAAAAATAAAATACAAGTCGTATTGAAAAGTAAGGTTTTAGGTTTTTGTAGTGTAATCTTCCACGTCTAGATTTATTGCGGATCAACAAAACTTATGATTTCAAACATCGAGTCCAAAAGCAATAAATATCCAGTAGCAGTAATAATGAAACTCATCATTTATGCATTACTTTATTGAAAGCATGCTTCAAAAATGATATTTCTCATAAAATCTTAAAACATGTTCCTTGTCCCTCTAGTTTGTAGAATGTAATAACGCGCGTTATTCTCAATTTGGTTCGGGATTTTAGATTGTAAATAACTTTTATCTTTCTTTTTGCTTCTTTTTTTCCGAAGACAAACTATGTTTTCTACATTTTTGCACAAAATGCAAAACATATTAAAAAACACGAAGTATATTTGCAAAAGTTGCGTTTTTTGAAAAACGGTCATTTTTTCTTCTTCTCACATTCTGTAAACGCAGCTGAGATTACTTTACATGAACTTTGAATTGTTTTAAGATAATTTAACTAGTTTAAATCAAATATGAACATAATTTGATTTTAACCAAAAAAGAAGTACCTGAAGTTGTATTCCATAAAAATTTATTCGGAGGCAAGTAGAAATATGGTAATTCAAAGGCATTATCATAAGATGAGATTCCAACGTTATTATAATATTTACTTTCTTTCTAAAAAAAGGAAAAGTAATCAGGAAAGATTATATTTCAAGTGGATGTATTTCTCAATAGCTACGTAACAAAAAGGTGCTAATTTACACTGAAAATTGGGAAACATGTGATATGGTGAATAAATACTTTTCTGAGAAAATTTAAAAAAAAAAGAAAAAAATCAGAAAAATAAACAAAATTATAAGTAAAAAGCATTTCACCCTGACATAACACACTTCCATTACTTACAATTGATCAACGATGCTATGCATGATGTAAGCAGAAAATTAAAAACACAGACTACCATTCAAATACGAAGGATAATCGAAAAATAAGTTTCCTTTGGCGACTATGCTGCAATGCTAAGCACATAAGTCTTATCTGCATTTTTTAACAACATTGAGTTATCGCTAACAGGTGGCTCTTTGTGACGTATTTTACCTAAATACAAAATTATATGGTCGTTTGAGAAGGGGAAATATATTTTAACAACTTCTGAAAAAGTTTCATCTAAATCAAATACATGGTAGCGCAAAACTTTAAAGAGTAACATCTCAGTTTCAGATCAACTGCAGACACCACTTTTGCACTTAGCACGGCAATATGGGCATAGGTGTGTAAGACACGACACAACTTTATTTGTCAACATACTTACGAAGCATGTTGAAACATTTTTCTTACCGCTTAATAATCTTCCATAAGCGCTCCAAGAAAACAACAGTTTTTCTTACAGCCGAAGGGTTGAGCAGCCATAATTGAATTCAGAAACAGTGGCATCACAATCTCAGATCAGGCATTCTGATGATAGATGACAACAAGAGATTACACTCGGCAATGGCAACACAAAAGCATATTTCTTGCCTACGCCATCCGCCATGTCGTCCTGAAAATTCCACACCTAGTGAATTTCATCTGCTTCCAGCTTTGAAGAAGAATCTTGGTTGAAGGGGCTTTGGAAGACGTTTCTGAATTCAAATAGGCCGTTAGGACTTTTTGAAACTTATTAAACGGTAGCGCAATTTTCACAATGCCCTTGGTATGTATGTAGAAATTTAAAGTTTTAACTTATGCTTAATGCTTGACTCCATTTTGTGACTTTAATATACAACTTTGATCGCAGTCAACAAAGGAAGCTTAAATTATACTCTTCCTCGTAAATATATATTGTCGGAAAGTCTCGATCATAAACACTCCCGCTCGGAAAGAGTAGCGACTGCACTTTGCTCAAAGGAGTTATAGTCCTACTCTAGTAAACTGACCTACGACATTGACAGTGTTTACCTATATTTCGTGCAATAGGAAAGTTTAATTGCCGTGGATTAGAGCAGAAGACTTTTAAAAAACGACCATAAAAATTTCCCAACTTTATTCAACGCCAAATACCAGAGCCTATTATCCATACAAGAGGCACACATATACGATGCTGGCGATCAATTCACCAGAGAAGCACAATACAAGTAACATCATAAATAAAAATAAATTACTATTTATTAACCAAAAGATTTGATTGCCACGGAGACATTTGGATGGTTTTCAAACTTATTCAAAAATTACACAAAACAATGTGCGTATCTTCTTGTCAAACGTTGCCGAATCAAAATAGTCAACTTTTAAAAGTTAAAAATATTCAACCCAAAAAAAAAATCTTAAAAATTAAACTGAAATTTGCTTAAAATTCTAACTTTAGAAATTAGATTCAATAATCAATTTTACTTAGGTGCAATTTTTGATAGTTAACCATTTCATTTTACAGAAATGAATTGAAGTTTGTGGCAAACGATAAATATTTCCGGACTAATTATTTTTTATCAAACTGTTTTTCATTAGTAGCTTTAGTATGCAGTTGAAGACTTGTTTTTCCTGTTCATATGTTGCATGTACATACCACAAAAAAAAAAAAGTTATTTCAAAACATCAATATATTTGGACACTTATAATTTGTTAAATTTATAATTGATATTTTAGTATTATTTTATAATGAATATGCGATTTTAATTACTCCTATTTTTGTATCTTTTTTTTAATAGATTTAGAAAGAAAATTAAAAGCTTCAGACTGGCACTTTCAGTTGAGTTTCTCGAACTCGTTAAAATTTAATTACAAAGTAAGAATGAAGCGCTTGGTATTAAATAAAATAAATTTTGATCAATATTCTGGGATAGAATCTTTGTTATTTCCTTGCACGGAAATAACTAATTTAGCTATAAGTAAAGGGGGAAAAACACCTAACACGCAAAAATGCAATTTTGCATTTCTGTTTGCATGACTATCATATTGTCAAAAAAGTATGCTGAAGAATTAATATTCGAAACATATAGTATAAAAAAGTATGACTGAAGAAAAATAAAAATAAATGTGTGAATAATTATTTTTGATGGAAATATAAAGCAAAGACTAGTGTACAAAGGACTACAAAGTTTGTCTTTACTCGAAATACAAATAGAAGCGTTTTCTGGTGGTGGTGCATACACTGAAGAAAAAAAATAAAAAAACACACACAGTTGTTTTTACAATATACATAATACTAGCAGTCGAGGTTCCAGTTTAAAACCGATAAAAGCACAGTAATAAACTGTAAAACTGTTAATTTTACAGTAATAACCTGTAAAACTAATAATTTTAGTTTATTACTGCGCATTGTGCAGTTTTAAACTTTAACCTCTGCTGCCAGTATTATACTGTAAAAACAATAGTTTATTCTTTGCAGTATATTTTGCATTAAGGAACGAGTTCATTCGTTCGCATTATAAAGGTGCTTTCGCCCTACTTCCAAAACTAGTGTTTTATTTTTTTCATATTTTATTTTTCATCCTTCCTAAAGTTGAATTACACTCGTTGATTCCAATCCGAAAAAATCCTTTTACATAAAGTAGTGAACGTTGGAGCCAAAAAATGCGTCTTTTACATAGATACACATTCGTGACGTAGCCAAAAAAGGGTGCTACAACATTGTCACGTCCTGAAGTTAACGTAGAGCATTGTGAAAGTCAAGACTGCTGCATCAAATAAATAGATGTTTACCAACTTGAAGTCAATACTGCTACACCAAAAAAGTAGAGCATTCTTGAAGTCAACACTGCTACACCAAAAAAGTAGAGCATTCTTGAAGTCAATACTGCTACACCAAAAAAAGTAGAGCATTCTTAAAGTCAACACTGCTACACCAAAAAAGTAGAGCATTCTTGAAGTCAACACTGCTACAATAAAAAAGTAGAGCATTCTTGAAGTCAATACTGCTTTCGCAAAAGACTAGAACGCTCTTGAAGTCAGCATTACTGCATCAAGAAACAGTAGAGCATTCTTGAAAGAAGCACTGTTACTGAAAGAAGCAAAAAAGTAGAATTCTTGAAGTCAGCAATACTGCATCAAAAAGAAAGAAAACAGTAAAGCATTCTTGAAGTCAACACTGCGCTGTTAAAGTGCCACATATGCACTGCGTAAAATTGCCTGACTGAAAATTTGAAGTCTGTTAATGCGGCAGTAAGAATGTTGAACGCAAAAGCATTTGATCATTGCAACTGAAATATTGCTGCATGCTCAATCGTATGGAAAAGTTTATTAAAGTTACAGTCCATTGTTAGTTGAGCATGGTGTGTTTATTAGTTGTGAAAAAAAGAAAAGAAAAAATAACTGCTATACCAAATAATTAGAACAAGCATAAAATTTAACGCTGTTACAGAAAAAAGGAGAAAGTTCTTAAAACAAGCAATGGATGCAACACTACTACATGGAAATGGTAGCTTTTATGTTGGAATGGCAGAAATCTTTTGAAATAAAACTATGTATATATTTTTTTTTCTTATTCGTTGCATACTCAGATGAATTTAACGCGTATATTTATTCACCATTTTCTTTCAAGCATTTAGTGATTCCATCATTCATAAGACCTTGCAAAAAGGAAAAAAACTTTGATATTTCTCATATTGGAAATCAATTGTTTTGAAGTTCACTTTTGTCGTCGCTGACTTTGGCTCGTAAGTTTAGTACATATTTCTTCAGTGAGATAAGCTAATACAAGTAATTTGAATATTAAGATAAGTCTCAAGTGAATACTGCGTAACAGTACGTGGATTTTCCTGAGGTTATTTCGAAACTCTGCAGATAAAACAATACGTGTTTCCTTTTTAGCCATGAAGTTAAAGAGAAATCAATGGGAAGTGATTCTTGCATCGAATTTTCTTTACAAAAATTCTTCTGTGACAAATTACAAATATTTGTCTTTACGTGCTTCAATGATGTTCACTGCAGTTTTTTATGCATAAAAAAAATTACTGGTGTTTATAAAGTACTAAGCTTATAATGAAAAATCATGGGAAACTCCCCCATTATTTATTTTAATAATTTGCGTTTGAATAATTGATTTTTCAAAATTGTATCACTCACTAAATGAAAAAAAAATCAAACTAAGGATTAAAAAAAAAAACACATCATTTGATGAGAAAGTACTTCAATAACGTATTTATTTAATTTCAGTTTAGGTCGCATGTTTTAAACTTCAAGCATGATTAAACAGCTTTTAATGCTACATGCAAAATATATTTACTGTTTTAAAATGCTTTATTATTGTTTATCATTATTAGTATAGGTTAAATCCAATGTGATATCAATTTTCATGAAAACTGTCTTTTAAGTAAATGGCATGCTTTTCTGCAAGCCTTGCTTTGTTATGAGAAAACAATTTGGTAAGATGTTGAAGGTCCTCTTAATTCTAAGGATGTGTTAGAGAATAACTTAAACTTTTTCTGGAGCATTTTTTACTTAGAAAGTTCTTCATTTATTATCCTTAATCGATTAGTTCTGATGCCTATTTTCTTCTTCTGCGTTTTAGCATGATTAAAGTTACTTACTAGGAATAGTAATAAACCTTTCTCATTTGTGAAATCGTTGGACAAGACATTCTTGAACGCTTTTACTGGGATGAATCTCTAGCCCATAACAAGTTCTTCTAGTTGAAATGCGTGTAAATGCTCTTTTTTTTATGTCCCTTCACAAATTCTTCATTCCTTTCAAAAACGGCACAGCTCGAAAATTAGCGATTTTGAGGTATGCTACTGTTAAAGGTGCGTGTGAAAATGATAAATTCATAATGAATTATAATAATTTAAATCATGTTAAATAAATAGTAATATATAGATAAATTGGATTTGCACCATTGGGTTCGTATAGTGGTTATACATTGCGTTGTGGTATTTAAATCAAAATCTGGGATTAAATCCCTTAATAAACTAAAAATTGGTTATATTACAGTATTAAATTAAAATTGTTGCTTCTAAAATTGCTAATTTAACAGTTTATTACAGTGCATTTTCCAGTTTTTAACTGGAACCTCTGTTACCAGTATTATACTGATGTGTTTACATTATAATACAGCTAAATTTTACGGCAATAAACTAAAATTTCTAACTTTACATTAAGAGACTGTAAAATTGCTAGTTTACAGTTTATTACTTTGCATTTGAGTTTTAAATTGGAACCTTGGCTGCTAGTATTATACTGTAAAAACAGTAGTTCATTTTTTGCAGCGTAGTTTTGAACTCCCATAAAGAAGTAGCATAGCTCTGCAAGGATTGCATTTCAATTACTCAATATTTCACAGTTCGAAATCAAACATGTCACTTTTCATTATGAAATATTTCAGAAATGTTCTTTTCAAGAGTGTCACATCTTTGTTGTTCTAGAGCAGTTGGGTAAACAACATCAGTGTTGTTTAGCGAGAGTCCGAAAACAGTCGCTTAAAAAAAAAATAGCATTTTCTCATCTTTTTTATCACAGACACATTACTTGCATTTATGTCTGTATTATAATTAAAACAATTAGTGACAATAACGAGATATTTTGAGAATGCAAGAACGTCATAAATAACATGCAAATTTTTAAATTTTACAATTCTTGAAACTAATAAAAATATCAGAATTCCTTGAAAAATACCTTACACATGAAAAAAATGTTCCATTAGTATAGTTTTATCGAAGACCTTATTACTTTTGAGCTAAAAAATCGTTCTCCTGAACAGTCATGTTTTGACATTGTGGATGGGAGCGACCGATATAATTACACATGGTTTTGCATGGCTGTATCCTTTTACATCAAGATTGAATAAATAGAACCGACATAATACAAATCAACACATAAATGTAAAACATCGTTTAAATGCAAAAACCATATATAAAAATGTTTAAAATATTTTGTTTCGTTAACTACTACCAATTAATCCATAAATGTGAAAATAGTTTCCAGCTGCCGAAATTTTAAAACAATAGGTACACGCTTTTCATTTTCATTAAAGTGTATTTTACAATTTAAATATAATATTTATAGTTTAACGTTTAATCGATCTTGCTAAAAAAAAGGAAAAACAAAGGTTAGTTGAATTGAGTTTGATTAGTGAACAATTTCCGTTTAAGTGTTGAGAAATGTAGCGACAAATTTGTTATTAGCAGGGTTATATTGAACCGGCCTGTTGTATTTGACAATGATAAAGAAACAATTGAACTTCGTCCCCAAAACTGGTCACTTTATGTGTAAACATTTTGAAGAGCTATGTTCACTTTCCAGCAATACATGTTGCTTGCCCTCTTCAATTTAAAAAGGAGCTTCTGCTTCGTTAACCAGATCATTATGGTGATCCAGCACCCGATAGCGAACTAAACAGTGGGTGGTAACGCTGACCTTGATGGGTAGTGGTAGGTAGTGGGGAAGGGTCAGGATGACAGCTACAGTGCGATGGTATACATTGAGTTGTTTTCTTTTATTCTTGGACTCGTTCCACTACGAAGCTTTTTTGAAATCCCATTGCTTCAGAAGCTCTTTCTAAAAAGTTTATTGCGAAATTTTCTAAATAATATTTGTTTCATTCAAATGTAATATATTTTGTTAGTGCTAGTTAGCTAGTATGGTTATAAATTGGGTTTTGCAATTCTACTTTTAAATTGCAGCAATCAGAGAAATTAAATCTAAAGTATATTTTTATAGGCATTTTATTTGCTATTATTGATAAAGAAATTACTTTCCTCCATCTGAAATGTGCAACATTAAATTCTTTATATGAAAACTTAATTGCAAAATGTATTTCGCTCAAATCAAATTATACGCCCAATCGGGGAGGATTGGAATTTCAATCCTATTACCTGAAAAACATTTTTGGTTATGTTTGTATAACATATCAAACGTTTTATCCATTATGTAATAATACTTATCATTCTATAGTGATTGAATTAATGTATTCCGTCAACCTAACTCTGAATCTAATCGTAACGAACTTGATCACAGATTCCCTTAGTTCACAAATAGGTGAATCCCAGATAAAAAGGTTTTTGTTATGTGTTAATACTTTCTCTTGAAGGAAAGAAAATAGAACAACATAAAAAGCCCAAATGAACAAGAAAATTGAAGATACGTGTTTTGGCGTTTCAATGAACTCCTTTTTCAATGCAAACAATGTGAGCTTATGGATGAACTCATTTGTGTTTTTTACGTTGTTTTATTTCCTTTTATTTTTCAAACATAAATGTATTGATTCATTTCTAGATATGGTAGTTAAATTTTTGATTTAAGTAATTATTTTTCTCAAACTGCCAGTGAGTGCTCTTATCAGGGCCTGATTACTGAATAGGCCAACTAGGCCGCGGACTACGGCCCCTACAATTTAGGGGCCCCCAAATGGCTAAAATTGTTGTAGTCAATGCCTAAATTTGTTTTATCCCATGCTTAAAATTGAAAAGATTCATTATGGAGGGTCCAAAAAAAGTATTTGGCCTAGGGCCCCGTGATGTCTTAATCCGGCCCTGTCTCCTATATAATTTCCCTGTGACACAGGATACATTCTCCAAGCCGCAGAACTTCAGTTGGGGTCAGCCTTTAATGAAACTTAACTGATAAATGGAACTTGTTTCCCAACATTTTCTGCATATCAAAAACTAGAGAAAGCCATAATTCGTAACGGAGAATGCACGTTAATAGGGCAATTACATGTTGCCCTATACTAAGGTGTAAATATTAAATCTAGAAAAAACACTTCTAAAAAAAGTAATATTTTTGTAATCAGTCTTTGACCTATATTTACATTATTGTTAGATTTATAAGTTGCCTATAATATTTATGTTAAATTACTATGCAACAAAATTTGACATATTATAATGCATTATTTATAGCATACATCACCAATACTTACAACGAATGTATTATGTACAGTATACTATCATATAAGATATTGTTAAATTTAATATCAGTGGCGCAGAGATAGGAGATTTGGGAAGTGTCCCCCCCCCCCCCGAAACTTTGATCTGAATATTACTGCCAATCTTAAAACAGTAGTTTGAACACATGTAAGGATTTTTTTGTTCGAAAATGAACCCTGCTGATGGTAGTTCTGGCACCGCCAGTGGTTACGATAATACCTAAGCCCTAAATTGTTTTATTGTTCCACTATACAGTATAGCAAAGAAGGAATGGAGGTCAACAAATAAGGATAGGGCCTAGCCTCCACAAGAGTTAGTCAGGTACCGGTAGTACGCACTAACTTGGTTGGTTGTACTAGTAGATTTTTTTTCTTAAATTTGAATGGATATTATTATCGCCAGTTGTTTGAAAAATAGAACAAATATTGCAAAATGCAGTAGAACCCCGAATATCACGCCTCTTCATTCCTCAAAATCGAATTATACCGGCCGTAACGTCCCCTGATATTTTAATATGTAGACTACAATCATAGAATATTTGCCTGCAAATCGGTTACTGAATATTCCTGACTGATGAGTACCTAACAAGTACAAAACTGTGATCTCACATGTTATAACGGAGCTGTAGGTAAATTCGCTCATAGATAGCTCCCGTTTTCTTTCATTCACAGAGTCTATTGTCTTGCACATGAGCTTTTTTTCTTTTCCTTCCTTCTGTATATCTACTTCTGCTTCATTAAGCTCTTTATGTTGCAAGAAAATACTCTAGCTGTCCTCCAGTACGAGTTTAATCATATGTTGATTATGATTACTATTAGTTTGTGTTTTTAACAGTAGTTTATGAAATTACTCTACGTGCAATAATACGTGACAAGATTTCAGTGTATTTTGACTGTTACGTTATTTTTCTAGCTGTTATTTTTTTTTTGAAAGTAACACGTAAATTGTATGAATATTGCTAGGGGCAGACACAGAAATAGTTTTTGAGAAGGTTCCCGACAAGCAAAAAGCGCCCCCCCCCCCGGTTCATATATTTTTTATTGACAAAAAATAAAGTTTCCATGAAGTCCTTTTTAATGTTTTCAGAAAAAAAACACCCGAAAAAGGAATAAATATACTTTAAAATACATAAATGTTACATAATAATTTACTTCGAATGTCGTAGTAAAATATCGTTTTCTACATTGTAGGAAAATCAACTACTAAACCAGAGTATAACACTCAACAAAATTGATATAACAATGCACGGTACTTACTTAGAAACACTTCCATAATGATCAAAACTGAAAAATCACTTTTATAAGAAGAATTAGATAGATTATAAGACGAAGAAGAATTCATGAACGAATCGTGATATTACATGTACCTCTGATAAACTTGTAAGTTTTACGCATTCTTTTACACTGGCCGCCGATTACAATATTAATCCCATGGCAAACCAAAATGATTTTAGTCAAATATGCTTTGTATGTGTTCTTTTTTTAAGGAAATAGTTTGAAAATGGCTACATATGCTATGGAGAAATAAATCATGAAATAGTTAATGATATAATTAGATTATTTTTATCCTTTTGAGAGTGGTCCAAACCACTGCTAACCCCACCCCCGGCACCTTAATTCCGCTACTGTTGATTCGTTTTAGACAGTTTATTCGTTTGAATTTCACTCATCCGAAATTCCGTGTACCCTGAAACGATTTTTTTTTTTTTTTTGAAAATTATTACATAAAATATTTTGAAACACAATTAAAACACAAACTAATGCAATAGCTTAAAGATCACATTAACATTTCAAATTTCTTTTGAAAGAAAGTACATTAAAAAAAAACTTGTATATAAACCATTTTTAGGAAAGACGAAACTAGTCCAGCTTTATCTGATGAAATGAAGGTACTTATTCAGCCCAATGATATTTATTAATTTTAAATTGCTTGCCATAATTCCTTTTTTTTTTTTTTTTTTTCGTTTTTCATTTTTTTATTTTACGAAAATATAAAAATTAGCTATGCGAAACTTCATTGTGTGACGAGAAAATATTTCTGCTCATCCCCGGATTTAAGACTAAAAGTAGATTTGAATCAACTATCAAAAAATAAGACATGTGACATAATCCACATTTTATGGAGTAAGTGTAATCTATTCCATCGGTCATTGTTTAGTGTCACTTTGAGTCCATATGGATCCAAAAGACATAAGATTTGGAGTATGCGCTCTTTTATTTTATAAAGCACATTTACATATGAGTTTTTTTTTTAAGTACGTTTCTGTTGTAGATTATTTATGCTCAAACAGATTAAGTAAGATTTTATACTGGCACGCTAATTATTTCAATTATTACGAAGCTACTTTTATGTTCATTTTAGACCCAGAACTAATCCAAATCTCATTTATTTGACAGCTGGAAATTGAATTTTCGGCTTAGAAATATTTTGCAAAAATAATTGATTTTTAAGAACTAGTTTTTGTCCTAAAATACATAGTTTTCGAACATCCAGCCATTTCAAGAAACGCGAGAGCACGTGCTTACTGAATGCTCTTGAACACGTGGTGTGCCAGATCTAGTGAGTGGAAACAAATTGGACTGACAGTTGACGCCCATCGGCTCTCGTCTGCTCCTTTATCGGAATTTACCTAGGAACTCCCGCAGTGCGAGAAGGGGGAAAGAAACCTAGAAAATGGCGGAAAAGCCCTCTGCCCCTACAGAAAAAACTCGGGCGACACAGTCAAAGACACATAAACCGGGGGCTACACAGTTGAGAGGAAGGACAGTCAACCTGTAGTGCGATGCGCGCATAAAACCTGTATTGTACGTCCAGGGCCGTCGCTAGCTGAAATATCTGGGGGGGTGTTGAGAATTTGGCGGCCCTGGGCTCATCATATAGGGGGTGAGGGAAATAGCTTCCCCCGAGCTTTGAAATCTAATATTTTTTATAAAGGTGGAAGGTGGACGCAATTTTTGTTTTTTTGATTTTTTCCTATAAAATTAGCATTTAGTATATTTTCTCGCGTAAATTTTTCACGCGTAATTTTTTCATTTTTCGCAAAAAATGGCCAATTTTCGGAATGCAATATCTCCTAAACCGTTGGTCCTACAGAGATCCACTTCAGCTTAAAAAAAATTCCAAATTTAGTGTTCTTTAAAATGATTACTCACACGTTTTAATCAAAAGTTTTATAGTTTAGTCATTATAAAGGAAAAACTGAAAAAAATCGGAAAATTGTACAGTTTTTCGTGAGTTAATCCGCGAGCACAGGGTTTTGAAAACTGCAAACTTAGATTTACACTACCCTAGGTGACCCAAACTACGTATTAAAAAATCAAAACTACATCGCGATTTGCAAATTTAATGTCTAATATGACTGGACTAGCAGCTGGATTTAGGCAGAAATGAGAAGTCGGGAGAGAAAAAGTTCGTCTGATGCGAGCTTTTCAAATACTATCTTTGTAGTTTTACGATTTCAAGGGATAAAGTTTCATTAAATGAATCATTGTAAGTCTGACGCGAATAACCGAATTAAACTGGTGATCAATAGAAAATAATTCTTTTTATGCTATGTCTCTTAAATTGATTAAAAATGAGAGGGAAAATAAACAACAAAAACTGAGTTTTTCTTATTTTAGAATCGTTTAAAAGTATGCAACTTGTTCAAAACAAATGATTGAAAAACGTTTCAGACAGTTATTAAAGCATATAAAATTATCCCCATTTTTAATTAACATTTATTAGATTAAGTTAGCCTCTGTTAAAGTCATAACACTAATTTTTCTGGAGGTACTTCTAGAATCGAGGAATATGGTTACTAAACAAGCTTCGGAGTTATTAATAGGCAAAATTAAAACTTCTGCTTCTATCTGTTTATTTTTAGTTTCATATGACAGCGTAACAAAAAATAATATTGTTAATAGAATACTTCAAAATCAAAATTTAAATTTAAATGACGCAAAAAAAAAAAAAAACTGTCAGATAAAGGTTAATTTTTACAAATAAAACATAATAAAAGTACAAGGAAAGAATGCTGTAATTTCCTTTAATTCCTTTAATTCAGAAAACTGCTGTACTTTTATAAATTATAAAATATAGCTAATCTGAAAAAAATGACATACATAATTTAAAAACCACACATCTGTTAAAAACAATAAAAAATAAATTCATTTTCTTTCTTCAATTAAAATAAAACTAATATAGTGGAAAATATACATGAAGTAAAACTTGGATGTCGATGCCAAGTCACATAGTTTTGTTTGATGCAGCATAAGACAAAACAACAAAACGCAATATTAACGTCATTATGGCATAAACTCACTGCTTCAACAAAATAAACATTGTTTTAAAAACATCGTGAGAGACGATTCAATACCAATACTTTTATGACCATTTTTCGCTGTCGACACGACTTGTATGTAGGAGATTAAGGCAGGAATTCAAGTGAAACACGGACGATCGCAACTCACCAATGCAATCGCAAATTTCCAAATTTGGATAAGTTACAATCGCTACGAAATGCGATTCTAATGTAATTTGACTTCCAGTAGCGATTGCAATTTGCGATCGCCTCGAAGCGATTGCAATGGTGTTTCACTTGAATTCCTGCCTAAAATACCAAATAATAAATTGCAGCGCCGTCTACGTCTTCGACAAAACTACTGACTAACTCGAGCTGGGAAAAAATTCTGCTAGCACTGAACTCACAGAGGAAGTTCCCATAACTAATAATAATTAGAACCAAATGTTAACCATTATTAGAACCGAATGCCCTCTCTCTGGTAAACAGATTTTAGCAAATCTCCTTTTTTTATCCCTTAGGCAAGATCATTCTCAAAGCCCCTCATGTTTTTCACCCACCAGGAAGAGACGAGGACAAGGATTGACAGAGTGCAAGACTGTACTTGGGGTTTGATGAGGTCGTTTGATGTACCTCAATTTTCCGCGTGCTATAAGAAATTCCCCTTGATTTTCGACACAAAACGGGGCCTTTTTTCTGCAAAACAGCCTGTACAATTACAGTTCAGTTCCGCGCATTTGTTTGTTTATTTTTTCCACCGAAAAAAATGGTCAATGAGCAGTTTTGCGTCGTTTGACTGCGATGTGAATTAGAAAAAAAATCTGGAGTATAACAGTAACTTTATACCGTGTGGCCGTGTGCACAATATTCACCAATATATGCGATTTTCATTTTGATGGTTTGCAGAGGTTAAAATAGCCTCTTCAATGTGCCGCAGAGAGGGCAACCGCATTTAATCCCCCCCCTTTTTTATTTCAGTATAATAAACTTTTATTATTATTATTATTATTATTTCTTCAAATTTACTGCATAAAAAAATTCGTTCGGTCCCAAAACAAAATGAAAAGTGTTATTTTTTTTTTTAAATTGTCTTCAGGTTAAACATTGCATTATCTTTCGATAATGGTATTTTGCGTAATTTTCTTTAATTTAAATTTATTTAAAATAAAAAATTTGGTGGGCCCTGCATATTATCTTTTTTTCCCTTTTAATTATTGCATTGATCATTTATTTTAATTTATTTAAAATATAAAATTTGGCGGCCCTCTGCATATATTCTTCTTTTTTAATATTGCATCGATCTTGTTGAATTATGTATATATAATTTTATTTGTGTTTTATTAATTTAACTAATTTTAGTTACAGAGGTTCGCGTACCTTTTAAAGCTCTCGCACATATTTATACGTACTTTTTTTTCTAAACTGGGCAGGACGACCTATAGTTTCCCGTTTACATGACCCCATGAAGGAGAAAATTTCGTATTTTTCGCAATGAATGTTGCTGTGAAGGAATCTTAACTATTTTTCGCAGCCCCAATTATTTATTTTTGATAGGTAATAATTGGGGCCGCGGAAAATACTGGACATTTTAAAAAATTCAGGTTTACTGATATTCTTAATAATGTTTAAATTATTCCGCTTCTCTTTTAAATTTCATTTAAAGTCTTGAAATATGTTTATAAAATTTCATTTTAATAATATAATAAAATTGGCGGCCCCTTTCTTCAGAAAAGTGGGGGGGTGTAGCACTCCCCCACACCCTCCCCCTTGCCGACGGCCCTGTGTACGTCTACCCAGCCCACCAATAAAATGGGAGAAAAACGTTTAATAAGAAAACAGACTTATTTTTTTCATGATTATACATAATATAAGACATTTTTGAGTGCAAAAAGTTAAATTTATGATTTTTCAGTGATAGTAAGAATCTTTGAAAAAAAAAGGTATAAAGGAATACACAACTCAAATTGTTATATTTAACTAACCATTTATATTCATACATGTTTTATCAGTTCTTATGTTGACTAGAAATATTAATAATGTAAAACTCCGCTATTCTAAATAAGTTATACTTTTATACACCCTAAATACCTTAAAAATAATTCATCGCTTAAGCTAATGTTTCAAGTTCAATCACCAATCTTCTAGCGAGAAGTATATAATACTCTTCTAAGTCTGCTAGATGACTTTTCACATAAAAAGCAGATTTTATAAAACGGAAAGAGTTTTAAAACCAGAATCTCGAAATGCGTTTGCTTCGTTACTCAGCACCAGACATAAAGCTTTTAAAAGTCATAATAGCAGCAATTTGGCTTTAAGATGTAATCACGGCATGTCATGTTGTTTAATGTGCTGTAAAATGAGATAGCTTTTGAACAAACTCCGGATAAAAAATAATCCTTAAAACAGCTATAAGTTGCAACGCGTTATGTGAGACTAAGCTTTATGATCTTCTCAGTGATTACGGCTTTCTGATGTAACATTTTAGACGTATTTCACTTTTTCTCCGTAAAAGAAAGGCGTTAATGATTTTCAGGGGGGAAAGAACGTACGATACTACTTTTCTAGAGATATTAATCATTGCGATTTTTTTCCCCTCACTTTCTCACAGGTTAAAATGTAGAAGCGTTGGATTAAATATTGTATATGTCAGGGAAGCGTCACTTAAGTATTAAAAAAATTAAAAAGAAAGAAAAGAAAAGTTTCGCCTTGAAAAAATGTCATGGCCACATTATGCACTGAAATCTTTGAAAAAAAAAATAGTACTGATTATCTAGAGTTCAGTTTTTCCCTAACTAAGTTGTGTTTTTAATGTTTTAGAGATTTTAAAAACTACTATTTATGTATTACAGCAAAACTTAAGCCGAAAAACATTGCTCGATTGAATTATGTCTAGGCCATGAAATAAAAAAAAATAAGTTCGTGTAGTTCGGGGAAGCGTACGTTGTTCTATTACTGTATTGCAATTTTATAAAAGTTACAAGATAAAAAAAATAGCATCATTTAAATTTTCCTGCGGAGCGATGCAACTGCGGTTCAGTTCATAAATAAAATTTTATTATTCAAATTCACTTTTAATAAGTTGTCATTAAATTTTTATTTTGTCAACAGCTAATATTTTTTTTTTGATAGCTTTTGCTACTTAATGAAATTTGATTTTGCACATTTGCATTAACCGCAAACGATTAATAAATGGAAACGTCAATTATTGAGTTAATACATTTTTAAAAATTGGAAAGTATGATAAAAATCACTTATCTATTTTCGACAACTATTCCGTTTTACAAGCATTATTTCGCAAAATACAATGCATTGTCCATTTGATTAATGCTTAAACTTGTAATTATTTGCGGTGTTATTGTTGTGGTTTGAATTGATTTGCATTACTTCAGATAAGTTAACAATGAACTAAAATAAAACTATTTGCTTATTGTAAAAAGTTTCATGATGTTACCTAAAGTGTTGCTTTTAACCTGATGGAGTGGAGTGAATTACCTGACTATCAAGGAAATGCTCCAAAACTGATCATGACGGATTTTACACAGCTTCAGGCCCTACAATAAGTAAAGACAGAAAGTGTTACATTTTGTTTTACGTTAGCATAATGTTTTTGAAACAAGTTTCTGCTGGGAGGGGGGCGGGGGGTTGCTATCTCGATTTGTCAGATTTGCCCGAGTTATATTTATTTTTAAAAAATCCTTTTTCAAAACACTCCCAGTTATCAGACTTGGAAAAATTTCTAAACCTTTCTTAAATTATTTATTTTTTTGACAAAACCTAAAAAGCAACATATATCAATTTGAAAAAAAAAAAAAAAAAACACCCTTAACTTTTGCAAGTCACAGGTTACTAATACAGAGGGGGCAAACCTGCGGTCCCCAGTGGTTTCGTGTGAGGCAAAAGTACACGATGGGCCTTTTGTAAATTTTGTTTTAATTATTTAGGATGTGGGAGCCATAATGTCAACTTTGAAATTTTAATAAGTAATATATTTTAAAGTACTGTCGGCCCTTCTTAAAACTGTCGGTTCCAAGAAATATTATTCGATTAAACGAGGTATTTGTTTAAGCGGGGATCTCTAACATTGCGCCTTCTATGGCACGGTTCAAGGATGGTTTTATTTGTATAAGTGGGTCATTCGTTTATCCGTTACCAGATTTAGTGGCGGCTACAGTATGTGCATAATAAGTCACACGTTCCTGTTAAACTGTGATTAGTTTTCAGATTAAATTCGATTAAAAAAATGTTTTACGAATATGATGCGTCTTAGATTCTTTTGTACAAGAATAATTTGAATCTTAAATATTTTTAGACTTTGATTGGAACTTCCCTCCCAATAAAATATTATGTAAACTACACTCAGCAGATAGACTCCTACGAACAGTTGGAGTTATGTGAGTCAAAAGAGAAGATTATATTTTCAGATTAATTTTTGACACTAAAGAAGATGGAAATAATCTAGTAAAACGCTACTGAATACTTATGTCTAAAAAACAATGCAAAACTTATAATTTGCATAAACTTGATGTTATAGGTTTTCCCCCGTTTGCTGCTCCCTTTATTACTGTTTAATCAATTTACTGGTGTCCTCTAGTGGCCAAAAAGTTACCAATCTCTGAACTTGGACATGATCAAAAGAGTGATACTGATCAACATATTTTGCACCATGAAGTTACTGTGCCGTATGCAACAAGACATTACGCATAACCCTGTATTAAATACACAGCAAGCATTTTCATAGTAAAATATTTTCAAACCTAATACTTGAAAAGTAGGCGATGCACAAAAGTACGTATACAACATCGCTAGATGCGGAAATTTCGCATAAGTAGATTTAAACTTTTCCGATTATTGTTTACTAAATCTAAGTAGAACTAGAAACAGACCACAAAGAGAAAACTAACACTTAAAAATAAGTACACATTTTTCACAAAATCTAAATAGTAACACGGCAAAAAAAGAAAGAAAGAAAACGAAAAAAAAAAAAAAAAACTCATACTAAAATCAGCAAAGCAAAAAATAAAATGCTTAGTGATGGGAAGAAACACCATATTCAACCATTAACGCAAAACAGTACACGTCTTCTCGAGTTCGAAAGCGTGTTTTCTCCTACCATTTATCCTTAATTCTTTTTCCACAAGATTTAATATTTCTTTATTCAACTTACATGACATTTTTCAATAGAATATGGCGCCATCTAGGAGCATTTCATAGTTTTATTTTCAGGTTTATACTATTACTTTTATGTAGTGCTTTATTTTTTAGTTTTGCGCCTAGTTTTTTTATCTAAGCAACAATATCTGTTTGAAAAAGAGAAAACACAATTATGCCTTATATGCTTAATGCGCTTAATATACTTATTTATATCATTTACTTATTTTTGGAACACTAATTCATTATATTAAATTTTTACTTTATTTTATTTATTTATTTTATTTATTATTATTTTATTTTTTTATGCATTCATTTTGAGTGTGCATTAAATTTGTCATTTTTTTTAAATATTTGCTATATGCACTCTATATGTACTATGGTGCGAAAGACAACCGCTTGGTGAAATCTTTTTAAAATAATAACATTAAAAAATAAAACAATTGAATAATTTACATAGCAAACTACCGCCCTTAAGCCAGACCTAAGGCGGAACTACCTGCAATATATCGTGTAATATACCGACCATCTAGCTAACTGGGCTGTCAAAAAATTGCATAAAGTTGAATACATCTTCAAATCCTAAAACGAGCTTGAATATTCGAAAAAAAGTAAAAAATTAAGACTTCTTCGTGATGAAAAAAATAAATCTTTCAAGAGATGTTTCATTAAAAAAAACTCCAGCATAATTCGCAATTTAAAGGTATTACCTGATTTCTAAAATAAAACCAGTTGTAATAATAATAATAAAAGGAAAAAAAACTGATTATTCAGTAATCACAATTTTAGAGAAATGAAGTACTTTTTTTTAATAGTACTTGTTTCGCAGCGAAAACGTTTTTAAATAAAATTTTTAGCGATTTAATTTTTTTGTGCAATTCTGGAAAATATTTGCAGGTTTATACACATTTTTGAATGGAATGTGTGTGACCATTATCGAAATGCCTCAAAAAAAAAAAAAAAATATACTTTTTTTGGATAAAGATACTTTATAAAACATTATACGCTGCATATTAAATCGTTTTCTAATTGTCTTCGGTACTTATATTATAAAACATTTAATTTATGTAATAGATATGCTAACTAATGTTTTTTCAGAAATTTTATTCACTATTAATTAATATTTGAGTGTGAATTACACTTTAGGGTCCTTCCATAGTGACTAACGTAACATTCAGAGCAGATTTTGTAACTGTGTTTACTTGTAGCTTAAAGGATAAAAAATATTTTTCAGTTATGCTGGTGGATTTACAATGTACATGGTATCTATGTATCATTTCTGATAAGAATTTAAAACAAAATTACTGACAGTAGATACTTTTTCAACTAAAATAGCAGTGTGACTAACGTAACATTTTTGCAACCCTGAAAATGAATACTCATGTTGTGAGGCAAAAATTTCTCAAAGTTAAGCAAGTGTTAAAAATTGAATGATATATTTGAAAACCGTGTAAAGTTGGCTTTTACAAACATAAAATACATTTATTAAATGTTAATTTTTTTTAGTCTTAAGTGTCACTTTTAGTCACGATGGAGAGTGACTAACGTAACGTGACTAACGTAACCATCGAATAATAAGCAGTATTGACACACTACAAACTATTTATTATGGCTAATCTCAGTGATAATTACAATAATTTTTCAATTTTTTTAACTTCTTATGTTGTATGATTTTTATTTATGTATTTATTTATTTATTTATTTTTTGATACTTTTTTCACTTCGGTATTTTTTTTCTTCGGTTGAGGTTGACATTTTCATGGAATGACCCTTTATCATTATTATTATACTTTAAAATGTAGACAAGTTTCTTCAAAAATGTTAAAATGTAACTTTCTTTTATTTATCTTGTGTATACTGAGCGTCAGAAAAACAAACTTTTTTGACAAACCAGTTTCTTGTAACAAGCAAAAAGGAAATAAAAAATGCAGAAGAAAAAAGAAATTAAAAAAAAGATTTACCAGCTTTTATGTTAGGCCTATAAGCCCGTGCCAGAAAATGTTACTTACTCTCCTTGGGAATACCAAAAAATAAATAGCACTATTGGGAATGCGTCATTAACGAAGGAATTAGTACGACAGTGTAAAACTAACTTGCACGATAACCTTTTAGTTCTTTCAGTTCCATATTGCTCATTATCCGTATGATGGCACTAATTATGCAGCAAATTATTCTTTTGGTAATACCTTCTTCAAGTAAGCTGGTAAAGAGCTTAAATTAAGTCACGTTCCAAGCGGGTGAAAATTGAGGAAAGGGAATCCTAATTAGAATTAATTAGATAAAAAGTTATTCCGCTTTTCGCAAAGAAAAGTCTTTGTATAATCGGGAATTCCTTTCTGCCAGGAAAACTCTTTAAGTGTTGGATTAATAAAGAGTTACCCCTTTCGTTAAGAAGCTCTCTTTGGAAACTTGCTGAGAGAAGTTTCATAATTGTGTAATTAGGCGTTTCTAATTCAAAGAAGCGAATATATGTGACACTTATCAATTATACTAGTTCAAACAAATAATATACGTGGTGCTTTTGCTTGTTTAGTGTTTTATCGGGAAAACTAGAAAGTGCTTTCTGGAAATTAAACGAATCGAGACATAGTGATAAGAAACATTACCAAACCAGTTCGAGTATACATGCTTGAACCGGAATATCTTTTGGAACGCATACGTTTGTCGATTTTCAAACAGATTTTTATTTGCAAACATAGTTTTTGTTATAAAAATATAGTTTTGGGACTGACAAAAATATTTTTTCAGAGCAATGTTTGGCATTATTTTTAGCTACTTTCTCGTTAAAGAAAAACACACGCACACGCACACACACACACACACACACACACACACACACACACACACACACGCACACACACACACACACACACACACACACACACACACACACACACACACACACACACACACACACACACACACACACACACACACACACAAGTTGTCTGCTAAAAAAATAACAGTCAAAAAATTAAAACCTGGAAAGTAAGACTTTTAGATAGGAAAACGGTGTGTCTGTCGGTCTGTCAATAGATCTGACTGTCCGTCAAACTGTGTGCTTAAGTGAGCAGTCCTACTCAAACATCTTTTTGTCAAAACGTCTCGATGAGGGCAGCTTCTTTATATATTTCTCATTTAAATTTAAACAGTTTTTATTGCAATTTCGTCCTTATCATTTTATTTCCCCTATATATATATATATATATATATATATATATATATATATATACAGGGTATTCACAAATAACTGACGGCAAAATTTATTTGTGCATAATTTACATTCAAGATGTTTTTTACTGTTTTTTTTTTTTTTTTTTTTTTCATGTACAGAGTAACATTTTTTACCTTTATCTACCTGTTTTGCATCTCCACTTGGTTTTCTTTTACGCCTTGTTTGTTTTATCTTCAGAACTTTCAAGAGACTTGTTTTGGCTGCCCTTTTTTTCAGCTTTTGAGTTCTTTCTCGCTCTTTTTTTTTTTTTTCACGTTCTTCTTCTTCCAACATTAGTTTAAACGAGCTTCCTGTAATAATTGCTATTTTCCCTCTTATCCTATCGTGTTTATTTTGAGGTCTTGGTCCAATCACTCGTGTTGGAAGTAGAATTTCTTGGGTGATATTGGAAATGGCAGTGAAGGACGATTAACCCAAGTCCTTTGTCTGCTGTTGAAGTGAACGGTTGGATAAGGCCTGTGTTTGTGCTAGTGTTAACGGTGCCCCCATCACTAGATGATTCATTCAATACTGTCTCTAGTTGTTGTGATGACTGCAAACTCTTAGATGCTGTGACTGAATTTGAAGATCCTTTGGATCTGGCCGCGTTTTGTAGCAGATTTATAGTTGTTGGGACGTCATGTTCTGAGAATCTGGCAATGGGCGATATGTTCAAAGAGAAGGAGCAAAGAAATATTCAGGAAAGAAATCTGGGTTATATGGAAAAATGACTATTTTCCGGAACCAATTCACAGCAGTTTGGAAAAGAGCTGCTCGTTGAAATGCTGCACTGAACATCTTTCCTACTTCGTAGATAGTAATCCCTCTGCCCGGATGGTTGAAAATCCACTTGCGAACTTCTTGCTCACTTCGTGCTGCTTAAACACATTGCCAAAACATTAATGGAAATGGTCAGGTAAAACGGGACACACCAAAATTGTATCCCGTTGGGGTGCCTAAACCCCAAAAGTGTCCCGATTTGCCCGACCGCTTTTGACAATATAAAAGGCTGACCCCTGAACCGTCACTTCACTAGCAATATTTAAGTACGTGAAATTGTTGCTAAAAGAGTTATGAACAAAAAACAGCACTAACCGGAACTGTTCCTCAGAACGGAGAGGTACAAGGACAGTTGTTCTGCAGTCAAAAAAAGTAAAAAGTAAGTAAATATCTCAATTGAAAACTTTGGGAAAATATTTCTTTGCGAAACAAGTGGCTAGCGTTAAGATATGAACTGAGAATGCTGTCATGGTGATTGGGAACCTGTTTAGCTTGTCTCTTGCCAGATAGTAGCACCAGTAAGGGCCCTGCTCCCCATCAGCGTAAAACGCGACCGAAACCGAAGGCAGAAACCGAAAATCCGGGTACTTTCCATAGGAACACTATGTAATCCATTTTACGTTTCTGCTTTATTTTTCTGCTTTACGTCAATGTGGAGCAGGGCCCTAACACTCCGAGGCTCAATATCCCGTTTTGGGCTACTTTTCCATATATATATATATATATATATATATATATATATATATATATATATATATATATATATATAATTAAAATCCGTTTTATTCTTTGTATTATTAAGATGGATGGTAAACGCCGTTTAATTCTCGAATTGCATTTAAAAGATAAGCGGAATTGTGATTTTTAAAAAAATGAAGTATTTAAATGTGTCAAAGAGATGAATTGAAAAAACTTTAAAATTGTTTAAAGAAACAGGTAGTGTAGAAGTAAGGCATAGTGGTGGAAAAAGCGAAGTGTACGAATAAAAAAATTAATAAAATGTGCCCGTGAAAGAGTGCCTCTGTAGGTGCATGCCGCTGCAGAAGCCTTTCCAAAAAGATTGTCATCTGTGGTTACAGTTAAAGGAGCGAGAATAGAAACCATTACTTAAACATTGATTAACAATGATGTTACTTTCATTTAACATTTATTTTATCATCATAGAAAAATTTGTATTACAGTAATAAATTTTTTTTGAACCGTCAGTTATTTGTGGGCACCCTGTATATATACAATTTTTCAACAAGAAATGGTAATATGCGTGAATAATACAATCTTGCAATACTCCATCTAAAATTTAGTAGTAGTGTCGATTTTTTAATGAAGATCACATCAGAGATGGAATGGTGTCAACTTTTCTATTCCAGAAAAATTTTGGACTATTTAATTTAAATTTAATTTACCTGAATTTCTTCTGGAATTAGCCCAATTCCGTACGACGAATACGCATGACAACAAAGAAAAGGGGGTAAAATGTATAAAACAAAATATTTTTTTTTAAATATCTCCCTTTATTAATTAATTAATTTATTTATTTATTTTTGTAAGAATTACGACCACACTATTCCGCAGTCTTTCTTGGATTCATTAGCAAGGAGGAAAATGTATCAAAACTGGTTTTAAAGCTTGCCGATAATATGTTTTTTAACCCCTGACTAGTAAATATAATAATGTGTTTTCTTTACAATCAAGTTAGACTTTAGGCAGAATTTTTCATTTCACTTTCCTATGTTCTTAATCATTTTTAAAATGACCATTTTTTGATTGGTCATGGTTGAACTAGCCATTAAATGATTTTTATCAAACTTTCAATAATGTTGGAGTTGATTGATGGAAGCAAGCGTTTGATCTTATAAAATCATAATTATATTTTATAAATCATTTTTACTTTCCTCTTACGTTCACTCCATGGAAATTTGACAATTCAGTTTGACTATTTCCGGAAAATATCAATATGTGTGTCTGTGTGTGACCGATCTTTTGTGAATAATTGAATTTTTGACTTCAATTTTGAAAACATATCAAAAGGATACCCCCTGCCTTTTATTAAAGGCTGCCTAAACTTTTGTCTTTAGGGCTTTAATTTAAAAACAAAGTCCGAGGAACAGTCGCAAATCCCCTTCTTTAGTAACATTGACAAAACCCCCACCCCCTCCAGCTGAGCTCCTGGAATTTAAGTTTCAAAAATTTACCTGCTGAGGGCTCCTGAACCCCGATTCTATTACTACTACCAAAGATCGCATGAAGCTGCAAGTTAAAAAAAAAAATTCTACCCAAGTACTAGTGCTCCTCTCCTCCCAGTTCTCGCTAAAATTATTAAAACGTTTCGTTCTTAGAACTTAAATTCCTAAAATGACCGGGAGAGAATTTCAAAGAATTCCCACTCTTAATATCATTGAAGGCCTACTAAAATTGCGTTTTTGGCGCTACAACTTCTAAAAACTGGCAGCCCCTAACGAAAATAGCCTTCAGGAGGGAAACCTATCCTCTCCTCTGCCTAACATTACCGAAGATAATCTAATTCTGGTTTTAGAAGTACAATTCCGAAAAAGTGCCAGGGGTGAGTCCCCGAACTCTCTTCTCCCTAACATTACCAACGATCGCTTATAACTGCCTTATTTATTCGGAAAATTACCCGATGGTGAAAACTAAATCTCTCCTTCCACCTAACATTACAAAAGATCGAAGGTTAGCAAAAAAGTTGGGTTTTTTGAAGCTTAAATTTCGAAAGACTGACTGCCACCAAACGTTAACAAAGATGACCTACAATCGTATTTTTAGCACTTTAATTTCGTTCTATTTTTAGGGACGAAACCCCAAGTCTTAGTTTACCTAACATACTTGAAAAATATCCCGAATTGCGTTTCTGGAGTTTCTATTTCGAAAAATTTGCCATGGAAGGTTTAGGGGAGACTGGGGACGGTTGTGACGCGGGGCGGTTGTGACAGTCGTCATATTAGCTAAACCATAATTAATACCTGGTTGAAGCAAAGAGAGAGAGTATCAGCATGTTTGTCTGAATGTGTGTCAAAGCATTGCGGTAGCCATCGAGCGACATTAACGCTAGCAGAGGGGTTGGTTTCTTTTTAACAGTCAAAAGTATTTTTTTTTTTTCGATGTCTTTTAGTAATTCCTGTTGAATGAGTACAGATAGAGAAATGAAAGTTTTCTCCTCGTTAGTAGTGAACCTTAATAGTGCAATAGCAGTGATTACTTTTTATGTAGGCTATTTTGTATTGCCATGGCGATTGCTGTTTTCAAAAGTAGTGGGTTGGGGTCGGTTGTGACAAATTGCGTGGGGACGGTTGTGACAAATTGCGTGGGGACGGTTGTGACACGAGTAAAACATGTTTTTATCATATTTGATGCCCATAATACACTTGGAGAAGACAGAAATAGGGCAGTGTGATCTAATAAAATATAAAGAAGCTTATAAAGAAGTGAAATTTTTTTTTTCTTTCGGACAGCTTTGGAAATGCAACGTTAATCGTAAGTCTTTGCTACGAAACAGTCATTCGTAAACGCGATGGAGCCGCCCGGTGCTGTCACAATGAAAACAACGTGTGCATAGGTTATATTGCTTATAATAAAGTGCTTTTGAGCTTACATATACGCTGAAAGCAGATATGAGAGTAAAATGGCTACTGAGAAATGGTTCCGTTCATTTATGAATAGAAATGTTTCACGTTTGTTCGTGTAGCTCATGCAACTAGCCTTTGAAGAGTAACGAGCTTCAATAAAACAAATAAATGTTGAATCTTTCTTTGATACTTGAGAATTGTTATGAACAGACACGGTTATGACCCACAGGATGTACATAATGTTGCCAAAACAGACGTTACGAAATTCCAAAAGCCTGATATTTTTGTAAGACTTGGTTATAAGGCTACTTCAACTGAACGAGACACATTGTTAAATAATAAACTTTCCCAGATGAAGGTTATGTTGAATTACGTTTAATATTACTTGAAATTAAAAGCGATCTAGACTGTTTTGTTGTATTTTTGAACTTGTCACAACCTACCCCAAGCACTGTCACAACCGCCCCTGGGGTGGGGTCGGTTGTGACATTTTTTCCTTTTTTGTTTAATATGGTCCTGTGAGTTAACTATTGTACTTAGGGAGAAAATTGTAGTGTGTATAAGCAGGCAAATAAACACTTTAACATAAAAACAACTTTAAACCAGCTCACAGTCATTGCTAAGGGATCTATGGGGGAGCAAATGAAAATTGTCACAACCGTACCCAGACTCCCATACTAAGCCTCTGCTTTGACTTAACTTAATAAAGTAGTCTGCAACAGGGTTTTTTAGAGCACCAATTACGAAAAAGCTCTTTGGAAGAGCCCCATAACTCTTAACATTACCAAAGATCTATACTAAAACTGCATTTTCAGAGTCTCCGTTTTGGAAAATTAGTAGCGGAGGCGTCACTGAGCCTCTCCCTCTCTCTTTCATTATCTAAAGCTGCTTTTTTGGAACTAAACTCATGTTTGTGAAAATTGCAACACCATGAAGGACTTGCGCGAATGGGCTGAAATTTTCAGCAAATGCAAAGTAGGGTATGATATGCACATGATTAGAATTTTAGAGTCGTAGCGCATGCATACGCTGAGCAACGCTCTCTGAACGCCGGATTTATCGTAATAAATAGACGGCTGCAGCAATGCCTGATGTACGGTTGTAGGTGGTTATCTGCTTGTGATAAACGTTAGCTCAAACGTTGCTTATGCCTCTTTGCCGAAAAAGAGCGAGGTTTCAACAACTTACGGAATTTTAACGGGGGAGGATCATTGGCCTGCATTAAGCTGGATTGTCATCGTGAAGTAGCGGCTCTTGCGCAGTGTAACAGCAGCACAGTGATGCGTGTTTTGCAGCAGTGGACGGATGAGTGCCGGACGACTCGGAAATCCGGGAGTGGACCCAGAAGTGTGACGTCAGCGACATGATAGACACTTGATCCGCATGGTGCTGATGGACCTTAAAACTTCTTCTAGACAACTGGCAGCAACAGTGGTCAACAGCTACAGGTGTTTCATTGTGTGCTTCATCAATTCGTAGACGTCTGATGCAGCGAGAATTGCGCACAAGGACTCCTTTATACAGGATCCCCTCATGCAAAACCATCGCAGCCTGCGGTTACAATGGGCCAATCAGCATAATTACTGGCGTACTGATTGGCAGTATGTTATGTTTTCTGACGAATCCCGCTTTAATTTGCGGTACCATGATGGCCTCATTAGCGTCTGACGCTATGTCGGTGAACGCCACCTTCCTGAGTGCATTATCGAACGTCACAGTGGACGAACACCTGGAGTCATGATCTTGGGTGCCATATCATATCACGGACGATCTCAAATGCTACGAATTGTGGGCAACCTGAACATGAGCAGCAACCAGTATATCAAGGAATTTTTACGGCCCCAAGCTGTCCCCTTCCTTCAAATCTTGCCTGGCGCTGTATTTCAGCAGGATAATGCCCGCCCTCATGTCGCTAGGACTGTTCAATCCTTCCTTGCATCGCAGCAGGTACAGCTTCTTCCCTGGCCAGTGTATTCCCCGGATATGCCGCCGATTGAACATGTCTGGAATTTTGTTGGTCGACGTCTCGTTCGTGATCCTCGTCTTGTTGCTTCTACAGACGAACTTTGGGTACGCATACAAACAGTGTGGAATTCTCTTTATCAGGCAGACATTAAAAATGTGTTTGACTTCCATGCCACGTCGCGTAGCAACACTTATTGCAGCTTGTGTTGGCTACACAAAATACTAATTTCAATAGTTTTCTATTGTTTGTTGGTTTTCTAAGTTTAATAGCTTATTTTTACCATTATCACTCAGCTATGTATTAAATTTCATTCAATTAGAACGATTCCTTCATGGTGTTACAATTTTCACAAACATGAGTCTAAATTTTCTAAAATGTTCCTGTGAAGAGTCCCCGACCATTCCCCCCCCCCCCCGATATTATCGAAGTAATCTGGAACATTTCCAATTCATTTTTCATCCAATTCATTTTTGGAATTTTATTCTAAACAAAATGTTTAAAGACCTCTGAACTTATTATATCCTTACATTAGTAAAGATCGTCTTTTGGCAACACTGGTTTGTAATGTTATAAGAAGTGAAATAAAAATGGAACGTCCCGGTATCATTAGTTTTCGAGCTGTAAGCGTATTGTCATGGTACTGCTCTTGCAATGTTTCAGAAAGGTTGGGGAAGAAGCAGGAAGGGTCGGGCCGGGACTTAGTATATTTTCAGTGTACACTTTATGTACTAACATCCAGCAAAAATTTAGTGTTCCTTCAATTATTTGCGACATGAGTCCTATCTTGACTGTGCTGAAAAAGGAAACTAGTCTCTGAATGGATTAACCGAGCTGGCGTCTGTGCTGGAAAAATAATTGATGCATTGCATGCAACTTTCTGCTTAATTTTGCCTCAACTCTTATCTTGGGGGGGGGGGGGGGCAATAAATAATTTTAATTTGTTCTGGAATTGTGTCGTTTTTTCTAAACACGATGAGGTAATGGGCAAAGTTGAAGGCATTAAGCAATTATTAGTGCAATGAGTGAAAATGAAAGCATATAAGCAATTATTAGTGTACACAATGGAATTTTTTGAATTAATGTCAGTGCAAATTAAAATGAAACAGTATGTTTTGAAGATATTTACGAATTCATGATGGTTGAGGAAAATTCGTGAACGCACCTCTACTATAGGGTAGGCGGAAAATGACTTTTTTTAATTCTATGATGCGGAGTGCGGAAAAGGTGCCATTGGAGGAGCAAAGTGCACATAAAAAAATCTGAAATTTTTTAGCAAATTTCTTAATCTGCCGCAATCGCATTGAAGTTTGGAAAAACTGCAGTTTTTTTCGAGATTTTTAGTAAATTATTTTTGCAAAAACATTTCCTTTTTCGGTAACGGGCAGGGCGGAAAAATGCCATTGGGGGCATAGAAATTCCATAAAAAAATTGAGGTCTGTGGTAATATAATTCCTTCCTTTTCCACAAATGGCTAGAAGATTAGGCAATTTCATGTTTTTTTTTCTACGTTTCAAATTCAATTTTATCAAAACGTTAAAATAATTTTTTCGCCTTACTTGTCTGAAATAATTACATTGTTTGTCACATATGATGCATTTTTAGATGTTCTGTGCTGAAATTTTTTTGAAAAAAAATTCCTAAAAATCTCAAAAAATTGCATTTTTTCCAAACTTCAACGTGATTGCGGCAGATCAAGAAATTGACCAAAAAATTTCAATTTTTTTATGTGTACTTTGCTTTCCCAATGGCACCTTTTCCGCACTCCGCATCATCGAAATAAAAAAAAAAAAAGGTCATTTTCGGCCCACCCTACTCTACAACGCTTTCTGCACTCTTGTATGAATTAATTCACTTAACCAATTGTGCTTTTATTTTAAATATTTTTTTTTATCGATTTTGGTGACGACGTGTTGGCAATGACGAAGTATGCTGGGTAAGTTATTAGTGCATAATGTTTATATTTATTGAACTGTTTGTTTTTTTTTTTTTCTTTTTTCCTTCCTTTTTAATATCATTTATTCTTTAAATTTTTATCTTAGTATGAGAGCGATTTTTTGTTTTTTGATCAGTGGCTAATTGCTATGTGTCTTTCTTGTGGACCTCGTCTCGTAAACCCAGGCCTATCATTTCGGGGTTCAGGGGGGGGGCAATTGCGCCCCCCTGACTTTGGGAAATCAATGTATTTACATGTAATTAGGTGTGGTTTTCCCATTTTTGGTAAATTTGCCTTGTTTTTCACCCTTTGCCCCCCCCCCCCCTGGAAAAATTCGAAATGACGGTCCTGCGTAAACCGTCGCTCAGATTGGCAGTCTGCCAACGTCTCCCGGCCGGATGCTTTACCGACCCGGACTTGGTCGCCGAGCAATGCAGGTAGTGATCACGCTGGATGTGATGACGAAGACGCACACACACGCACCTATCGCAATTCATCATTGCGAAAAACCCATTTTGAAGTCGAGATGTCAAAATTAAATTCTTTTGTTCTCCCCTCCCCCCTTTTTGGTGGACGATAAATCCAATTATGTAGCTTTTTTTCTAAAAGGGAGGACGGGGACTTTTGAGTTGAATATTCTTTGTATGTTATCATTTTACTAATTAACTTTGAATGATTCGATATTATCACTGAGCTCATTTACTCTTTGAATCATATACAAGATGTTTCTCCGTTTTTTTTCTGTTTGTACAAAAAAAATGAAATGAATTTGTTTAATTGTGTTTTTCACTTTCTTTTGTGGTATTTAATAAGAAGAATACTAGTACTCTTTCGTTTTTTATTTTTTATTTTTTATAAATTACAATTTAAAAATGGTTCATGTTGCATGAGTAGAAAATTTGAAAAAAAGAAAAGAGAAAAAACTGAAACTCATGCAAAATTTTATTTTTTAAGAACAGATTACTGTTGCAATCCACAATGCAAAAATTTTTATTTATAAGAAACGATTAAGGGTTGTATTTATTTTTGTTACTGTTACTTTTTCAATAACTTTTTAAGTATCGAAATTCTGAGCCTGGACCTGGAAAGTACCTAAACTTAGCTTATTAAATATTGTAAACTAACTTTAGTAAACTCAAATCTTATTTTAACATGTCGCGGCAATTTCTCTGTCAGAAAATATATGCTTTTACAGTGTCGCCATCTGGTCTGCAAATGTAGAGAGAGAGAAATATTTTTGGCAGTTCTAATTTAAACAATTCTAAAGGAACCGCAAACATAGTAAAAAGTAATACTGTTTTAAAAAATATCCAACATTGAAGGTGGAGTAAGCATATCTTTATTCTTTTTTCTGTGTATATGTGCAAAAATGAAAATAGCTTTTAAAATATTATTGTTATTTCTATTTGTTTTGTAGTAAAAATAATGTCAGCACCTCATTCTGATCTAAAGATTGCGTGAAAACATACAATTTCTGGTGGAATAAATAAAGTGCCATGACTGCTAAAAACACATTCCTAAGTTTTCTCATACTTAAATCTGAAATAATTTACACAACTAACTAAATGTTTAGTTCATCAATGTCCGATTGCGCTGAATACTAAATCTGGAGAACTACTTGAAATGAAATAATGGAAATGATATAAGTAATTTAAGTAAGAAAAAAGATATAAATGATATTTTTTAGCCCTCGTCCGTTTGTACCTCAAGCTACAGACCCGTAATTACGTTTCAAGTACAAACTGTAGAATTGATATATAGTGTTTAATTAATATCTAGGATATATCTAAAAACGTAAATTAAAATTTTATATGGTTTACCATGTCCTAAAACTTTTACAAATTCCCTCTTATTTTAAGCTAAATAGTTAATACATAAATTATTTTTGTTGAAATTTATCGTTTTAAATCTTTGCAACAGATGGCGGTATATTAAACTTCCAATGTCGGTAAAAGTAATAATCGACAAAAACAGTAAAAATCAAAACTAATCGCTAAAATTTACTCAAGGGTATTTTTCGTCATTTAGAGTAAACATTTTGAATAAAATTCCGAACGGTGGGAAAGTGGGAGAAAGAGTAACTGAAAATTTATAAATACTTCTTTATTTTATTGTTTATACTAGCTGCGTAACCGTGCCTAGGCCGGTTTACGTCGAAAATAAAAGTTAAGTCAAGTGATGCATATCAAGTGACGAATCTGGCTTAAATACAAGAGAAAAAGGTAAAATTTTAATCAACGAAAATATCCCTAACAAGCTCCATTTTATTTTGTTAATCAGTTTCCAAAACAGGACAATGCGAATGAGAAAACTTCGTTTATGAAGATAATGATCCCCTAAATGATCCAATACAAGAAATAAATAAAGATAAATTCTGCTAACACTCGTTAAAATATAGACAACTGCCCCTCAATGATGTCAGCAAATACAAACAAGTACTTCACCATAGTGTCAGCCCCTAAAACCCTCGACTGGATTTGTAGATAAATTGACAAAAACCCATAGCTGAATCTCGACGTTACTCTAAAAATTTCTAATACGAACAACAGCCCCCAAAAATCA
Source organism: Uloborus plumipes (assembly GCA_038373865.1). Taxonomy (NCBI): domain Eukaryota; kingdom Metazoa; phylum Arthropoda; class Arachnida; order Araneae; family Uloboridae; genus Uloborus; species Uloborus plumipes. Next base: position 68,165 of record JAXGGA010000848.1, read on the forward strand.
TCATTACAATGATGTAAATAGTTTCCCTAATTCGGAGTAAGAAAAAGAAAGAGTCTCTAAAATCATCTATTACAATATAAACAACGATTTCTAAAAATCCCTGTTATAATGAGGGTTACTGTTTTCAAATAACGTCAAGAAGTTAGCAATTTTATTGTTTATTGCCGTAAAATTTATCTGTATTATACTGTAAACACAACAGTACATTATAGAAGCAAAGGTTCCAGTTTAAAACTGTAAAATTCACGGTAATAAACTGTAAAATTAGCAGTTTTACAGTTTATTGCTGTAAAAGTAGCAACTTTACAGTTTATTACTGCAAAATTAGCAATATTTACATCCTATTACTATAAAATGACCTATATTATACTGTAAAGACAACATTATTTTTTTACAGTGATTAGATAAAATTTAATAGTAAAAGTCTTTATTAAAGAAACTGAAATCCTTGATTATACACTGCCTGTAGGTTAAAAGCAAATAAATACAGAAAAAATGGGGGGGGGGGGGGGTATATTCTGCCACTTTGATTCCTGCTGTTTCATTCCGTCCGACTCCAACGAGTTTTATTTATAATCATGCGTAGCTTTTTTAAATGTTGGAGGGCTATTTGTGTTTGTTACACTAATACATGTGCATACAAAAATTCATTAAAATAGGTCCAGTAATTCTGGGGATAATTGTCTAAAGAGCTGACAATTCTCTTACTTTCTTACACCTATATAGTAAGAATTCACAAACTGATCTAATTTTCTGAAATTTACAAACATACCGGTTATTTAACGGGGAGAGGGTTGGTCAAAAGACCCCCTCTTGACTTTGATAATATATTGTTCATACAATGAGGCTGCCTGGTTTTTGTTGTTTTACGTTAAGGCTTGTGCATTTAATGTGCAGCCTTTGCCCTCCAAATATTCCCTTCAAAAATTTGAACAAAATGGGTGTGGTTGAAGTGGATGAGTTGAAAATTTTGGATGTGGTTGTAAAAAGAGAAAAAAAACAAAAAAACATCAAATATCTTCTTGCTGTATCATTTTTCATTTCATGCTTTTGTTTTACGGAATTGATGTTTAGTTGATTGTCTATAACAGGGGTGGCCAACCTTTTTAGGGAGAGTGCCACATCTGGAGAGAAAAGGCTCAGCGTGCCACATTGTATTTTTCCTACAATGAAAAAGTTTAAAAAGTTAAAAGCAGATTTTGTTGGATGACTGTAATTCTTACTTAAATCAAACATTTTTTCTCGTAAATCTGAGTAATTGAAATTAAAATGATAATAAAGATAACACAAGTCCGAGTTATTGTTAATAAACACTCTTATAGGTTCTTGTCAGTTGGATTATGCTTAAAATAGAAACAAATAACATCAAACATTCTATTCTAAAACTCAAACAGTCTGCACTTAATGTGGTTTATGAGTCTGTATCTTTTTTACCAAGTCTGTTATTTTAGGATTAGTTCTTGAGTGCTATCAATTAATATTCAACGGTATGTAGATTTTTATGCATTCATAACAAAGAATATTTGTTTAGAAACGTATATTGAACCAAATCTACAACAGCACGAGTCTGCTACAGTGTGTAAATGTGAAAAAGTTTTTGTTGGTACAAATTTCCAAATTTCAATAACGTGTATGACTTTCTGTTGAAGAAAACTCTTGTATTTGATTACCAAGGAGAAAGGTTATTAATTCCGATTTGGATTTCAGGAGGGAAACAAGTAGCATCTTGCAGAGAAATAGACAAAGAATTTGAAAAGATCAGCATGTTTTTTTTTAATCATCCTAAAAATATTCAAACCTAACACGGAATGAATACTCAAAATAGATGTAAAATTTTCTCCATATATCATTGGGAAATTATTAAATTTGAGTTGCTACTTTCAGTATTAGTTTTTTATGTTTTATTCTTTTTTCTCCAAGGTAGAGGGTAAGAAACTGAAGTTTCATCATAAAAGAATATAAATGGCCTACACTGGTTTAGGAAACTTTTTTCTGTATAATCTTAAATTTAAATTACCTAAACGCCGGATATAAAATGGCTAAATTCAATTGCTATTCTTCATTCCTAAGTAGCAAGTCCTCATTTCTTTCCTTCCAGATATTTAGAGAGAGCGTGCCGCGGGTTGGCCACCACTGATCTATAATGTATTCGTATATTTCGTTCTTCGTAAAGAATTTATTCATTCATAACAAAAAGTCTAGGAGCATCTTTGCGCCTCTGAAAAAAAAACTAAGAAATAATTTTTAAAAAGTCCTAGTTGAATCTTTGCTTGCATTAGAAATAGCAAAAAAAAAAAAAAAAAAGCATGCTAGTTATTCTACGGCTTTTGGATTTGAGCGTTTTAAGTTTAGTCTGTTGAAAGTTCTGTTTACATTAATGTGTATATTTTGCGAATTTTTAATGTTAGTAAATTTTCATTTATTTATTTTTTAATAAAAAAAACCGAAGAGATATAAATTGTTTATTATTATGTTTTTCTTGCAAAAAAAAAAAAAAGATTACGAAAAATCTAAAGCGCAACTAACTCTTTTATTTTGAAAATAAACTGCAATATTGCTAAGTACAACTTATTTTATTCCAATATTACCCATGCATTTTTACATACTATTTCCCCTACATTTTATCGTAAAATGTTAGTGCAAAACGACTGCGCATTGTGTATGTAGTGTTTATAGTATTTTTTGAGCATTAACAATGTGTTATTTTTTAATCTTAAATCTAATATGACTGGAATACTCCTGATTGACGCAGATTATTGATATATATATATATATATATATATATATATATATATATATATATATATATACAGGGTGTCCACTCCAATCGTGGACCAATAGCTAATTTCTAAACCGTTCGAGATAAGCATATAGTTTATTTAGGAAAAAATCTCCAAATTATGAAAGGAATTTTGGGTCTATTTAATGTTTTTCAAAAAATCAAATTTTGAAAGAGTTACGAAATTTAAATTTTTATACAGCCCCCCAGTCCTATCAATCATATTTAGTAAAACATTCTTGACACTGTAACGTTTAAAACTAAAAAAAAATCACTCTTCTACCACAAAAATTGACCGAGTTATGACGTTTTGAAAAATCAAGATTTTGAAGGATTTCGCATACGTCCCTTAAGCCATCTCTCGATGACGTCATGAAACAATGCAAAATCTTGATTTTTCAAAACGTCATAACTCGGTCAATTTTTGTGGTAGAAGAGTGATTTTTTTTTAGTTTTAAACGTTACAGTGTCAAGAATGTTTTACTAAATATGATTGATAGGACTGGGGGGCTGTATAAAAATTTAAATTTCGTAACTCTTTCAAAATTTGATTTTTTGAAAAACATTGAATAGACCCAAAATTCCTTTCATAATTTTGAGATTTTTTCCTAAATAAACTATATGCTTATCTCTAACGGTTTAGAAATTAGCTATTGGTCCACGATTGGAGTGGACACCCTGTATATAAAAATATATATATATATATATATATACTTTTGCGGACACAAAACCTAACAACCTTGTAAAGGACTGTAACGTGCAATTTTTAACATCTAGTTTGAGCATCTCTAAAATTTAAAATAAATGATGAACCCTTAAAAAATTGTTCTAAATCATCCGAAACTTTTTTTAATAAACTTAAGCAATACTACCTGTTTGGAAATACTTAAAATTTATATAAGCAGAAATACGTTTAATTTTCAACAGCAATGAAGTACAATACTTAGAACACATTTCTTCTTAGAGAAAAATACAAACTTATATTGCTTCCGAAATAGTTTCAGAAAATTTTCTCCTTTGCTCCAAGATACTTATTAAGAGTGGAACAGTTCATGATAGCATGTTGGAGAAAAAAGCAAGCTAGTGATATAACCTGTAATTTTGTTATTTCTGAAAGACTTTTCTTCGGTCATTATCTTTTAACAACAGACGTCTTCAGTTTAGGATTTGATAATAAAACGTGATGAAACTTTCTAAGTATGCAATACGAAGCTCCAAATGAAAAATATGAGATTCTCTAGGGAGGCTCTTGTAAGAGACGAATACTTATTTCCATAGTTTTACGTTAATTCTGTTCTCTCTGTTTAGTATACGGTAATAAATTGTCATTTAAAAATTTTGTTATAGCGTCTCGGCATTTCTTACAGAAGCTGAATCAATAAAAATGGGTTTTAGATGTTTTCCTTTCTTTTAAAAATGTGCCTTTTCTCTTATAATTGCAGTTTTTAAAGTTTAATGCAAGTCTCAAATCTAAAGTGGTTTGGGAAAAGGTATCGAAACAATTTCGATAAATGATTAGAAAATAAAATTTAAAGTTATACTTAGCACAAAACTTTAAAAACAAATTAATTTAAGTTTTGTAAATGTCTACGGTCATTGTTTGTATCATTATATTTGAAATTAACAGTTTTGCCTTAGAAATGGGGAATGTTCTATGAAGAAAATACATACACTGTTGAAAATTCAGGAAACTTTTATAGTACATATTACTGTAAAATGTAGCGTTGCAGTACATAATTTTTTACAGTAAATTGTACCGAGAAAAAAGTAGGGAATGAAACGCCGATTGATATATACGTGATTTTGTGCTGCATATAACACTCTAGTTCCACTCCCCTGATGTGTCTCATTTGGTATGGTGGATAGTAAAGCAGTGTGTGAAATTTGGGTTAAGAATATTCATATAAAAGAATATTTATATCTTTCAAGAAAATCACATTGTTACTTTACGGAATACCGTAAGCAACATGAATGTCATAAAACGTCTTATTGTAACCTGAATTCTAGATTTTTCTTTATTTTGCAATAGTTCCCACGTACAGGTCTCAGAAGAACTGAAATTGCGGCTGCCTCGGTCTTAGACTGTAGTTTCAGTCGAATTAATATCAAGAGTGGAAATTCCTTTAGTGTTATTAGCATACATTACAAAAAGCTTACTTGCAAAAAGGACAAAGAACTCAAGGCACAGAAATACGCAAAAGGACCATCATTTTTTTTAAATAGCGCTCATTTTAAAAGATTGACTTAAAAGCAAAACGTAGCAAACGCAAGTTTGTTAATAGAGGAGAAAGGAAGGTTCGAAAGCCAACAAAACAGCTTATGCATCATTGTGTATGCGTGTTTTCGTCTACACCAATTGCTATATTATCGAAAGTTGCGAGCGTTTATTTCATAAAAAAGCTCAAAAACAAATAAAATGACCTCACCTATGGAACACCAGAGTTGAAAATAAGTGGCTCATTCGTTCAGAGAAAAAAATGATTAGGGGAAGACCGCCTATATTGGACCACTGCTTAAATTGGACCTCGGGCTTAAAATCTGGCACGGAGGTCTGTGCTACACTTTAACAGTAGAAACATAAAGTTTTAGGAATAAAATCAATGTGTATGAAGTTTCACCAGTCTTCGAACTTTTTAGTGTGAGTTACGGCTAGATTTGTGTTGAAAACGTGCGAAATCTTATTTTTCGGACTTGTTTCTAGAAGAATAACTCAAAAATTTGTGAATTGAGGTAAAATGCTGTTACAGTATTATGATCTGTGTTTAATAAGGATTACATCGATGTATTTACATGTGCGATTGTGATAATTTTTGACAGAGCAATGAGCTAAAGAATAAAAAATGGCATGTTTTCCTTTATTGGACTGAAAAATTTTTCCTATATTGGACCGGTGGTCCAATTTAAGAATATGATTTTAAACAAGATTTTTTATTAATCATAACATAAAATAAGTGACTCGTCTTATTTAAAAGCGTAATTAAAATTATTTTAAGCATATTTTAACACCTATTCACGATATTCATTTAAACTTTTTTATGAAGCATATTTTCATCAAGCAGAAGCTGCAACTTCTTGAAATTTATGTTTTTTTCTCTCTCTTCATCCATTAGGCTGCAGTTTCAGGTTGTTAACCATAGTTATTAATTTAAATAAAATTTATGCTGGTTTAACGAGAGAAAAATTTGAAATTCTTCGATATTTTCGAAAAGATTTTAAAAGGAAACAATTTATATGCTTCTAAAATGTTCAGTGTAGATGAATCTGGTCTTTTCATTGCCCAAAAGCTCCAACATATATTGACTTATAGAGGTAAACACCAGGTTGGAGCAGTAATGAGTGGTGAACGTGGTAGAAACACACTAATTATTTGCTGCATGAGTGCAACAGAATTGCAAACTCCCCATGCTTATTTTCGAAAGATTACGTTACATGTATGAACTTATGGTAAAAGCATCCCCTGGTGAGCATTATGCTTGCTAAAAAAAAGGTTGGATCACAAACGATAATTCGCACAATTGATATAACATTTCATCAAAACTGTTAAGACAAGCAATGTAAAAAAAAAATGTTCTTCTAGTAATGGATAGGCACAGCACTTACATAAAGAACATTGATGCAATAAACTTGGCTAACGAGAATGATATAATAATGCTTTCTCTTTAAAGCACTTCATGCACGTAGATGTGGTCTTTATTCAGTCTCCGTCTGCATATTTTAATCTGCATGTGATATATGTGGATGCGAGAAGATCTAGTGAGATCCGTTATCTAATATCGCATAGGGGAACTGTTTGGAAACTCTCTCGCGGAAACGGCAACCAAGGCCTTGGCAAATGCTGTAAGTTGATTCCAAAGAACAGGAGTTAGGCCTGTTGATTGACAAGTGTTCAATGACATTGACTTGATTGCAGCAGAGTTAGAGGCAAGTAGCCCAGATAATACTACTCAAAGTGAACAGGTTACATGTTAGGTGTAAGTTGCACACCATGTACAAGAACTAGCTAAGACATAATTTAGTAGAAGTTCTGCAGAATAGGCGGATAGTTTCCATCAAAACATGATTGTCAACTCTAACTATGATTTTGTAAAGCCGGCTCACATATCACCTCTGCCTAAAGAAAAAGGAAAAAAAAAGGAAAGCTATCTCTGCAATCATTCTAACGCCCTATAAAAGAGGCATAGAGCAAAAGAAGTCACACAAGAAGAAGCAAGAAACTGCACAAAACAATTGTTATTGCAATATTTGTCATAGAGATGAAGTGCAAAACATGATTAACTCGGGAGGACGCGCGGGGTCATTTTATGACCCCAAAGCAATTTTCTAACTCCAATTCCAGGAAAACTATGCACCAGTTCACTCCTTTCTTCTCAGTAGCTGAGTTTCTACCCCCCATTCATCTTTTGTTACTAATTCGGAGGTATTTCTGGCATTTGCATTCAGCCAAGACACGTTTGGTCAGTTACTGGGGTCCTTCTATGACCCCGCGCGTCCTTCCGTTTGCTTGACATATCAACCCTTTCGCCTGCCTGATACAATGAGTTCGTCACTTTTTTTTCAATTAAAATAATTTTGTACTTTGAAACAACCATATAGAAAGTATTCTTTGTGCTGATTAATAAATAAATTTCTTAAATCCTTTTTGGAGGGAAAAATGATACCGGAATAATACTTATTTAAAAATTGAGCAAATAAAATGAAAGGGACACGTATTCAATTAAATTATCATCTCCCTTTCATTCAACTAGCGTAAAAAGTACTTAAATTATGATAACTACAATCAAAGTAATATTTTGTTTATCTTCATACGTGCAGTATAAAAATAGAGGAGGAGACAAAATGAAATCAAGTAAATAAATTATTTTCGATTAAAGGTTGAAACATTTTAAATATTAATCCATCAGTTTTCTTTAAAAACATCAATTCTGGAATGATAGTTGTTAAAAATATTGTAAATTATGTAAAATGTAACAACCCGCAAAATTTATATGAGCTTTGTGTAAAAAATATAGGTTCCATACCTTTAAACCGAATTGCGGATGAAAGTTAGTTTGCGTAGCACATTTTTGTCGAAATGATAGGTTTCAATGTCTGTAATTGTACTGCAATATGGTTTTAAGAAAGAAATATTCAAAAATAAAAGTTTTCAACTGCGTAGGAAGGGATTTTGGGTTCATTCAAAGGTTTGGGGTCATTTTATGACCCCGCGCGTCCCAACGTTTGCCTCGGAGACGCGCGTTCTCCCGGGTTAAGTGCATGAAATGCCATTGGTGAGTTTACCAACACTGCTTAAGTGAGGCCGAAGCAAAAGAAATTCCATTGCAAATCCTGGAGAAAAGATGTATAGTTTAAATATAAATTATTCTATGATTTTCTGGTACGGTCCAATTTAGGAAGCGCATGGTTCAATTTAGACGCATATATTCCTAAATTGGACTTTTGCAACTTTTTATAAGATAATTTTTTAAAAAATAATTTTCATATTTTCAGAAAATATAAGCTCCTAGTGCGGTTCCTGATTAAAGTTAGCTTACGATGCCCAATTTTGCATTTCTCTTTTGCTTCAAAATGAGCGACACAGGCCTCCTGTTCTTAGGGGGTCCAATATAGACGGTCTTCCCCTACACCTTAGCCTAAATGGCAGTTTTTATCATTATACCAAAATAGTATAATCATTAATCTTGGTGATTTATAAGATTTGGTTTGCTTGATTTTTATCTTCTTTCATGTAAACTATTAAAACAGATAATTTGTAACAATAAGCCGCATATATGACGAAAAAAGCACTTTTCCCCCAAACATTAAACTTTTTTGACATTAGCTTGTATTTTTTATCTAATTTAATCCATTATGAAATGTGTTTCTCCATGAATGTATAATAGAAAGAAAAATTTGAATCTCTGCTTTTGAGGCATTTTTCTTTTCGCACTAAATACATGCCATTTACCGTTTATATAGTTTGATTTTAAAGATGATAAAATTCTTCATGTAGTATAAAAGGGCGTATATATATTTTTTTTTTCCTAAATCAGCACTAGTGAAATATATGGTGCTTAAAATTCTCCATTGAATCAGAGATAAATTTAGATGGCACATTTATTTAGTTACGTATACCATTTATTTCAACCAGTGCATTCAGCAAGTATATACTAAAAACTGAAAGGTAATACTTTAACGTTTCATTGATAAAATATTTTACACATTCGATTTTTCTTATATATGTGGCTATGACAAAAGCGGTTAACGTTTGAATACATAGCGTTTCCAAAAAGAATGAACCATTTGCAGTGATCCTGTCGAAATACAATAAACGTTAAAATAATCAAATAGTATTGATGTTTTTTATTTCTCCTTAGATCATTCAATCCCTACAAAGCATAAATCATGAAGAAAAGGCTCTGATCTAATAAAGAAAATAAACAAGGATCCTTAGATTGATAAAAGCAAATAAGAGAATTTTAAAGCAAACAAATGCGCAGGAATACGCAAATACGTGTTTCGGCGTTGAAAAGAACGTCTTTTTCAATGCACACACTGAGCTTAAGGATGTAAAGACATTTGCTTTTGTCGAAAGTGTTTTCGTCCATAAGCTCATATTTTGTGCATTGGGCGATAAAACAATTACAACATTGACACCCTAATTTGTGGCGAATCTATGCAAAAAAATGTTTTACAATCATTCATCTTCTTAATATCGGTAATTTTAACATCATGCAGTTGATTATTCCTAAAATGTTTCTAATATCGCCAAATTAAACCCTACGTCGAAAATGTCGATTTCTGCCAAAATGTTCGCCAACTTAGCAAGTTTTTGATATATCTCCAAGCTGTTGGTCACTAAGTGGTCACCATGTAATAGCATCACTTAGTATGTCGGTCATTCTAGTGAAAATGGTACAAATCATGTCCGAGACTTTGGAATTTTTTAAAATCAATTTTAATAACTACCATCCATTAAGTGTATTTTTTATTGGTTCCCCATTTAATTTTGTGCCATCAAGTATCAATTGATTAGGTATAATCCATTTAGAAAGGACACAAAAACAAACCATCTTTGTCAGAAGAAGGAGAAAATGACGTGTCTCAGCTTCAAATTCCTAGAATTTTGAATGTGATTTAAAATTAAACTAAAATCCAACAACAAAATAAATTACACTGCACTGCACAAGAAATACTTCTGACACCATTTCTGCAGAATATTACGCAAATGAAAAAAAAAAAATCCCCCCCCCCAAAAAAAAACACCATTATTTATCTATGTCCCTAGATTTTCTATATTTCGAATTTTACACTCTGTTAGAGACCCTTTGGAAATAAAATAATTGCATTCAATCTCACATATTTTTTTACAACTATAGGTAGTATAACTGCCGTGATTAGCTTGCTACATTGAATTATGTAGTCAACCACCAGGGTGAGCCTAATTTTTTTCTTATGGTAGTTAATTTGAACTATTGGATGGCCACTCTGTTAGTCGATTTTATGATAAAAAAAAAAAGATTTTTTCTTGAAATCGCAGACAAACTTACAGTTTTAGGCTGTTTATTCCACTTTATGCTTGTTCTGTGATTCTAACTTTTCTTTGTGATTATAAAGATATTTTTAAAGGCTTATTTGTCCACTCTGTTATACAAAGTTACCAAAATATTTGAAATCCTTTCATAAATGAGTCATGTACTAGTTATTTACACTTCATTATACACAAATAAATGGAAACTCAATAAAAACAAGAAGTTCTGTCAAGAACTAAACGAGCCTACTTTCCCGTACATCGACATCGGCATTCTCGCATCTGATCATTATTCTCTTGATTATCTGAGACTGAAAATTATGCCAAACATACCTTTTTAGCACTTAGAGCTAATTTCGAAAAGCAAAATATACCCCTCTCATCAGATGAAACGGACTCGTAAAAAGTAAATAAACGAGTAAAAAAGTTTTGTCGCACCTTTTAAAGAATGTAACTGTTATAGTTCTTCCGTAGAAAAATTTCACAATCGTTTTCAAAAGAAAAAAAAATAAATAAAATAAAAGTACAAAGAACATCGAAACACATTTTATCAAAGAAAGAAAAAAAAGTCGTTCGTTAATAAAATGTCTCGTATTTTATTTTTAATCCGTTGTCAGTTGTTAAATATAAATAAAGAATAAAATGTTCGCGTGAAGGAAAACTTTTTGTTACAAAAAAATCGTCTGCCAATGAAAAATAATAATAATAATAATAATAATAAATAAAATAAAACAAATGAATAAATAAACAAAAAATCGTCTGCACAGTCAGTCATTTTTTTTTCTGAGCCTGCATTTCCGCCATGTTTGCGGAGTCGGAGTAGGAATCAGAGTCCTCACAGAAGATTACTCAGAAAAGTACTTTACTAACATTATATATCAAAACCATTTTCTTACAAAGTTAGTTTGAAGGAAATCCGACTTTAAGTTCACGATCAACATTCAACTTAAATTCCCCGTAGACGCTAATGTTAATTTTTTTTTCTGAACGGTTCAATATTAAACGAAAAATGGTTCAAAGCAAAAAGCGAAATATGAGAATGTATGGGAAAGCCTCTCCGAGATCTTTCAAACAAAAAAAAAGTTTATTCCATTCGGACGGTTCACTCAAAAGTTATTAGGTGGGGAAAGGTTGCTTGAACGGTTCAATGTTGAACGAAAAATTGTTCAAATCGAAAATGTAAATACGGAAATGAAGTATCCTTGAAAAGATCTTTCGAACAAAAAAAAGTTTGTTCAGATCGGACTGTTCACTCAAAAGTTAGCATCACGGGACAGGTTGTTTGAACGGTTCAAAATTGAACCAAAAATTGTTCAAATCGAAAATGTAAATACGGAAATGAAGTATCCTTGAAAAGATCTTTCGAACAAAAAAAAGTTTGCTCAGATCGGACTGTTCACTCAAAAGTTAGCATCGCGGGACAGGTTGTTTGAACGGTTCAAAATTGAACCAAAAATTGTGCAAATCGAAAAATCAAATATGGGAATGAGCTGTACTCGCCGAGATCTTTCCAACAAAAAAAAGTTTGTCAAAATCGGAATGTTCATTCAAAAGTTATTAGGGGGAGACAAACAGACCGACCGACCGACCGACACACAAATTCCCCATCTCAATACCCTACTTTCAAATTTTTAATTTTTCGATATTCATTTTACCTTATTATTTTTTTTTACTTGGCGATATTTTTTGGACTTAGCGATATTTTTTTTTAACTTGGCGATATTTTTTGGACTTGGCGATATTTTTTAGATGCATTAAGCTACTTTTACTACTTTTTTCGTCTTTCTTTCATTTTTAACGGGAAAGTAGGCTAAAAATATGATTAGTTTGTGAAAATTATTTAAATTGATAATCTTCAGTAGAGAGTTTCAGACATGATTTATACCATTTTCGCTAGAATGACCTATGTGCTGAAATTGAGTGGTTTACCCTCAATGGGGTAAAACGGTACATTCGAATTCAACTAGAAGTGGAGTTAAAATAACTAAATCCCACTCGGAGTTTACATACAAAATTAGAATCTTCTGCGGCATTCCGTTTTTTAGCCTACTTTCCCGTTAAGAGCAAGAATCTGAGAGAGTGTCACGCCTGTGATTCATGACCTCTCAGATTTTCTCCCAAAAATTACCAAATGTTTATTATCTTATTGAAAGACCAAATCCAGAATGTTTTGCTCTAAAGTTGAGTTGTTTAGTTTTTATGGACCCCTAAAGATGAAGGTGCGGCATCAAAAATTAAGCGGATTTTCAAGACATGGAAGTTGCCGTGAGCCAAAACTCTTACCAGGAATTGTTTAACTCCAATTTTCTTTTTGTATATGGAATATAGAAGGTTGAAACTTTACAAAATGAATGTTAAATTTGTGGTAAGTTGTTGCCGTAAGGTCAGTGAAGGCCCTCAAAACAAGGCATTTTTGACGTTTTTTAGCGTTTTTGAGGTCTAAAAACAGCTTGTACACTTCAGTTGGCACGGCAAAAGTAGTGTCGTTTGAAAGACCAGTGTCAGCACTTTAAAATAATGTGTAAATAACCGAGGAAAGTTCAACGTGCTTTTAGTTGCTTAAGGCCGAAATATGAAAAATGTCACATTTTACCGATATTCAAACGGTCATAACTTCCTCTGCCAACAACATATTGAAATTTTTTTTTCGCCAATGTCATACTCTATTCTTTGTCTTAACAGACCAGCTGAGTCCTTTGAGGCGAAATGTGAAAAAAATTTTTACAAAAAATATATTTTTTCCTGTGCATTTTTTGTAAAAAAAATTTTCACATTTCGCCTCAAAGGACTCAACTGTTCTGTTAAGACAAAGAATAGAGTATGACATTGGCAAAAAAAATATTTCAATAAGTTGTTGGCAGAGGAAGTTATGACCGTTTGAATATCGGTAAAATATGAAATTTTTCATATTTCGGCCTTACACAACTAAAAGCACGTTGAACTTTCCTCGGTTATTTTTACATTATTTTAAAGTGCTTACACTGGTCTTACAAACGACACTACTTTTGCCTTGCCAACTGAAATGTACAAGCTGTTTTTGGACCTCAAAAACGCTAAAAAACGTCAAAAATGCATTGTTTTGAGGGCCAATACTGACCTTACGGCAACAACTTACCACAAATTTAACATTCATATAATAAAGTTTCACCCTTCTATATTCCATATACAAAAAGAAAATTGGAGTTAAACAGTTCCTGGTAAGAGTTTTGGCTCACGGCAACTTCCATGTCTTGAAAATCCGCTTAATTTTTGATGTCGCACCTTCATCTTTAGGGGTCCATAAAAACTAAACACCTCAACTTTAGAGCAAAACATTCTGGATTTGGTCTTTCAATAAGATAATAAACATTTGGTAATTTTTGGAAGAAAATCTGAGAGGTCATGAATCACCTCATAATGCTAGGCGTGACAGTTTCTCAGATTCTTGCTCTTAAAAATAAAATGAGACGAAAAAAGCATTAAAAGTGGCTTAATGCATCTAAAAAATATCGCCAACTCCAAAACAAAGTCAAAAAGAAACAAAAAAGTAAAATAAATATCGAAAAATGAAAAATTGGAAAGTAGGGTATTGAGATGGGGAGTTTGTGTCTCGGTCTATCTGCTCCCCCCCCCCCCCATAACTTTTGAATGAACGTTCCGATTTGAACGAACTTTTTTTTTTGGGGGGGGGGGAGATCTAGGCAAGTACAGCTCATTCCCATGTTTGATTTTTCGATTTGAACAATTTTTTATTCAACTTTGAACCGTTCGAACAACCTGTCCCGCGATACTTACTTTTTAGTGAACCGTCCGATTTGAACAAACTTTTTTTTGTTCGAAAGATCTTATCAAGGATACTTCATTCCCGTATTTACATTTTCGATTTGAACAATTTTTCGTTCAACATTGAACCGTTCAATCTTTCACCCCCAATAACTTTTGAGTGAACAGTCCGATTTAAACAAACTTTTTTTGTTCGAAAGATCTCGGCAAGGATACTTCATTACTGTATTTAAATTTTCAATTTGAACATTTTCGCTCAACATTGAACCGTTCATTCAACCGTTCCCCACCTAATAACTTTTAAGTGAACCCGTCCGAATCGAAGAAACTTTTTTTGTTCGAAAGATCTCGGAGAGGCTCATTCCCATATTTTACTTTTTAATTTGAACTATTTTTCGTTCAATGATGAACCGTTCAGAAAAATTTTTAACATTAGAGCCAACAGGGAAATTTAAATTGAATGTTAAATCTGAACATAAAGGCGGATTTCCTTCAAACTAACTTTGTTTGAAAATGATTTTGATAATTAATGTATGTCAAGTACTTTTCTGAGCAATCTTCTGTGAGGACTGATTCCGACTCCGACTCCGCAAACATGGCGGAAATGCACACTCAGAAAAAAATGACTGACTGGGCAGACGATTTTTTGTTATTTATCGATTTGTTTTGGCTGCGTTCAGAGTATTCGCCCGAGCTACCCAGGCGTTTCAGTCTTGACGTCATGAATAACTTCCCGGGCCGAGGCCAAGCAATTGTGCTCTGGACATCACTTGTGTTATTCGGGAAGAAACAACATTGCGGACAGAACATCAGAGAGTAACGCGCTAGTCAATGCAGAAACAATCCTGCATTTGCTCCTATATTTTAGCACAAAATGATACCATTCCTAACTTTGGTGACAATTTTTGTTCCTCTACCGTCATGGTTGAGCGTAAGATCGAAATGACTTATCGAATTTAATGAGAAATATGTTATTTTAAATGAAGAAATTTACGATGAAATAGGCCTAACTGTAAGTAAAGAATTTCATCGATCTCGCTTATCTGACAGGATTGTTCCTGCAATGACCAATTCTCAATTAAATAATACATCCTTTCAGATTCATCACAGCAAATAGCGTGCGTATTTTTGGCATTGTGCGTGTATTTTCAAGATTTTATTTTAGTCACTCTTAGTAAATACAAGCAGACGAAAGAGCGCTAAATTTCAGCCAATGAGCATCATCCTTTGCTAAACGCCCAAACATGTGACCTATCTGCCCAACTAAGTTTCCTCGGCTGCTTGTGCTTTAGTCCGAGTGGCTCGGGCGCCTACTCTGGATATAATTTGAGACGTTCAGGCTTTCAAATGGCGGCTCTGGACGCTTTGGGAAGAACCCGAGCGTCCCGGGAAGTTCGGGCGAGCACTCTGAACGAGAGCATTTTATTCTTTATTTATATTTAACAACTGGCAACGGATTAAAAATGAAATTCGAGACATTTTATTAACGGACGAGTTTTTTTTTCCTTTATTGTTTGACAAAATGTGTTTTGATGTTTTTTGTACTTTTATTTTATTATTATATTTTTTCTTTTGAAAACGATTGAGTATTTTTTTCTACGGAAGAACTATAACAGTTACATTCTTTATAAGGTGCGACAAAACTTTATTTACTCGTTTATTTACTTTTTATGCGTCTATTTCATGTGATGAGAGGGGCATATTTTGCTTTTAGAAATCAGCTTTAAGTGCTATAAAGATATGTTTTGCATAATTTTCAGTCTCAGATAATCATAGTCCAGTCAAATTAGACATTAAAATCGCAAATCGGGATGCAGTTCTGATTTTTTAATATGTTGTTTGGGTCACCTAAGGTAGTTCAAATCTAAGTTTGCACCTTTCCAAACACTGTGCTCGCTGCGGAATTCGCGAAAAACTGCGAAAATTTCCGACTTTTTTCAGTTTTTCCCTTATAACTTCCAAACTATGCAACTTTTGATTATACATGTGAATACCCGTTTTAAAGAACACTAAATTTTCAATAATTTGAGCCTAAGTAGCGCTCTATAGGACCAATAGTTTAGGAGATATCGATCTTCGAAAATTGGTCATTTTTTGGGAAAAGTGAAAAAATTATGCTTCGATCGCATTTCAGACCAAATATCGATATAATTTCCTACTCTACAAGAATAAAAATGGACATGAAGCTATAGTAAATTTAATTGGCTTTCATTTAAGCCCAAAAAAAAGTCTCTGGACTCAGTAATTCTTCCACAATTACGAAAAACAAAATGTTCGAAATTTTTGATTTTTTTCAAAAAATGAAAAAAAAAATCGTTTCTAATAAGAACAAGAGGCCTTAGACGATAAGAAATACATAGAATGTAAAAAAAAGGTTAACATTATATTTAAATATTATTTTCATTGTTTAAAAACTCTTCAAGGTTAATTTCAATCAATGTTTAGCTTTTTTTGAGGGTCCTTGTTTGTTGTGTTCGTATCTCGAAACTGCAGAAAAGTAAGGTTTTCGCTCTTGCTGTAGATATTCGTCTAAGAGAGAAACGTTATCAGTATTTTCCTCTTCTTCGTCCATTGTAACTGGATGGACGTTGTTGCAACTTTTTCCAGAGCACCGAGTGCACAAAGCAGAACATTTTAGTCCGGTTTTGCGGCAAGAACATGCCCCCATGCATCCTTTTTTTGCACTTGCACGATAGAAATTTCAGGAGCATGGGCGAGGCTGGCTCACATAATGTTGTGACTGGTATTAAGCCATTGGGGGTTTTTGACCAACCCCATTCCACTGCATCTTTCTCAACCCCCAACCACTTTTGCACTTGATGGTACGTACGATAGGAATGAAAGTTGGCAGCATCTTTAGTTGGGGGCAAACGGGCCAAGTTAACCTTTGCATTGGCACCACACAGAGTATCGGTGAATGCATCTCCCACTTTACCAAAATAATATCCAGTAAGTTTCTTCACTGGTTCAATTCCTTTTTCTTGTGCTAAGTGGCAATTAATTTCTGGACCTGCCACGATTCCACCGCTGATAGACAATAATTTTTCTGTTTCTCTAAATGAATAATGCGTACTAAGAAAGTTATTAATCTTCTTTACATCAGCATTGTCTCTTAGGATTTGACTTGGCCTTATATCGGCATGTTGCTCTGGTGTCGACAAAATGTTTCAAAATCGTTCCAGTTCTCTGCAAATGTTTGACATGTACACAATTCCTTCTGTCTACCGAGAAAGTACACTATTGGATATTCTGCGACCATGGGTTAACGCTCCCTGACTCTTCATGGATTTCATGAGAACCTGTTCAATACATAAGTCTGTCCACAGGCCTGACCAAAATTTATCGGATCTGCGAATCGTGAAGTATTGTTTAGTGAAGTTAGCAAATTCCTCTGGGATCATTCGCTGTTGCAGAGCACTCATATCTTGTAGGTATAAGCGTGCACTTTTGGCGTAAAAAAAAATGACCCGCTGAGTGAAAGAATGGAAGCATTTTGCTAACTGTGTCCAGGTGGAGCTCCCAGTCACCTGCTCTCTCAGCCTGAATGAATTTCTTAATTAATACAGTCATCCTAAAATATTGCACCCAAAGCTTTGAGGTGGGCCCTTTTCTTTCCTTTGAGGTGGGCCCTTTCCTGTCCACTTCAGCCTTACATTTCGCATTAAGATTATGAACAATTTCATTTTCATTTGACAACCAAATTATTGATCATCTTCATTCAAAATCTCCTCAATAATTATTTTTTCCTCATCAGTTAGCTGAATCTCATTGAAAATAGAATGAACCAATTTGACAACAGATGAGCTCTTACAGCTCTAGAATATGCGTGTCCATTTAGAATTTTATCAACACTGTTCTCTGCATAAATTGTGGCGAGCAATTATTTTAGACCACTACCTGCCATGATAGCACCAATAGCTCCCACGAAAGACATAAGAAGGTGAAAACCACCTAACCTCACTACCACCGTATTCAAATCGGTATGCTGGCAGTTCTCAACAATGTCTGGCAAGAGAGGACGTGGACTTGCTTGTTCTTCTCTGCGGTTTAGGATCAAACATTCATAATGTTTATTTCCAAAAAAATAAAAAAGGTGACTTCACTTGCACACAGTTTTCAACAACTTCATTCAGTGGAGGAGCCATGGAATTGCCTAAAGGATTCGAACTGTTTCTTCGGGCACAGGACATTTCCGCCGCAACGTAGGACATTTCCGCCGCAAAATTTATCTCTATCATCCCCCTCATGAGACATTTCCGCCGCGTCTCTCCCCGCCGTTTCTGTACGACAGGACAAATCCGCCGATTGAGCTGGTAGAGTGTAATATTTGGCGAACTAAAATTGGCGAAGTTTAAATTGATTCACACTGCATTGTGTGTTTTTTTCTTTTTTTTTTTTGGACTTCTTTGCGATTTCCCCCCTAATATAAATAGTCTGGGAATAAATTCCGCTTTTTTTATTTGGCCTTTGTCGCCAAATGAAGATGTGTCGCCAAAAATGAAAATTTTAAACCAGTAACCCCTTTCTCACCCTTGGAAATGGTGCGGCGGATTTGTCCTGTGTCAGTCAGAGGGGGAATAGGAGTCGCGGCGGAAATGTCCCATGCGGAAAAAAGAGGGATAAAATTTGCGGCGGATATGTCCTGTTCCGGTTTCTTCACGTGGATGCAACACCACATCTGCCCTCTACTGGAAAGGAAAGGCAAAGCTATACAGCATTTTTGAAAAGAGGCAGAGTTTGATTCATTTGGCTGGTACATTTCTCCTTCCAGATGTTAGCCACGAAGCCATTGCCAAAGTATGGCAAAAATGCCTTGTTGCATTGTACGGAGGAGATGCATTCACCGATACTCTGCATGGTCTTCGATTCCAACTGTTTGTTAAAGTAGCTGCCAATGCGAAGGTTAACTTGGCCCGTTTGCCCCCAACTAAAGATGCTGCCAACTTCCATTCCTATCGTACGTACCATCAAGTGCAAAAGTGGTTGGGGGTTGAGAAAGATGCAGTGGAATGGGGTTGGTCAAAAACTCCCAATGGCTTAATACCAGTCACAACATTATGTGAACCAGCCTCGCCCATGCTCCTGAAATTTCTATCGTGCAAGTGCAAAAAAGGATGCATGGGAGCATGTTCTTGCCGTAAAGACGGACTAAAATGTTCTGCTTTGTGCACTCGGTGCTCTGGAAAAAGTTGCAACAACGTCTATCCAGTTACAATGGACGAAGAAGAGGAAAATACTGATAACGTTTCTCTTTTAGACGAATACCTGGAGCAAGAGCGAATACCTTCCTTTTCTGCAGTTTCGAGATACGAACACAGCAAACAAGGACCCTCAAAAAAAAGCTAAACATTGACTGAAATTAACCTTGAAGAGTTTTTAAGCAATGAAAATAATATTTAAATATAATGTTAACCTTTTTTTACATTCTATGTATTTCTTATCGTCTAGTGCCTCTTATTCAAATTAGAAACGATTTTTTTTTTTCATTTCTCGAAAAAATTCAAAAATTTCGAACATTTTGTTTTTCGTAACTGTGGAAGAATTACTGAGTTCAGATGCTTTTTTTTGGGCTTAAATGAAAGCCAATTAAATTTACTATAGCTTCATGTCCATTTTTATTCTTGTAGAGTAGGAAATTATATCGATATTTGGTCTGAAATGCGATCAAAGCATAATTTTTTCACTTTTCCCAAAAAATGACCAATTTTCGAAGATCGATATCTTCTAAACTATTGGTCCTATAGAGCGCTACTTGGGCTCAAATTATTGAAAATTTAGTGTTCTTTAAAACGGGTACTCACATGTATAATCAAAAGTTGCATAGTTTGGAAGTTTTAAGGGAAAAACTGAAAAAAGTCGGAAATTTTCGCAGTTTTTCACGAATTCCGCAGCGAGCACAGGGTTTGGAAAGATGCAAACTTAGATTTGAACTACCCTAGGTGACCCAAACAACATATTAAAAAATCAGAACTACATCCCGATTTGCGATTTTAGCCCTTTTTTTGCATAGATTGACTGGACTATCAAGAGAATTTTGATCACATGTGCTAGAAAGCCGATGTCGATGTACGGGAAATTAGGCTCGTTTAGTTCTTGACCGAACTTCTTGTTAGTTTATCCGAACATACAAATGTCACCCTAAAATTCGTGATTAACTCGGGACGGTTGCAATAGATATATCGGCTGTTTATATGTTCATAGGTACGAGTACGAAAAACTGCTCTACATTCATTCGGGGTTGAGCAAAATAGATATTTAGACCGAATATTGAATAAACACTTTTTCGCGATTCCTTTACTACATAAAAGGAAGTAAAAACATGAAAGCTGCTAAAAAAATAATGCTTATTTTTACACCACTAAAATAATTGTGTAATCTGGGCAGCACATAGTGCGTAATCCAGCCTAAGCATTCGCATTATAATTCAGTTGGTAGCGAATGCAATACACTTTCTACAAATATTCAAAATACACACCGATATTAGTTAAGACTACTAGTGCCTACGAATTGAATTTTGTGTATAATACGGTATATTACGAGGAATACGTATCTAAACATACCTGTAGGAATGTTGAAAGAGCTTTGTGTTGAAGTTTAATGGCAGCATTAAGTAACCTCTCCGATGTTAGAATATTGCAGTATGCATACTCTCCTCGTAAATGTGTTAGTGGATTTAACAATACACCTGTTTCTTCAAAGTATGAAACGAATATTTATGTGCATTATTCTATTTAAAATGAAATTCTTAACAAGTGATTGAAATGTAAAAAAAAGTAATATATTCATACCCGATAATGATGAATCATATACACAATCGTGTAAACATGTTGCTTAAAAATATCCAGTAAATTATTATTAATAACTCAACGTTACAACTATGCAACTATGCTGCATCGGCTGCAACTACATATTTAAGACATATTTAAGATTTCACGAACTCAAGAAACATCGCATAAATATAGGTGCTAATGGTTAAGTAAGCAATCAAAATTAATTGTGTAACAAATAGTCAACGGACTTAATATATAAATATTTTTAATGGTCCTTACAGTTTTTTTAATTTAAAAACCAAAACCATCACTTTTGAATGCATAACTTAAACGTTTATCAGAACTGGCTAAGCTGTTCCAAAAATTAAGTTCGTGAAGTGGAAACCGCATTTCTTTATACAGCGCGTCTCGAAATGATAGGTCCACCCTTATTTTTCTAAATTTCGACTCTTAATTGAGAATAAAAATCACTTTTTTTGACAGTGATTATATATCTGTAATTGTTAAAACTATGTTTGATGAAATTTCTCAAAAAATGAATCATTTCTTCTTATTTGATGCAAATTTTAATTTTCAGACCGTTTCAAAAAGATAGGTCCACCTTCAGAAATTTTGCCCCAACCACGTTTATTTCCAAAAATTTGCATAAGTATCGTTGCTTAGTCTTACTACGGGATTATGCTTGCTGCTGTGGAGGTATTTAAACAGATTTGAACAGCACTTTGTAGTCAAACAAAACGGATTGTCGTTGCAGTCTTTCGCTGGTTGAGCAGGGAAAAATTTATGCATTAATACAGTCTGGAAAATCGAACAGAGAAATAGGTAAGCTTTTAAACAGATCACAAAGTGTTGCAAACATTTTTTTGCTATTTGGAAATGCTTATAGCAGTAAAAAATCATCTGGCCGCAAATCAAAAGTGACATCCCTACAACGAAGCACTATCGTAAGGGACCTAAAATCCAGAAATAATGAGCATATCCACTTTGGCCAAACAACTAAACCCTTCAATATCAAAATCTACAGTCCACAGAGCGGTAAAGAAGTTCGGCAATTTTCTTTACGGGAAAAGGAAAGCGGCTCCGAAATTGACTAAAAAGCACAAAGAAAAGAGATTGAAATTCGCACAGGAAGAGATGTCCTGGAAACAAAATAGGCATCGTGTGATATTCAGTGATAAAAAGGAATTCAACCTGGATAGTCAAGATGGTTGGCATTATTACTGGCACGATCTGCGCAACGATAGACAGATATTCTCGAAGAGGCAAGCTGATGGTGGTTCCGTTATGGTGTGTGCCCGATTCAGAGGGACAGGAAAAACTGATATAGCATTTGTAAACAATCGTTTGAATGCTGCTGACTATAACAAGCTGTTTGAACAATATTTTCTCTCACAATCAGAACCCATTGGGGGCTCATTCTTCATGTTCTAACCGGACAATGCTCCTCTGCACTCTGAAAAGTCCACTTTTGAATGGTTTCTGGATAATGTTGTACATATTATCGATTAGCCACCTTGCAGCCCCGACCTGAATCCAATAGAAAACATGTGGGGTATGCTCGCAAGAGCAGTGTATGCAGGCAGAAGGCAGTACAATAGTACTTGCAGACTTAAAAAGGGTTATTTCCTCCGAATGGTCAAAAATCGGGACAAATTGTTTGCATAAACTTGTAGAAACCATGCCAAATAGGATTTATGAGCTTATTCAGAAAAAAAAACAGAAACATTTCTTATTAATTCAACATTTATTTGATGCGTGGTTCAGTGGACCTATCTTTTTGAAACAGCTGTTTCATCTAATTTTAGTTTCCCTCATTATTCCTATTATTTGTAAATTATTTATGAGCTATTTTACATTGAATGAAGTAATGTAGTTTATAAAATAGTGCTTTGTACACAATACAACCTTTTTTTTTACCAGCATAACTTTCGTTTTTACTGGTGGACCTATCATTTCGAAACGCACTGTATATATATATATATTTTTTTTTTTTTTCAATTCTCTAACTAATACTGTGTATTAGCGTAATATATGATATGTATCATTATTAATAGCACAAAATATCAGAAGATTAAAACTTGCAAAAAAAAAAAAATGATGATTTAGTCCAACGCCCCCCCCCCTTTTTTTACTTTTCTTTTTTTATGAGTTACTTTGAATTTACCTGCAATTTGCTGAAAAACATCAGCTACATGATGTTCAAAGAAAAAAGGTAACTATTTTCATCTTATAGTGATGAATTTATCAACAATAAACATATAACCTTGCTTGCATATTTTTTGAGAAACTTGAATCAATATATAGAGTAAGCATACTGTACATTCTTAAGGTAATTCAAACAATATTTATAAAATATATTTTCATAATTAACATGACACGGAGATTAAAAATGTTTATATTTCTTGTGAAAGTGATTATCACTATTTCTAAGAAAAATGAGACGATGCATTATAAATAATTAATCTAGCATTGTTTCAAACAATAAACTAATACGTGAGGTCATTAACAGTATAAGAATGTTTCTTTACTTACACATTTACTGGTAGTTGTTATTCACCCTCTAACAAAAAGCCTCGTCTTTAAAAAAAATGTTAAAGAGAAAAAATACGTAAGTTTGAAGAAATAACTCATTACACAGGTTCTTAGAAATGACTCCAAACTAATTAGCTGATATTTTCTCTAGCAATTTGCTTAATAAAACTTTTATGTGTTTATTATTTCACGTACATTAAAACAAACTAGCAATTTCACGAATCCGACCTAAACTGGGTTATAAAATTTGTTTTTAATGTAATAATGATGTCATGCATATGGCGTAGCTTACAATTGCTAGCATATGCGATATATCGGTGTTAGAGGAACCGAAAATTTCCTGCTATTTTTAAAGAAGTCGTTCATTGCATATTTTCAGACATACTTATAGCGCTTATGAGCCCCTGGTTCACCAGAATATATATATATAAGTAAAGGAAACAACGTCTTTTAACATAAGCACTAACTTCAAATTTTATTTTTCGAACGACTAGATGTGAGATATTAAGAGTTAAGTTTTAGAAATGTGCTTTTTCAATACTTGCATTGCCATTTTTTAAGAATTGTTAATAACATGTAATTGTGGCTACTCTTAATCTTTTAAACTTAACAATCAGTTTCGGGGTTTCTAGGAATCCATTTTTAATGCTTATTTATTAATTTATTTTAATTGCAAGAGCACGAAACTATCAAATTGCACGCCTGATTTCGACAATGTGTGATACTTTTTTTAACTCAATTTAAAGTTCAGGTGCATCTAAATCTGAAGATTTATTTGGAGAATGCAACTGCAATATTAGTATGGTATCCATTTGTTTGGCATTAGGAGATTGTTCTCGGTATTATTACTATTAATTATATTTAATTTTATTATTTTAGGTAAGACGTTATAAAAATACCATGTTATTTAAAATATCTTGTCTCCTAATTGCAAGGTATTATTTTCGTAAGAAATTAAAAAAATAATAATAATAAACAAATAAATAAAAAATAAATTAATTAACTAATAAATTAAAAATCGTAAATAATAAATAAAAATATTAATTAATTAGTTAAAAAATATAAAATAATACATATATAAATAAATAAAAAGTAAAACAACGTGTTAGTAGTAACATTACAACGTTAATTTTACATTTTGACTTAAAAAAATTGACAATAATTTAAAATGATAATGCGCATTCTGAAAACAAGAAACCGAGAAATTTAAGACATGATACTGTTACAAATCTTGTAAATAGTTGTTGTTTTTCTAGCCTTGCACCATTTCTTGCGAGGAATCGCTTGGTGTCACTAGTTTCGGTTTTATCTGGCGACATGTTGCAAAAGTATCTGAAGACATCACTTTTACCATTTGTATACCGACCCTGTAACATTTTGTAGTTTTTGCACTTCCCCTACATTTAATAAGCATGAAGACATTTTCGCGCTGAGTTGCAATATTGTGGGTTTTTCTTTTTATCACAAGAACTTTCTTGAATGGATTATTTAAGTTTGTGAATGAATAGAACACTCCGGATTTTGCTAGAATGTTGTAGAAATATCCTTCCGAATATAAATAGCTGTCCAACTGCCTTGAACACAGTTTTTCAGATTCGATTTCTGGAAGACTCGTTTTATTCGCTTGGGCGAATGTTTGTTTTGCTTTTGTAATTTCTTAATTACTGTTCACGTTAGATACGTGGTGCTGAAATACTGTTGAGAGTACAGTGTACTGTTTGCTACCTAATTGCTGGATGTTAAGCAATTGTTTCCTGCTCCTATTTTAAATAAGTGTACATAATTGTAATAAATTTATAATTACTTCCTCAAGATTGGAATGGTCATTTAAGAAAGATGAAGGTGCTACGGACTCGTCACAATACAATTTAGTCCTTAAGCTTACCGCTAAGTTGTAAAACTATTTAACATCGTGAAAGACGTTACGTAGTCTTATTATTCCAAATTGTCCGTAAAATTAGATGATACAGTGAAGATTCAAAAATTCAGGTTTGAATACCCGGTTTAATTCAGAAAACTCGGCTACAACCCGGCAGAACAGGAGAAAAAATAACATTACTCTCTGAATTCACAAAAATACCGACACAACCTAATATTTATAAATTCAGCTAATTTTGGTATACATTAGGCAAGGGTTTTTTTTTGGGCGGATGGGGGATTTCTATACTGCAATGCCTTTGCTGCTTAAACAATACTTGTATTTGTCGCCGAATTCTCAACAATACCCTGCCGGATTGTAGGGTTTGATGGGAACTCAGATAAAAAACGATGTGTTGTCTTCTTTTAATTATGTTTCACAAAATTTACGTACGGAACCAAAAATGCTAAAAAATGCAAAGAAAACACAAATTCAATCTTTTAAAAGACTTCTTGCGTTTTGTTTATTCGTTTATTTTCATGCAAGACAAATATGTATTCAATGAAAATATCCCGTGTACGGAATTCCCAAATGGGTCACATCATTCTCCTTCAGTTATAATAAGCTAACAATCTTCAGCTGTTGTTGACTGGAAAAAATCGTCAACTGCTTCGAAACTGAAAAAACAAATAACAATAAGTTCAGAGTTTTTTCATTATCTTGGATTTGGATAAACAAAAGGCAACTTTAAATTGAGTTACAATATTTTGCTTAGAGAATAGAGATACTTTAGAGAAGTATATTTGTTTTCGGTCCCACATCTAAAAGTATTATTAAATTAATGAGTACTTCATTGTTTGTTTTTATCGATACCAAAATCGAATTTAAAAGTAGGCACTTTGTTTCGCTATTTTTATTTGGGTTTTTGTTTCTGCTTCGAAAAGGCGCTTTTGTGTTTTTAAAAGATAGCTACCCCTCCCTCCCGCCCCAAATTTCAAAACTTTCAAATTTTTAATACGGCGGGTTTAAATTCGAAACTGTCACATAGCAAATAATCTCAGTTTAAAAAAAAGGAAAATGCGTTTTCTATTCTTAAATTTTACTACTCAATATACGCTATAAATTTTAGAAATACATAAATGCAATTCAAACAATATAGTTCAGCGAACAATGCTCCGTGAATTCAGTGTTGAGTTAATCATGTCTATCCAAAGTTTTGTAACAAAATATGACCTTTGACCATTTCGCTGGGATTTTCGGTTGTTGTGTTGTTCAAATTTTGTTACATCAAATAAATTTTAACTGTAAGATTGGTGGGACCCCTTTCTGTACAGTTCGTGTTTGAAACCTTATGCAAAGTTTTTGGAAGAAAATAATTTAAACTTAGGGACTTAATTGAACTTAGACATAATAAAAAAACAAAACTTCGGCATTATTTCCTAAAACAATGCGTTAAATATTTTTAACGATTACATTCTTCAAAAAATCGCTTGGGGGACAGACTTCTCCCTTGGAAGGGGTAAGTGGGTCAACTACCATTTGTTTAAATGCTTTATTATTTTAAATGGGTATTTATTTTAAAAGTGTTTTTTGTGGGATTAAGGGTTTGAAGGGTTTAAGTATCTTACTTGATAAATTATGTAACATTTAAGTATTTTTGTATAAGTGCATCGATTAACGATATATTTATTGATATTTAAATTTTTAAGACGGAAAGTTTTAAAGCAAAATACAAAACAATTGCATCTGTGAAATTCAATGAGAGCCTTTAGACACATGTTTTGATTTTACATCTAAAGTATTCTCGAATAAACATAGTAGAGTCGATTGAGATCAAGTTTGGTAAAATAGAATAAATTGTAAGTTGAAAAAAAAAATGGACGCACTTTATGGCAGCGTCTATTGGAAATTCGCTGCGTGAGAGTCATTATCACTTCATCTTCAGTTATAAGTCTGACATTATATGCATCAAACTAACAAAACGCGTAGCTATTTTCATTCTTTCTAACAATTTTAGCAGTATTTTTTCCATTTGTATCCTTTTCTAAAGTTAGAGCTTCATAATACGTTGTGGTTTTTTTTATGTAAGTTTCAAATACATAATAACCAGCTTTAGCGGTTTTTGTAGCTGAACCATAAATTCCTTTTAAGTCTCAACAGTAATCTTTTATTTCAACATAAATATTGCTTCATCATTTTATTGGTTCATTATTTTCATCATAGCAATTGCTTCATCATGCTTTTCATTCCCATATCATTATAATGAATTGACAAATTTACCCCACAGTGAGGGGACCCACCTACCCTTTATAGAGAAAGTTACAGGGAAAGTGGGATCTCTTCTTTTAAGAACGTATTAATAATTTTACGTGCTAAAATTCCTATAGCAGTATGTACCTTATAGTTTAAACTGTGCAAAATCTTAGTGATTATTATAGAAAAAAATAAAATTAACCTTAAAGCACCTCTTTAAAAATTGTTGCCTGCACTCGTGGAAAAAAAAAACAAAACCCCAAAAGTGTGCAAAAAATATAAAAAAACCACTGCGATAAAATGTGACATGACAACTGCAAAAAAGGGCAAAAGGTGTATGGAAATTTCTATTTTATAGAGGTGACCCACTTACCCTAACCAAACCCTAGTAAGATTGTTTCGTGTACGTGTGAATAATTCATAGGTTACTCATTGATCCATATCAAAGAGCGAAGTGTGGTCTCTGGATACTTGTCTTGCTTAATGAATTTAATTGAAAAAATGAAAATCAATTCGGTTTGTTGTTTCAATACAATTTCACCATTGCAAGGTTACATTACTTACAAAAACATCGCTTTTGCCGGTTAGTCCCGAGACTGTATTTTTTTAACATTATTATTATTATTACTATGTATTTAATAAAATGTTTTATAAAATGTTTCATTCAATAAAATGTCGTGAGACGGGAGGCTCCCTCACTTTTTAGAACTTCCCCCGCACCTACCACTACACGTGAGATAACTAGTTGAAAGGGGCCCCGAATAGTACTTTGTTTTTAGATCCAGCCCAGGAGCTGAGCAACATCTCGTCCAGTAACTTAAGAGGAAATGGTTTTTAATAGAAACGTGGAGGACTGTGTGACCACAAACATGTTTAACGTGCTCCAGTCAGTATCAATGAGATCGGTGATTCTACGACCGGCTGGAATGGAATCAGAGACCCTTCTGTTACGAGTCCTTCGCTTTTCCGATCTGCGACTACAACAATGTTTAAGCACACAGTCCCTCAGCTGTGCTCTGTAGAACAAGAGAGGCATACATTTTAAACTAATTTTCTTTAAAATAAAAAGAATAATCTAACATGAATACATAAAACTTCTCAAGATAAGTTGTTATATAACAAGATACATTATACAAGTTTAAGGAAATTGCTTAAAAATATTTTTGCATTTGGTATAAAAATATTTTTGCATTTGGTATTATCCAAAATACTCCTATAGCTTTTTCTATTTAAAGTTTTTAATTAAAACTTTCAAAGTCAATTTAGGGTCAGTTCTTTCTCCATTCGTATTTTAAAACACGATAAAACGTTTTAAAAATTACATTATCATTAAAATTTGTTTAAAGGTTAACTCTTTGGCTCAAAAAAAAAAAAAAAAAGCTCCCGATTTCGTCTGAAATATTTGATAAATTTTTCTACCATTTTTTTACGAGGCAGCTCGAAAAAACTATTTTTGTACAGTAATGTATGCATAGTTTAAAATATATATATATATATATATATATATATATATATATATATATATATATATATATATATATATATATATATAT
Source organism: Uloborus plumipes (assembly GCA_038373865.1). Taxonomy (NCBI): domain Eukaryota; kingdom Metazoa; phylum Arthropoda; class Arachnida; order Araneae; family Uloboridae; genus Uloborus; species Uloborus plumipes. The sequence continues at coordinate 97,179 of JAXGGA010000848.1, forward strand.
ATATATATATATATATATAATATATATATATATATATATATATATATATATATATATATATATATATATATATATATATATATATATATATATATATATATATATATATATATATATATATCACGTAACGTACTTATACCCAGTAACAACAGAATATGTTGCCATAACTCAATTGAAAGATATAAGAATTTAATAAAATGAAATTCTGTATTTGAAATTTATGAATAAAGTTTTTAGTTTGACAATTGCGAAAGATTTACGAAAATCATTTGTAGAGGAGAAACCATTTAAGTATTGAGCAACATGATCGCTTCACAAAATATTTCCTAGTACTTACTGAAGTAAAGCAAAATGATATTAAAGCATTAGATGTTTCTCCCTTCGTTTAACTTTCATTTTAATGGTTATTAACTTTTGCAAAAATCAGAAGGGTTCTAGTTTAATCTTAATATTATGAATAAGTAAGTTGCAATTATACTAGCTATACATGTCAGCGAGATAAAAATCTGTGTGTTTTTTTTTTCTTATCTAAAATGGTATATACAATATCAGTGGCATATTTTGCTTTTTCATTGTGTCAATGCAAAGTAATCTTCAAAGTTAAATAGATTGGAAGTCTTTAAAGCTTAAAGTCAAAAACATTTATCATTTTGAAACACAAATTTTGATATAATTTACTTTCTTTTAATAAGAGGTTTTCTTTTTTTTTTTTTTTTTTTTGCACATTACAATATTTTGGTTTACATGATACAACCGTGGTTCTTGGCGTGAGATGCGTCTTAACTTTTACTCATAGTTTTTTCTTTGTACTCCCCTTTATTTCATTCCACGGAATCTTCAGAGGCTTCTTAACAGCAGAAATGACTTCCCAGCAAAATATTCTATTGGAAAGCAGCAACCGTAATTAGAATGTTTATATTGTCTGCTATTATGATTCATTTATAACTGATGACTCCGACTAATGGAGATCAAAACTTTTTTAATCATTCCGATGAGTATTTCATATAAATAATTAATCTTTTTGTCTGTTACTTGGTGAAATAGTTTTTGTGCTTTTAAATAATGCTTTAAATGCCCCGTAAGAAAAAAAAAACATCTAATACAATGGAAATTGTTAGGGAAATTTGAAAGCTGTTTAATATTTAAAGCGAAGTCTGGACAACAATGATCCACAATTTCAAAACGTTCATCAAATAGATGTCTGCTACATTTGCATTCTTTCTAGTTAATATTGTATGTTTCACAATATTTTTTGTGTCAGTTCAGGGGCATAGTGGCTCGTGGTCAATTTAAATGCCTCATGCAATTTTGCTTCGTTAGATCCCTCGTGCCTTTCATCGGGTGTTAAACTAGAACTCAAAAATCTGCGTGCAATTAGCATCCTCGCCTAAATGATCGCTTTTAAAACCCTTTCCGCACTAGGCCTACAAATGACAAACGTTTCTTACCCAGCCCCATTAAAAAAAAAAAAAAAATAGAGCAACAATACAATTAGAGCAAAAAACAAATATTAGAGAGATACACTGCAAAAACATGAACTGTTGTTTTTACAGTTTTTCCTGGCAGCCGAAGTTCCAATTTCAAAATGTAAAATGCACAGTAATAAACTGCAAAACTAGTAATTTTACAGTTTCTTACTGTAAAGTTAGACATTTTAGTTTATTGCAGTAAAATTTAGCTGTATTATACTGTAAAAACAATATTATAATACTGGAAGAAAACGTACCAGCTTAAGACTAAAATGCAGTGTAATAAACTAAAATTAGCAATTTTACAGTCTATTACTGCAAAATTAGTAATTTTGCAGTTTAGTGCTGTAAAGTTAGCAATGTTACAGTTTCTTATTGTAAAATTAGCTATTTTTAGTTTATTACTATAAATTTAGCTGTATTATACTGCAAATACAACGTTCATTTTTTACATTGTAGATGCTCAAACTGTTTTATTGAAACATAGTATACTACTAGCAAGTCTTCCCATGAAGCACATTTAGAGTACAAACAATTGTTCTTACACTTGATACGTTCACAAAGTTTGTTCGCTACAGTGTGGAACAATATAATTTTTAATTATTTTAATATATCTTTAAAATGAAACTCGTTATTTCGGGTTTTCTTGATTATTGTAATTGATATGCTTTTAATACAAAACTGTTGCCCAAACATAGATTGAAAAGGTCATTAAAGAAAAACTATAGAAAAAAAATTGAATTCTAGAAAACTAGGTACAAATAACAAAAAAGTACAAATATTTTAAACTTCCTAGAGGATAATCATAATAATGTGGAAGTTCACATGTGAACTATTCCCATCGGCATACATAATTGCTCTTTACTGTTTCGTCATTTTCTATTCTCTATAGGTATGAACCGAAAAAAAAAATCTAAATATAAATTGCGAACTGAGTAAAGAAGTAAAAATCTCTTTGCTTTATCTCTATATTAAAATTCACGTAATAATTTGCAAGACATCAATTGGGATATTTAGTTAATTTAAACTTCGTTTTAATTTGAAGAATTCAAAGAAAAAAGCATTTGCACTAGCTATAACAAGGAAAAAATGGACTTGTTAGACATTGTTACATCTCGAATATTTCTTTTAAGTATTTTGCGTTTTTTTCAAATGTTATTATAAATTATTTCCCGTTGAGCTTTACGCAAAAGTATACAAACATTTAGCTCCTATATTGAATACACAAACAACTATGAAGAAATTTGGAATATTGCTTATAAAATAATGCCCATATAAAAACACGTGTCTTTTAAAACACAGTATTTTTAGTGCTTTGGAGCGAGTTTAGGCACAAAAAAATGGCTATCTATATTGCATACAAAATATACCTTATCTTTTCTTAAATGAAAAATGTCTAAGCAGTACATTTAAAATAGAGAGTCCCACGAGAGAAAATGTCTCGTAAAGATAGAAAACAACATTAGGTTGATGAAGTGTCCCCAGGCAAGAACATAAATATAGATAGATCTAACTTCATTTGAAGTGTTATCAAATATGATTCTCCCCACACATATACATCATTTGGTTCTCAAAAAAGATTTTTAGAGCTTTATTTTAAAGCAAAAACAAGCACTGGTTAATATGTTTTCAAACATTGATCGTTATTAATTCCGGAACGTACCAATATTCTTAAAAAGGTACTGTGGAAAAATTAAGCAATTATTAAATGCATATTTCCTAAAAACTCATTAGAGAAAAAAAAAGGTTAAGTATTAAAACAAAACAATAACACACGATACTGTTTAATTTTGATGTTATAATATTGTCTTTTGTCATTTTTAAACCCACTTTAGTTTCTGTTTGAATTTTTTATTCTTATTATACATTTTTTGTTTACTTATGTCGTGAATTTCCTCCGTTTTTTGCTTATGAAGATATTTTTTTCCTTTTGTTTACGGGAAAGTGTTTTATGCAATTAATCTGTGAATCTTAGCTCTTTTATAAAAAAAAAATGGGACAAGTGAAGTCCGCATGTTCTAATAAGTGTTTCATTACCAAGAGACAGTTTTTTTATGCTAGCGGAAAAACCTAAAATTCATCCGACCTTTAGAGATCACATAAAGAAATTACTTTAAGTTACTCCATTTCAGACAAACATTTTTTTTTTATTTTTACAATTAATTAGTTATATAAGAAACGTATTACATGTTATGTTCATAAAAAATTGTTCTTTACATGTATATGTCTAATCCAATACTCCTTGAGCAATATGCCGACGAGTGTAAACATAAAATTAAGAAACAAGGTGCCATACTTCGGAGGATTTCTTTTTTGTTTATACAGAAAAATATTAAAGTAGAATTTGCACCACACATATCAAGGTCCGTAACGGAAGGCGGATCCTAGTCGTGTGGTCTGGGTTACACTAAATCCACTTATTGCCCTCGATTAGTCTCCGACTGCGGTGCAGCAGTCAAGTATCGCTCCACGGACCGACTATTACGCCTAAATGTACGAACCCAGGTAGCACAAATAACCTTTAAGCCTTTTATAAACGTTTCTAAGCGGTTGTTACAACCGTTAATAACCACCTTACAACCTTTAAAAAACGAAGTGCGCTTCTTGGGAAGTCAATTGTCAGAGATGGTTAGTAATAAGAGAAGCAGACTGATATTATGTCCATACTATTAAGTATCTTGACCTTCAACGAGTTCATCTATGATAGAGTTTAAAGAGAAGATTTTTTTTTTCATTGGCCTACTACCGATATATGATAGTAGCAAAATAAACCCTCTCTCCTTTCCCCTGTTCTAACAAATGGAATAGTTTAATCCTTATTTCATCAGAAGTCATTTTACCAGAGTCATTTATCCATGTTCCACAAAGGCAACTTTTAGTGGAATGTAGCAGTGACTTTGTCTGCGTTTCTTCCTACAAAAAGCCTTAGAACAGAGCGATGAAAGACCTAAATAAAAACATTAGAAAGCATTTTCGTAATGAGTTTTCATTTTAGAAGATGTGTTCAAATTATCTCAATATATAGTTCTAAACCTGGAACAAAGTTTTGCTTTATTATGCTGTTTTTTTTGAGGGGGAGAGGGGGGGGGTATTGCGCTTTCGTGCTTTACTTTTACTATTTAAGAAGCCGCTGACTCCGTGAAGTATTTCAAAAACTTAAATTTATATTTAGGACCTATCATATTCTTTTAGCTTTTAAGCCGATTAGCTTTTAAACATTGATCATATTTTGTTCGTGCATAAACTCAAGAGACGCGGATAAAACTGAACAGAAAACATTTGATGTTTAAACAAAAGCAGGTTCTTTTTATGTTAGGATTTTTTTTTCTTTTGCAGTAAGGGAGGGGGTGTAGGGAACAATGAATGATATATAGCGAATGAAAAAGGAAAGTCAAAATGTCCGTTGTATATCATAAAAATGTCAACATAAAGCGAAAATGTTAATATTAAAAGTATTTGCATGTATTTTCGATTTCTTATCCAATATTTTTAAACGTATTTTAAAAACGCAACAACTTTAAACGCAACTAGGGAAGGGAGTTATCAGTTTGACGTGTCTGCATATCTGCCGATCTGTGCATCTGTCAATCCGTGTATCTATCTGTGGCACCGTATCGATTAAACGGGTGGAACGACTTTGATTTTTTTTTAAAGGTGAAGTGATTGAGAGAGTTTTTAGCGATGCCGCAACTTCGGGTGACATTAACAAATATATTCATTAAAAACTTTTAAAATGTTTTTCTCGATTTTTGAAGTGAAAAATACTGGAAAACTTAAAACAATAGTATTAAAAGAAAGAAAAAATAATCTGCGTCTGATAAGATGTGTTTGGAACTTACATGTAAAATAGAGCTCGAATTATTACGTTTTTAGCAAATGTGGCTAAGGCTTAAACCTACACGATTGGAAACCACGTCTCCGACGAGGAAATAAAACTCAATGATTTAAAATGTTTATCTGTTGAAAGTTTCTATTTGTAAACAATTAAAATACTTGCAATTGATTTCAGTATACGAATTTTCAATTTTCCTTCCTCATTCTGCTTTTGTGACTACAAATTTTACTAGTAAGATTATCTTCAACTTTCTGTGTTTATCATATCCTCTCGAAAACAATTAAATATATTTTGATTTAAAATGCTTTTTGACCAGAGAAGTTCGTTTAAATATGAGATCAGCAATCATGGTCAGGGAATTTTTAAATTTTTAATTTAATCTGAGTAAATGTTAAACATAAAATGTATTTCACAAAATAAATAATGTCATGCAAAAGATAACATTATCAAAATTGCTTAGATCTTCTGAGGATGTAGAAAAGTTGTATGTGGAGCGTATTTTATTTTTTTTTTGATTACTATTACTATATTTATTGTTTATATCAGAAAAATCTCTAGAAATTTGTAATGGAGCTTTTAATCAAATAAAAATAAATGCAAAATAGTTATTTAATGCAGCAATTACTCGTGGATTGAAAACAATTGTTATTTACTGCTATTTTTTAGGAATTCTGAACTATTGTTTGCTATTTTAACACTGTATTTCTAGTTATTTAAGTACTCTGACCTTATTTCCCTATTTTATTCAGCGAAAAGGAGCTCTTTCATTATAAGAGTATACATTCTTGTTTTAATATCCAGTTTCATGTCCCAGTGGCTAAAAAGAGCTGCCTAGAGCGATGATACATTGTTTGTCAGTTGTTCTAGTTTTTATGTCCTTCAAATTAAAACATACATCAGCCGAATTCCGCGAAATGCAATTTTCTGAAGCTTGTTTCGCCGGAAGGAATTCTTGCTCTAATACCTCTGGAATTTTCCTTGGTGCAATTATTTGATATTGGTAAAATAATGTGTTGCTCGTTGGTTTTTCCAAAATATTTTTTACTTTTTCGTTTTATTCTAGTATAAGAACGAAAGTAAGATTAAATAGTTTTTCAGCTGCATCTAACTGCTTTTGTTTATTTTATTAACGCAAAGAAGTTTGATACTAAATCAAGTCCAATGCAAATGCGAAGAGTATGCGTTTTCAGCAAATGATATTTAAAAAGAATATCAATTATTGTTATTTATTGTGCTAGTATGTTTAAATACTAATGTGCGTTGCATACTTATCTAGTGCATGTTAATGTAAATGTAATACATTCACCAAATCTGTTAATAGCCATGTATAAAAAAGAGCTTGATCCAAAGCTACATTAAGCTAGTTTCTCATATATCATAATAGATCTTCATACATAAGCTGATTCCCGATCTTTGTTTACCTAAAAAATATCCCTAGCATAACTTTTTAACAATTGCATTCTGCAATTAGTTTCTGAAAACAAAAAAATTGACACCAGACAACATTTTCTCGAATAACATTCTGTTGTTGTTGATTATTCTACCCGATTTAAGGTGGAATAGGTACGGCTTCCATTTTTAAGAGCACCATTATGGCATGTGCGTTGAGCTAGTTCGGAAGTCCGATTTAGCTCAACACACATTTCATAACACTCGTTTATAGGGCAGTTAGCCAATCACAACACGCATATTTACACAGAGAAAGGACAAGGACAGAAGAGAGAGAAAGTATAACCACCCCCGAGCCAGGATTCGAACCCGGGGCCTTCCCATCCCGGTCAGGCTTCTCCAACCACTAGACAATGTGGCCGATTCAAATAACATTTTAATTGCAGTTATATCATAGTAGTTTCGATTTAAGACACCTAATGCAATTCACATTAAAAAGAAAAAAACCCTTATTTATATAAAAAATGAGCTCCAGAAAGATTCAAAAACCAAAATTTTTCTACTAAAAGTATCTAAATCACACCCGCAAGCTTGTGGTTGCTGAATAATAAAAGAGGTTCTTTTTAACTCCGCTGCCAAAACATACGAATGCAATATAACTTGCATTTTTTTTTTTTTTTTCTAATTCTTGAGCGTTGTTTTTTTTCTCGATTCCATGGTTACCTAAGTAGCACATTTCGGTTTTTAAAGGTTGTAAAATGGTTATTAATATTGTAACAACCGCTTAAAAACGTTTATAAAACGTTTAAAGGTTATTTGTTTTCAAATAAAAGTGAGGGCACCAATGAAAAATAAAAGTACTTTTAAGAGATAGAGGAAGAAAGTTTCCCAAATAACGGTTGGTTTCCCAGCAAACTCAAGTAAGAGAAAGTTTTAACTAATTATCGTAAAATTGGACGTTATAACAAGTTAGGGTAATAAATGATATAAATTAAATGAAACCTTTTTAACATTTTTTTTCGTTTCAAAACGTCACTCAGTAGATGCATTTCATTTAATTTTCTTTTATTTACTCAAAACCTGTAGAATGACAGGAATCAGAGCAAAAAAAGAAAAAAAAATATTCCAAGCCCTCATTCTCGTGCATATTATTCTGTAATCAACACCTGCTGAAGACATTAAATCGATAGAGGAAATCCTATGGAATCTGCACAATTAGTTTTCGAGGGTGAAAAATGCGAGTTTCGTGACCGCTAATTAAGAATTTTAAAGAAATAATTAGAGTGCGGTTGAGGCTTTTTCTAAAACATGTCGTGGCAGATATAATTAGACTCTCTTCTAAAATGAGCTATAATAAAATGTGTAGTTTAAATAAGCATATTTGCACAATTTGTTTTACTTCTTAGACGTAGTTGTGATTGTTTATTGCGTAAAGACACATTCTTGGTTTTGTGGGACATTCTTTTGAATTGCATTTCTGTATTTTCGAAACTGTTGAGGTTAAAACGACCGCAAAATTTTAACACTATTTTTATGTGTTTTTTTTTTTCCTTGTTGTTTAAATACAGCAGCGTTTTGCACATTCTATTTACACTATACATAAGACATTCAAGAGAATTTAAAACATTGCAAGCAAAATACACACACGGAAAAAATAAATGAATTAAATTAAATTTAAAGAAAAAACAGACACGAAATAGATTCTATGCCTCAGAGTCAAGCTAACGTGAGTTCCTTGTCGTTGCTTCTTAGGAGATCGCGAAAACGTTTGTCCGATGCATAACCTTCTGGATCCGCGCTGTTCATATATAATTGTTTCGTTCGACCCAGGTACTACGACAGTTGAACCACAGATTTATTTTCCCTTGAAAAGGGAAGGTATAAACTGTCGTACCAGACGTATGAAACCTTGAAAAAATCCCCGGCTCCAAAGGGTTCGAGTGAAAATTTCAACCCCGTCCTCTAAAGAAAAAAGGTACAACTTATGGTACAACATGTGTACCGCCCAGTTCCTAAAGGGTAAGCATGATACTCGTCCGACTTAAAATGACTGTGAAGGGAATTATTTCATAGAATAACGTTCTCATGGATCGAGGTGGAATAAGACTCTACATACAATGCCGTAAGAAAGGGAAATTTGCCAATTTCGGATACGTTGTTCTGGCTGTTAGGTATAAAAATGGATACAAATAAATAAATAAATAAATAGAAAAGTGAAATAAAGAGTCAAGTAAAAAAGTGGTTCAAAAGTCTCTCTGTTAATAGTACTAGGGAAAGAAACGTGATTCTGTAATTATTAGACAAATAAGAAGATATTCAGTACTCACCAATGCAGCACTGTCTATGCAGATCGGTCCAAAACAGTCATGTTGACTCCTCAAACGAAAAGCGAAGACATATCAATCTCTGGGATAGTCACGGAGGTTTCAAATGATATCTTCCCAAAGCTTCTATTCTCCTCTTTAAACATAGGTTTTGTCAGCTTGTCTAATTTTCTATTACCCATGATCCCGCAGTGGCAAGAAATCCTCTAAAAAAAAGAAAAGAAAAACCACCTTGACTTTTTCTAAATTTACCTCAAGAGAGAACTGCATTGATGAAGAGTCATATAGCTGGGGGAGTGAAAACACTTGTCCTTAACCAAATTCGCTGTCTGTGTGACTAAGAAGATAGCAGAAAATTTATGAAAAGTAGGGCTGGAGATTAAATGTTCTTGTGCAACTACAATGGAATGGCCAAATGCTAAATGATCTGTTCCCAACGAAAGGCAGTTTGAAAAATGTTCGTAAAAAAGTTTACGTGTTGTACTTTGTTGAAAATTCACGATAAACATTATCAAATGAAAGTAAAGAATTTTTAACTGGCGATTAGTGTTATTTTATTCTAACCACGTAACTGGAAATGCGTGCTATTTTAAATGCAGATGAATGAGAATTGGAGCCCCTGCTTATTTCTGTAAGCAATGAAACTTTCCAGTAGTACTACTAAATTAAACTTGATTCACAGAAGAACGTAAATATTATACTGAACCTTATTATCAAAAGGAAAAAAATCCGCATTTAACACTTTCGTATCTAACGTATGCCCATATGAACTTTTACTGGAAAAAAAAAAAAAACAAAGAACAAAAAGAAAAAAAACATGAAAATGATAGTTTTTATGCAACTTTTACGCAGCGATAGGGAAACGAAATTGCTTGTGTAGCTTGAGATAATGTTATTATAATAAACTGTATAACAGAGACACTGGAACAGGAAGCAAACAGAAAATTTTTGCAACACAAACATGAAAAGCATACCATGAAAAATGGTTTGTTTTGTTACAACAAGACTACGATAATAAACATAATCAGAGCTATAGAAATAGTAGAAGCATTACAGAGGTTGAATATAAGCTAGAGTGGTTTAATGGTTTATAAGGTTTTGCTTCTTTATGTTTCATATTCTCTTTTGTTATCTGGTATGTCCAGGAAGTAGCAGAAAGTATTATACCAAAAGAAAGATGTACCAGAGACTAGTTGTTAAGAGCTTAAGAATTTATAAAAGTGAAATTTCGCTTAGGTATTTCTTTATTCACTGGTTAGATTTCTCTAAATAAATTGCATTCAAAAATTTCAGCTTCCTATGAGTTTTTAAAATAGAAGGTTAACTAAGAACATCAATATACATTCAAAAATAAAGTTAATTACAACACCTTAATTAAAATTGGTATAATCAAACTTGACTATGGCCTATCAACGATTTTCTTTCCTGCCTTAATTTCAAAATGAGTTTGTTTGTTATTTTCAATAATTAATAATGTATTCAAAGATGTTTCAAAAAATGTAGGGGAGACCGGGGCAAGATGACGAGCCGGGCAAGATGACGAATTTCGTATTTTTTTCATTTGCCGCTAGATAGGATAGGTCCGCTAGGATAGGAGATTCTTCTATCTATTCTTCGTTCAGCAATAGTATAAAGTCGCTGAAATCGTCATTTTCAAGACAGTTCTGAAGTTGTTCTGGTTTACCGCTACCGCGATCTAACTTTTATCCATGTGCAAATAAGCTCTGATGCAAGTACAGGTAAGATTTATTGCTTCTCATTAGTATTAATGTGTACCTCATTTTAAATACTACCTATTTATATGAATAAGCACCAAATAAACGCATTTTTTTATGGAAATAAATATGAATCCTTCAAAAATGGCAGTCTGGGGCAAGATGACGAAACAAAACACGGGGCAAGATGACGAGCTCGTCATCTTGCCCCATGTTTCGGAATTTATGAAACTAACTTTGTTGTCCCTTCTATTAAGTTCCTTAAATGCTTATTTATAGTTATACTAATATATATACTAATGTATATAATAATATATTATACTAAGTCCCTCGTGCCCCCCCCCCCTCTTCCGAAGAGCAAACTAATAGTTTTTTAATGATACATATGATGACATTTGATACATATGATGAACTTATCGAGAAGCCCCACCAGAAACTGTGGGTCACTGTAGTGATAATGGCTGTAGCAATAAGGATACTTTTTCTCTTTTTTGCAGCACTTTTATCAACACGTAAAATCAAACAAAGAATCTTCTGTTCTGTTGATCATTGATAATCATAAATCCCACATAACTTTGCAAGCTATATTTGTTGCAGAGAAAAATTCATTATCATGGTTGGGTTGCCTCCCCATACATCACATCGTCTCCAACCTCTTGATGTGGCATTTTTTGATAAATTATTATAGTCAAGCTTGTGACAACTATATGGTCACTCATCCAGGGCAGACCATCACAGATAAAAATGTTGGTGAACTTTTGAGCATAGCTTACTTCAAAGCCGCTACAATTGCAAATGCAGTTCAAGGTTTTCAAGAATGTGGGATCGAGCCGCATAATTCTCTTGTATTCAGCGATCATGATTTCGCTGCTTCAAAAACAACTGATCCTAATGCTGTTAAAGAGGGAACTGAAAACAATAGTGCCAACCCCCAGACACTGTTAGTAAAAAACCCACATATAAAACATCCAGTAGATACGAAATTGATGACAAATTCTGATTCCAGTCAGAAAAGAAGCCTTTAAGTGTTTTTGATTTAAAGCCATTGCTAAAAGCACTACAATGTGACAAAAAAAGAAAAAACAAAAAAATGAGTTCAAGTATCCTTAAGAGCTCACCCGTCAAAGAACTGCTATAAGAAAGAGCCAAGCAGAAAGAGAAAAAGGATTGTCTAAAAAAACAGAGGGCATAAGAACGTGAAGCAAAAAAAGGAGTAAGAAAACTCAAACTTAGTTCCCTTAGTCCGAAGTCAGAAAAAATCAGGCCAAGCAAACCAGTGACATCAACTTCAAAGGATGGTGTACTAAGATGTCCTGCTTGTAAAGAGGAATATTGTGATCCTCAAGCAGAAGAATGGATTCAGTGCTGCAAATGCCAAGAGTGGTGGCATGAGGACTGTTCCAATTATTAAAATGGCATTTTTATTTGCGACTATTGTTAGCTGCACTACTAAACATTTGTATACTGGGTGTCCACTCCAATCGTGGACCAATAGCTAATTTCTAAACCGTTAGAGATAAGCATATCATTTATTTAGGAAAAAATCTCCAAATTATGAAAGGAATTTTGGGTCTATTCAATGTTTTTCAAAAAATCAAATTTTGAAAGAGTTACGAAATTTAAATTTTTATACAGCCCCCCAGTCCTATCAATCATGTTTAGTAAAACATTCTTGACACTGTAACGTTTAAAACTAAAAAAAATCACTCTTCTACCACAAAAATTGACCGAGTTATTAGTATAGTCAATAAAGGATTTGAAAAAACACTAAAACATGCAGTTTTAAAAATTGGCCACACAGGTACAGGAAGGGCTCCTGATGAACATACTAAAAGTCCCCAGTGGTGAGGGGGGAGCTCGCAGCGCCACCTGGTGCTTTATGGGTGATTTTTCAATTTTTGTCTTATATCTCAAAAACTATTGACTTGCGAGAAAAACTGTCAATTAATAAATTAAAGAGCATAAAATTATCTTTAAAACGTTTTTTTAGTTTTTATTATAGCTATAATAGTTGCCGAGATATTGAGCTTCAAAGTTGGTTAATTTTTGAAAAACCAACTATTTTTTCCATCTTTTCTATTTTTGGAGTCGCCTCAGTGATTAATTTGATATGATTCTTTTCTTTTTTCGACCTGAAGTAGTACAGGTCATTAAGGCGATTTGATTTCTTGAAACGGGGAGGCAGGTTGGGGAGGAAGGAGGCGAGGAATGAAGGACGACCAAAATATGTGCTAGTTCACTATTTTTCCCTCAACCATAGTTCAGCAAACGAAGGCCCTAAGTAAGGGTGAAAAAATAATAATATAGTTTTAAAAATTGGCACACAGGTACAGGAAGGTCTCCTGTTGAACATACTAAAAGTCCCCGGTGGTGAGGGGGAGCTCGCAGCGCCACCTGGTGTTTTATGGGTGATTTTTCAATTTTCGTCTTATATCTCAGAAACTATTGACTTGCGAGAAAAAAAATAGTGAGGGGGAAATAGTGAAGGGGGAAAAATAGTGAAAAGTACACTTGCACATAGTTTTTTCTTCCCTTCATTCCTCGCCTACTTCCTCCCCAACCTGCTTCCCCGTTTCAAGAAATCAAATCACCTTAATGACCTGCACTACTTCGGATCGAAAAAAGAAAATAATAATATCAAATTAATCACTGTGGCGGCTCCAAAAATAGAAAAGAGGGGAAAAATAATCGTTTTATCAAAAAATGACAAACTTTGAAGTTCAATATCTCGGCAACTATTATAGCTCTAATAAAAACAAAAAAAGCGTTTTAAAGATAACTTTATGCTCTTTAATTTATTAATTGATTTTTTTTTCTCGCAAGTCAATAGTTTTTGAGATAAAAGACGAAAATTGAAAAATCACCCATAAAACACCAGGTGGCGCTGTGAGCTCCCCCTCACCACCGGGGACTTTTAGTATGTTCATCAGGAGACCTTCCTGTACCTGTGTGCCAATTTTTAAAACAATATTATTATTTTTTCACCCTTACTTAGGGCCTTCGTTTGCTGAACTATGGTTGAGGGAAAACTAGTGAACTAGCATATTTTGGTCGTCCTTCATTCCTCGCCTCTTTCCTCCCCAACCTGCCTCCCAGTTTCAAGAAATCAAATCGCCTTAATGACCTGTACTACTTCAGGTCGAAAAAAGAAAAGAATCATATCAAATTAATCACTGAGGCGGCTCCAAAAATAGAAAAGATGGAAAAAATAGTTGGTTTTTCAAAAATTAACCAACTTTGAAGCTCAATATCTCGGCAACTATTATAGCTATAATAAAAACTAAAAAAGCGTTTTAAAGATAACTTTATGATCTTTAATTTATTAATTGACAGCTTTTTTTCTCGCAAGTAAATAGTTTTTTAGATATAAGACGAAAACTGAAAAAACACCCATAAAACACCAGGTGGCGCTGCGAGCTCCCCCCTCACCACTGGGGACTTTTAGTATGTTCATCAGGAGACCTTCCTGTACCTGTATGCCAATTTGCAAAACTGCATGTTTTATTGTTTTTTTCACCCTAATTTTGACCTTCGTTTACTAGACTATATGACGTTTTGAAAAATTAAGATTTTGCATTATTTCATGACGTCATCGAGAGATCGCTCAAGGGACCGTATGCGAAATTCTTCAAAATCTTGATTTTTCAAAACGTCATAACTCGGTCAATTTTTGTGGTAGAAGAGTGATTTTTTTTTAGTTTTAAACGTTACAGTGTCAAGAATGTTTTACTGAATATGATTGATAGGACTAGGGGGCTGTATAAAAATTTAAATTTCGTAACTCTTTCAAAATTTGATTTTTTGAAAAACATTGAATAGGCCCAAAATTCCTTTCATAATTTGGAGATTTTTTCCTAAATAAACTATATGCTTATCTCTAACGGTTTTGAAATTAGCTATTGGTCCACGATTGGAGTAGACACCCTGTATATACAATACTTTATAATGCTTAATTTAATGCTTTCTAAGATGTAGAAACACATTTATCATTTGTTAAACCATGTAACGTATATAAAAGATTAAAATGTTACACCTTTTATAGAGCCGTCATCTTGCCCCAAGGCGAAAGTCATCTTGCCCCAGTACTGGGGCAAGACGACGAATTGTTCAGCTTATGAAAACATAAGAAAATCATACTTTTTTTTTAATTTCAAAAAATAATTGGTGATATATTTTAGGCTACATAGGACTACTCTAACGCCTCATATAAAAATAATTTTACCATCCTTAAAAATGAGTGAATAATAAGCAACGATTCTTAGCATTGTCATCTTGCCCCGGTCTCCCCTATATTAGAAAATTTTGATTTTGTTTGTTTTAATCAATGAAAAAAAATTAAACTAAAGTAGAAAAAAAATATTCATATGCTTTTATCGTAACCGTCTTTTATGTGTTTTAAATTTTAATGTGTTTTAAATTTTGAAATATGTGGGAAACTGTTTTTAAATTTAAAAATATTTTAGTTTCTAATAAAATTGTTTCAAAAAAGCCTATTTTGTGTTACACATGCAGAAAAGTGCTGTTTAAGAACATTTTTTTTCTCAATAACGATTACCTAATCACTTTTGCTAGTTGCAATCACTCTACACACTTTAATCTTCACTGTCTTAAAATTCATTAAACTTTAAAAATGGCAAGAAGTAAGTTTTAAATTTAAAAACATGATAAGTTTATGCTAAAGTTGCACATAATAATGCGTCTTTCGTGTTACACACGCGGAGAAAAATGCTTACGTAATCATTTTTGTTACATTCGATTACTCTACAGGCTAGACTATTTTCTTTTCTAAAAGAAAATGTAACTAAATTATTTACCTTATACTGACTATAGTTAACCGATATACACTAGGTGGCCAAAAGTATCCGGACACTTTCAAAAATTCACATTTTTACATATAGCTCGAGAAATAAGTGATCAATTGCTCTTTAACTTTAGTCATACAAAATATAGGCTTCACCGAACATTTCCAAGTTGAAATTAAATTACCCTTGCATTTGGGGGACGACAAGAAGGGGGTTGAAAGAAAAACCGCTTTTTGACCATAACTCTTCGAAAATAGCTCGGAATAAGCTATCAATTTCAGTAATTAATTAGCATACTATGTATAATTACTGTACAAATTTTTATGAACGTACCACTCTTACTTCTGAAGATATGAAACAGTTTTGAAAAAACGGCAATTTTATTTGAAGGGTTTTTGCTCATAACACGCAGAGTTTTTGATCAAACCTTATCACAACTTCAGGAAAGATGACAAAATACAAGAGAAAGAACATACTAAAACGGTAAATAAAAATTAAAAAAAATCGATGAGATATGAACGTTAAAAGGAAATAATTTTTCACGGCGCATGCGCGAACGACAGAAATTTATAACTACAAAAATATTGTAGATTGATTTATACTGCATCTTATAAAAAAGTTCCAGTTGAATATCATGAAAAATGAAAAAGATATCAGCGATCTAGTGAGCTGTATTTCATTCATTCGCAGGCAAAACATAAATCGCAAGGGGTTGTCCACAAATAGTGTGGTGACAATCGATCATTTTTTTTCAATGTTAAATTGTATACAGTTTGAAAATTTATATTCGGCATTGTAGTCACATTTCGTTTATTCGGCCAAAAAGACATTATACGTAGGTGGCCAAAAGTATCCGGACACCCTCTGAAACGTTGGTTTTGAACGACGACGCAATAACCTTCAATTTAAAAATAGCTCTTTGTGGACAGACCCACACTATTTAGATATTGTAGGCGAATGAATGAAATACAGCTCACTAGATCGCTGATATCTTTTTCATTTTTCATGATATTCAACTGGAACTTTTTTTATAAGATGCAGTATAAATCAGGCTACAATATTTTTGTAGTTATAAATTTCTGTCGTTCGCGCATGCGCCGTGAAAAATTATTTCCTTTTAACGTTCATATCTCATCGAATTTTTAATATTTTTATTTACCGTTTTAGTATGTTCTTTCTCTTGTATTTTGTCATCTTTCCTGAAGTTGTGATAAGGTTTGATCAAAAACTCTGCGTGTTATGAGCAAAAACCCTTCAAATAAAATTGCCGTTTTTTCAAAACTGTTTCATATCTTCAGAAGTAAGAGTGGTACGTTCATAAAAATTTGTACAGTAATTATACATAGTATGCTAATTAATTACTGAAATTGATAGCTTATTCCGAGCTATTTTCGAAGAGTTATGGTCAAAAAGCGGTTTTTCTTTCAACCCCCTTCTTGTCGTCCCCCAAATACAAGGGTAATTTAATTTCAACTTCGAAATGTTCGGTGAAGCCTATATTTTGTATGACTAAAGTTAAAGAACAATTGATCACTTATTTCTCGAGCTATATGTAAAAATGTGAATTTTTGAAAGTGTCCGGATACTTTTGGCCACCTAGTGTATGTCTAAGCACAAATTTTGAAGCAACATTTTTAATGTCAAATGCAAAATATCCGCAAAGCAGTTTAAATAAATCTATAGCATAATAACCAAATCATTAGTTCAAATTCTTCTCTGCAGTTGGTTCGCGAAACGTACTTAAGAAAGATTTCGGGGAATTATTATTTGCTGAATCATATCAGCATTTTTAAAGAAAATAATATTCTTAAAGTGAAAAAAAAAAACAAGAATATGAGTTATGTATCTGCTGGAAAAACTCGAGGAAAAAATAGTAATATTGGGGAATGGATCAAGCATAATAAATCCGCTTTATTGCAAAGTAATATTTTTTTTCTTTTTAAAATTGAATGAAAGTAAGCCCTGAATTTCGTGCGTATTAACTTGCATTTTTAAGTACTGCATTTTTTTATGGATTTAACATGTATTGAAAATTTGAAAGCATGCATCTTAATTGAAACTGTTTCTTTTAAAGATTCAGTAATGGAGGTTTTGTGGAAGGAAAAATACCGTGTTGTAAGCTTTTCTAGTATTTAAGAGCTCTTTTACTTAGTGTAAGAAACGTATCTTCAGATTTTATGAATTTCTACCTTTAGTTCTTTTTAAAATTCGAATGCATATTATGTCATAGCTATCAAAACATATTAAAGCTCAAAAAAAAAAAAAGCAAATAATGTTTGAACTTCAAATAAAACACAACCTAAATTTTTCAAGCATGGATCCTAAGGCCATTCATCACATCTTAAATAAATAGTTAGGCATTATAAAATTGAGTGAAATTCAAACTACACAATGCTGTAATTAAATAAATAAGCAAAAAATGCAAACCCTTGTTTTATGATTTAAAGAGAATCTTTTTCATTGCAAAAATAATTGAGCTCTATCTCTATGTGCAATATTCTACAAATAGTGATGCTTGTGCAGCTATTCAATTTTTTATTTATTTATTTATTTTTCCAAGCTCATATAGCGCCACACTGATATCTCGAAATTTTCTTGAAAACAATTGCAAGCTAATGTGTAATTATTTTATTTTATTATTTTATGTTTTTATTTGTTTATGTTTTGTCAGCAAATATTTTATCGGCGCAGATCTTATCTGGTGTTTACGTTACATTATCTAGTGTTACATCTGGTGGATTACCCAGAATTTAACTCGCGAGAGCTCGCGAGATGTTTTGTCACACGAGTGCTCGCGCGGGGGCGAAAACGACCCCAATGTGTTTTTCTTCATTTCTTTTCCTTTTTTTCATGACTTCTTTATTTTATTTTATTCATTTATATTTTTTCACTAACAGAAACTTCTACAATGATTAGTTTTTGATTTGAAATGCATAAAGAAAGTGTTTTATGAGCTTTTCCGAAAATGTTCCAGCTCTCAAACACATCAGTAACATTTTTGCGCTTCCCTTGGGTGCAGGAAGAAAAATACTTATGCTTCGAACTGGAGTACAAACATTAGCTCTAAATTTATTTCTTTGCCAAACAGTTTCTTTATCTCTTCCAATAAAGATGTCATCTGTATCAGGATTATCAGAATTTCAGCTAAAAGAAAATGTGCTTTCACTGTCAAAATCACTAAAGTTTTCTTTATTGCTAAACCTTCATCGTCTGAAATGACACATATTCATCACTTTCTTCATTGGTTAGTAATTAGCTAAAATGCTTCATCCCTTGCTTATATGGAAGCGGCATCTTTTCTTTGTTATAAGTAGTGCAAAAGCAATTGAAAAATATGAATTTTGCAAGGATAGAACTACATAATTTTTGTGAACGACACGCTTGTTAACAGAAAATCATGGCTAGAAGAAGGATTGCTAACAAATACTTCCTTTTCACAAAATGTTTCGAAATTCTTTGAATGGAACCGACTTCAAACACTTGTTCCGTTCCGAGAACTTTACTGACGTCAGTACTCGCCTGCGGTTGTAAAAGACGCCAATCGCAAGAACCCCCCCCCCCTAGTTTACAAGAATTAAAAGGATTTAATAAAATTCCAACCACACCCACATATCAATCAAGGACACAATGGCAGCTACCCAAAAGATGGTTTCCTTATCTGTCCATGAAATTCCAAGAAATACAAACAAAAATGGCTGGGGTCGTTATCGACCCCGCGTGAGCTCTCGCGTGTTAAATAAGTTAACTGTATCTTTTACAGGAAATATTAAAAAGCTTTTATATTAAATTTGTTTTTTTAAAACTTTTCAGTTCCAGTGTTCTACCTGAACAATCATTTAATAGGGTATAATACAGATAAATTTAATGTGGGACTAAAATATTTTTTTTTTTTAGATTTTTTTTTTGCAGTTGCTTTTTTGCTTATCTTTCCTTTGTTAAAATTTACACTAGAAACAAATAGGTATACATATATTAATGATAAAATCAAACTAAAAAAAAAACTGAACTATTTATTCCCACAAAGAGCTTTGCACATAAATTCGCTGTTCAAACCCCACCTAAGTTGGGATACTTTGAAAAGGAAGAATATAATTAGCAACCATGTTGTCCGATTAAGTAACAACTTAACAAATTTTTGACACTCTACTTGGGTTGAATAATTTTGGCTAAATTAAATTCGTACCTTAGTTTTGCATTGTAAGATCCTAGATGCATTCATATGCTGAAAGAGTGGGCCTATAACTCAGCAGTTGGGAAGTCTACTCCTCGGCAGTGGTACTACATGAACAACTGGATTTCTGGTAAATGGAATAAAATAGGTAAGCAAATAGCAAATGTTGATTAAAGAATGGGACATGAGTCAACTAGATCAAAAATAGAAAGAATGAAGTTTATGTCTCAAGACACTTATGTCGGTGTATACACGCTCAGGTCATTTGGTCTTTGTTTAAACTTAATCATGTAGCTCCAAAATTTCGTTTTTAAAACACGAAACAAGGTTCTCAATTGGTTTGTATGTGAGCAGCATTCTTTTCAATTCAGAACATAATATCTTACATGGTATAAAAATTAGATAAGTGACAAATTTAATTCAATCTCATTTCAATGGTTTTCTCATTTCCGAATAATTCTTTAAGTCGAATTTTACGTAAATGTAATACAACGATGTACTAATGAACAGCAACATTTAAAAGATAAATGAACAAAAGCTTTCTGGTGCTGCAATTTTACAATACAGCCAAATATTTAAACAGCTTACAAATACTAATGTATAATGTGTTATAAAGTTTAACATAAATATTTAACTTTGTTAAATAAAATGTATGTCACATTGTTGATAAACCCTGAAGATTAAAGAATTAAAAATATAAACAACAACTTTCCCAACATAGACATGCTTGGTTGAGTTTCTAAACTGACTGGATGATTACACAACAAAAGTTTAGGTGATTTTCGATTTCTGGGAATTAACGCTTTTCTGCCGAATTGAAATTTCAATTCCCCTTCGGGCTAGAAAATAAAAATGAGCGACAGAAGTTAGTTAAGAGTCGTGACTAAATTAAAAAACGGACACAAAATTGAAATTTCTATCAAAGAAGCACATTGATTTACCAATAGATTTGTTTTAGGAGTTACAATAAGAGAGCATGTGATTTTGAAGCAAAGAAAATTAAACAAGAGTTTGAAAGATTTTATTTGAATTGAATTTCCAAAAGAATGACCACAGAATATTCTTTAAACTTGAAGTGGGTGGTTTTTTTACCCCTTTATAAGGTTGTTTTATTTTTTAGGGATATCTTAAACCAATCGAAAAAATAACCTTTAGGTATTTAGATTTCAAAAAAATATTTAAATCTAGCTTTTGACCCTTTCCCTCTTCTGAAATGTGAATTGGATAATCGTCTCCAAGTTTAAATATTCACATATTATCATTTTTGAGCCTTTGAAAAGTATGAACTAACTGAAGATGATTACTTTGTTGAGTTTATAACAGTAGGTAAAATATGACATTTTATCAATGAATTTCATGTTAAATGGATCACATATTTTAAGTAAAATATTTAGAACGTTTCAATTTTTCTTCTGCGGTAAAAGAGGTTGTAATATTCTTTGATGACAACAAAAAATGTTAGTTCAAAGACATAAGTTGTTCTACTCGCCTTGGCGGTAAAATGATGTTGCTGGAAAAAGAATTCATGGTTTCAGAGACTCATCGTACCTTACATTAAGTAATTTTGTAAATTACGAAGAAGCCTTAAAAATGACAGAAATTGTTGCCATTATTTAAAATGTTGAGTTATTTATGTGTATATTACAAGAAGTATTATAATTTCAAATGAGTATTATACATCTGTACCTCAGAACCAGAATGACGTAAGTACAAAAAAGGGCAATTTTAATTTTATTACTACATTGCATGTAGTATACCTTTCCGCATCCACCCATGAGAAATTCTTCAATGAAAGAAATCACAATTTTTTGGTAGCATTAACAGTACGAGTCCCATCCTTTGCATGCATCCGAAAATCGTTTACGCCCTCTCCTGAAAAATTACAAAAAAGGACTTTTGTTAGTCTGGTTCTAAGGTGCAGATATTAGGATCAAAAGTAAAAAGGACGTGAGAAATAAAAAAAAAATGTTATATACTTTAGATTCTTAAAGAAATTTTACCGAGAGTAAACAACGAGCTTTTTTCGTGTGCTTGTAATTTTCTATCCATAAGTACTTAGGCAGGCAACTGGGCAACTCTTTATTTCTCTCGTTACTGTTTGAGATGCTTGGCATCACCACAGCACATTTACCTGTTGTTGAAAATTCAAAACTCAGTCTTTAAAAAACGGATTTTTTTTTAATGGAAAATGTCATTATGCTGCAGTAACTATAGTTACTGCAAAAAAAGTTGTTGTTTTTACAGTATAATACTGGAAACAGTGGTTTCTGTTCAGAACTGTAAAATCGCTGTAATAAACTAAAATTAGCTATTTTACAGTTTATTACTGTAAAATTAACAATGGTACAGTTTATTACCAATTAGTTAGCTGTAGGTAGTTAGCAGAGGTTCCAGTTTAAAGTTGTAAAATGCAGCAATAAACTGTGAAACTAGCAATTTTATAGTTTACTACTGTAAACTTGCAGTTTTATAGTTTATTATTGTAAAATTACTGTAATAATAGCTGTATCATACTGTAAAAACATTATTCATTTTTTACAGTGTATAAGTCAGTATACGTATATATATATTTTTTCTTTTTGAGTTAATAAAAAGGTTAACCACTAAATAAACCAAAAATTAAGTAGCTTTTTAATTTTTTAATCATACTGTATTATATTGTATCAATATTGCTTTTAAGCTTTCAGTTATTTTCTAATATTAAAATGACTTACTTAGAAGGAAAATCAAGTAATCAATTTAGAGAAGACAGTAATCTTCCTTACATTCTCCTTCAATTTTTAATTGACCTTTTTTCTGAATGAAATATCCCGATTTAAGCAAAAAACAAAGTCCCCTGTTAAAACCTAATTGCTTTTTTTTTTTTTTTTTTTTTTTTTTTTTGAGCTATAAAGATGTTTTAAAAACTCTAGCTCCTGAAAAAAGTAGGGATTAACGCATGCTGTTATATATTTTTTGAGTAATTAAACTTCCTTTTGAAATTTTCGTGCTATTGTGAGAAAATAAAAGAATGAAAAACAAAAACATTTTTCATTACACCAATAAAGCTTTAATACACCCTAATTATAAACTATAAAGTTAATTATTTTAAGACTTTTACTTATTTATTCATTATTTCATTTTAATTGCTGGTTCTGTATAGAATACAAAATAGTGTTTTGCAATTGTCTACCTGTTCTTATATTTCTACTTCATTTGAATTTATTATTATTTTATTATGACTAACATTTTTATTATTACTATTTGGAATATTTCTTTTACCTGTTTGCTTTAAAAAGTCTTAAGAGCATTATCATAATATCATACGCATTAAAGTGGCAGTTAACTTAAGGTGCACGTTGGAATTTTGAAACACAGCCAACTTTGGACCTTAAAACAGTATCAATATACCCTCTATGTTTAAAGTAGATATTAACATTTTGTATGCAACAGCGTATGTGTTACTGTACGATTTGAATTATTCACAGCTGACAGATCATACGTTATTTTTTATTTAGAAAGTAATTGACCTGTACAATTACTTTCTATTGCCATGCTATTTTGAAGCATACATTAGTTTCTAGAGCAAGATTGAAGGAAAAATAACTTTATAAGAAAAAAATAGCTTACCCTATCTAATATGTAACTGAAATCAGCAAAGATTTTAATTTAAATAAACACGTGTGAGGAAAAATTTAGAAAAAAGTTGAAAAATCAGCTTGAAAGCGAAACGAAAAGCCAAAGCGGAGTGAAATACCAACCAGGAAATGGACTAGGAAAATGCTCGTTTAGTCATGAAAACACTAACTATACATGATAGGTAATTGGGGGGGGGGGTAACAAACTTTGGCGGTGAAGGATCAGTACAAGTGGGAGAGCATTGTTAATGCATGTATCAGTTTAAACTGTAATCAGTTTAAATTGCAATTGGTTGAAGAGAGACAAGTGTAACTCCAGTTTACCCATAGCATCGTTTCAAGACTTTGGAGAACAATACTAAATATGAAAACAGCTGCCCGACTATTCAGTGTTGTAACTCATAAGCATTCACGGCAACATATTGCCAAAAAACTGCTATCGCACACAAAACAGAACGAGCGGCTGACGTTACAAAAAAACAGTTAAACACGTGGACTGGACGACTGATTGTGCGGCTTACCGCGACTAAGAATCTGCACAGTGGTGATACCTTCTTCCGATGACCTGCACGGTGTGTACCTTAAAGAGCTCATTTTAGATGGAGTGTTATATGGTATCAAAAACTCAAAACTGGCCAAAATTAACCATAGGTCTGGTACTTTATCTTATTGCGGGTAGAGTTAGCCTGGGTGGTTATTCGAAGCTGCTACACATCTGGAGAGAGCAAGAAATATGAAATAACTCCACAATACCATTTTGAGATCCTGGATTAATCGCTTGGAGTGGCTTCATGATTGACAACCATACAGACGTCCAAACCTTCGAAGGAGACTCAATTACTGAAACTCGCTGTTATAATGACGTTCTCCTTAACTTTGCGCGCAGTTTTTAGAGGGTCTACAGGTCATAAGTTCTTTTTCACTGACGGTAAAGCCCCACTAAGTGGCATGGTTACTATCGAAAAGCTGTTGGAGAAAGTGAATACTGAACACAAATTCTCTGAGACTAGATGACATAGAACGTATATGAAGCTATCTAGGCAGACATTTTGCAGAAATTAATTTAGGTTCAGTAACAATTCCGTAGCTGCAATTGGTGCTACAAGAGGAAAGGTGTTGCCAATGAAATGCTGAGTCATTGCTGCCCAGCAGTGCCATAACAGTTCATTGACAACATCATATTCAGTATCAGCAGATGCAAAACTTCCACATCAAGGAGGTGAATCCATATCCTCTACTTAAGGCTGGATGCTTCTTGCTGAGCACCTACTACGAGAAGGTTTTAACTTGTCATCACATTGCGCTGTATGCAACTTTCACAATAAAGTTTATTTTTATATTTTTTATTCCTTTTTTGGGAAGTATTTCTTACATTACACATGTTATTATGACTAGAGTATCTTATTGTATTATTTGTGTGTATTTGAAAAACTTTTGTGTTGCGTTATATTGAGAAAATCCAAAATTTTTGCTCACCAGTGCATAAATTAATATTTAACTTTTAGATCATATGCGTGAAAATAATTATGAAAACATTCATATACCAAACAGTTTCAGTGCCAGGCCTAAATTTGAACTGTTAACTAATTAAAAGACTTTAGCACACACAAATAATATTTTCTTAACGTTTAAAATTAGTAAGCTGACGAACTCATCATTATACTTCTATGTGGATATTCGGAATAATCCATTGGTTTTAAACCAAAATCATGTTCACAAAAATGTTGAACTAGCTCACTAAATAATGTTTTACACAAACAATAAAAGAGCTTATATTGAACTGTCAAGTCAAATGGTGACTAAAGTAATTCACAATTTTTGGTAAATAAGCTTTTTTTTATCTCCTTTACTTTGTTATTATTTCAAGAAGCATGATAAAGAAAAAAAAGTGAACTTTTTCTCTCCTTAACTTGACAATCATTTCAAGCTGCATGATGTGGAAAAAAAGTCTGACTCAATATTTTGCCTAAAACAGAGAAATTTGTTACATTAAAACCTGAACTACGAAACGTGCTACACACATATCATGTTGTTAGTGATTCTTAAAAAAATACCAATCATGTAGTTGGATATTACAGTCTCAGCCATCGATAAGCATCTATTAAATTTCTTTTTGGAATAGGAACGTCGGGCGTTTGCGTGATAATTCTTCCTCGAGAATTTATGGGTCCCTGTGAAAATTTATAATGAGCATTGAAATAGTATTTTTCAACTCTAGGACGAATATATATATATATATATATATATACACTGGCGGAAAAAAAAATCCCAACACCAAGAAAAAATTGCCGTAGAGTAATGAAATTTGGGTAATGCAATTGTCTAGTTAACATGTTTAATTGATTAAATGTACAAGATCACTGGCTAATTTAAGCTCAAGAAAATGCTGTGCAAATGTGAAATTATGTTAATTTAATAGAGGGTGTAACCTCCAGAATTTTGAAGGCAAGCATGCAATCGTGCATGCATTATGTCATACAGGTGCCAAATGTCACTTTGTGGTATGGAGTGCCATGCTTGTTGCACTTGTTGTGTCAATACTAGGACCATCATTGCTGACTGTGGATGATACTCGAGGTGCCATCCCATGATATCCCATACGTTATCAATTGGAGACAGACCTGGTGATTTTGCAGGTCATGGTAACCTGTCAGCACTCTGTAGAGCACATTGCGTTACAGCAGCGATGTGAGGGCGAGCGTTATCCGGTTGGAAAACGCCCCCTTGAATGCTACTCATGAAGGGCTGTACTACTGGTTAAATTAACAGACTGACGACAAATTTTCAGTCAGTGAGTTTGGGATAACCACAAGAATGCCCCTGCTGTCGTAGAAAATTGCTCCAGAGACCATAACTCCAGGTGTGAGTCCCGTGTGTCTAGGCCGTAGACCGCTTGGATACAGGCGGTCCCCTGGCCTCCTTCTGACCAATATACAGCCACCACTGGCACTAATTCAGAATCTGTTTTCATCAAGAACTACAACAGATCTCCACTCCGACCTCCAGTGAGCTCTGTCGTGGCACCACTGTCGTTGGAAAAGGCAATGGTTTGCAGTCAATGGAATACCGGCTACAGGCTGCCTGTCTCGGAGCTGTCCTTGAAGTAAATAGTCTCTTACCGTTCCTTGGGTCACGACGGTACCAACTGCAGCTCGAATGTCAGCCGCAGATGCAGTACGATGCGCCACAGCCGTAAGCAAGATTCGGCGATCTTCCTTCTTAGTCATGCCACGTGGCAGCTCGGAACTCGATCTTCTTGAGGTAGTACCATCCCTTGCCCATAGCTTAAAATACTCATGCATGGTGGAAACATTTCCACCGAAGTCTTTCTGCAATATCGCGAAATGAAAATCCACCTTCTCGTAGCCAATTTGTACGACCTCGTTTAAACTCGGTGAACTGTTGATAATGGCTTCTTCGTCTTCTTAAAGGTATTCCAGGCTAACATGAACGCAATTCGTCAAATTTCACGGAAAAATAATACACACGAGCTTCACAACACGCTTTTAAAACAAGCCTTATTTGCATTTTCTGAGTGACGCCAGCTGCGCCACACTTATGCGCGGAATACGAAATTTCAATCGATGTCATCTTTCAGTTGTATAAACACGCCTACCAAATTTCGTTTATCTAACACAAGTCTTTCTTGGTGTTGGGATTTTTTTTTTCGCCAGTGTATATATATATATATATATATATATATACTAGCTGACCCGGCCACGCGTTGCTGTGGCTAAGGTATGGGTTAAACAAAAATGTTTCAATAGAAACGAAAAACTTTATTACCGTTATAGAGATCAACTTTATATAAATATGAATTTGAGGTCAAAATATGAAAACAATCGAACAAAAATTTCCTCAGTTTCCTAGAAACAAAAAATCAACAAAAAATGTAGCATTTTAGTACTTAGAAATATTATATTCAAGCTTGTCACAATTGAGTTAATTAAAAATTTGCTAATTGCTATTGTAACATTTTCTTTTTAATGTAACATTTTATTTTTTAATAATGTAGGTAGGGTAGATAATTAACCAATATTATTTGTTATTTTTTGAATTATAAGAATTTTTAATTTCAGTTTAACTCAACACTAATCGGTGCACAATATTCTTTGTTAATCTGTCTCTTGTAAACAAAAATAGATTGGACAGTTTTCCACACGGCAGCAAGCGACCTATAGTTGTCCATGGGAAAAACATGGATTTTCTAAAACTAAACCGCAAATTGACATTGTTTGTCCTTGGGACTTTTTTATGGACATGGCGAAAGCTAAACGAATGGGAAACTGTATCCTTTTGAATGGTATTGAAGATTCTGACGGTGTCATTGGGATACGTGGCCACATAACTACTTCATCTTTAAACTTGCCAGTCAAAATGATTGCCTCAATAATGTTCCCGGTGATTTTTTTGATAACTAAACGCGTACCATTGCATAATCTCGGTGGATTTAAATTACGTAGAACTATGGGTAAACCAATTTTTAACCGCAGATTATGTGGTGGCATTCCGGGTATGTTTAAAGAATTTTAGCCAAGAATACAGAAAAGCTGGTAGCTAAATACATAATTTGCAATAAAAAATATATTGCGGTCCTAAATTAAGATAAAAACTATCCTATCATTTAAGTTGGACCAAACTGAAACTGCGTGCAAAATTTGGTTAAAAGCGGTTCAGTAGCTGAGGAGTCCACTGGATACAAACACAGGGACACGTAATTTTTATATACACTGCTCGACATTGAAAATGCAACACCAAGAAGGAGTGATCAGAAATTGATGAAATTTGGTAAGAAGACAGAGACAGCATGGAACAATAAGTGATATTTATTTCAAAATAAATAAGCAAAATTTAGAGCGGACGTTTTTCAGAACGTGTGCTTTATGTCGTTCAGCCATGGAGGTGTCAAAAAAGGCTTAGCCAAGAACACAGAAAAGCTGGTAGCTAAATACATAATTTGCAATAAAAAATATATTGTGGTCCTAAATTGAGATAAAAACTATCCTATCATTTAAGTTGGACCAAACTGAAACTGCGTGTAAAACTTGGTTAAAACCGGTTCAGTAGCTGAGAAGTTCATTGGCCACAAACACAGGGACACACAATTTTTATATATTAAGATAAGAAAGATTATTACCTGTTTACTGCGCTCCAGAAGCTGCCAGAACGTGTTCTTTATGTCGCTCAGCCATGGAGGTGTCAAAAAAGGCTTAGCCAAGAACACAGAAAAGCTGGTAGCTAAATACATATTTTGCAATAAAAAATATATTGCGGCCCTAAATTAATATAAAAACTATGCTATCATTTAAGTTGGAGCAAACTGAAACTGCGTGTAAAATTTGGTTAAAATCAGTTCAGTAGCTGAGAAGTCCATTGGCCACAAACATAGGGACACGTAATTTTTATATATTAAGACATATATATATATATATATATATATATATATATATATATATATATATATATATATATATATATATATATATATATATATATATATATATATATATATATATATATATATATATATAATATATATATATATATATATATATATATATATATATATATATATATATATATATATATATATATATTCAGGTGCAGCATTATATATATATATATATATATATATATATATATATATATATATATATATAATGCTGCACCTGAATCTGAATTATAACTTCAACGGTTGAACTTGCAGCATTTACATAGAAAATTATAAAATATCTGTCAAACATCATTCGCTTACTTTCAATTCAAATCTAAAAGAAGAAATCTGACCTACACCTTGAAAATAGATAATGATAAATGGGCAGTTTTCAAAAGGTGGGAGCAAACACAGACCTAAACTTTAAAGCTATTATACCAAATAACTATTATTTTCATTCACTCAAATTTTTACAGTAAATTTTATTGTTCTGTATCGAGACAAGAATTGCCATTAATTAATTTAAAATGTTTTTCCCAAAACCTTTTAAAACTGTTTCTTCTTCCTAAAAGGGACAATTTTGGACATTCAAACGTTAACTGAGCAAACATACGTTCAAAAAAATGTTCTTTAATTATTTAAGTGTTTCAAAGAAAATTAAGGGCATGAATCTCAAACTGAATAATTTTTTGATAACAGATTCTATAAATAACAAAAGTAAGGACATATTGTTTAGTTTCTAAACAATTTTAGAAAAAAAGTTAGTTGGCAGTTTGATGTATGTCCAAACATTGCGATCTGGTAAATGCTATTTTTTGAAAACTAAATGGGATATATATAAGTTTTAAACGTATTTATCAATCATTAAAATAAATTATCGATTGCTGAAAAGTGTTTTCTTAAGTTTTTGTGCAGTATCTTTGGAAGAAAATATTTTTTCTTGAATATACATTTAAGATGTCCGAATTGTGTGACAATCTAGGCGCCGATAATTCTTTCTGTTTATTTATTATTATGTATGTCTACTGTCTTTTAACTCAATTAAAAAAGTTATTATAGTGTTAGTTTCTTAAATCCATTGGTATTTTGCTTTATCAATAAGTTACAATTGAACATAACATAAATAACAGTAGAAACGCGCTTAATTTAGCTAATGAACCGCACGAAAACAAAAACAGCAGCAAAAATTGACAAGTTGACCACATTAATGACAACACACAGTGTATGATAAGCAGGGAGGTTACCAGAGGGGATTTCCGTTTGACAACTTTATCACCTGCGCTGGCAAAATGAAAAAAAAAATCATTTTGTTCCTTTGGAAGATTTTTTTCTCTTCTTTGTAAAATAAAATTCAAGTCTATGAAATCAAAACAAAATTGTATTCCCGGAAGACCAGTATAAAAAACCTTTCAAGTACTTCATTACTCCTCTTTATTATGCAATTGAAAAATTTATAATGTAAGAAATAAAATGTTCATTGGAAAAGTTTAAAATCAGATTAACAACTATCGAAAATTCCGAAACTTACAGTATAATAAAGTTGTAACTGGACAAGGATGTCTAAAAACTGTTACCTACACCCTGTGCATTAAATTTGCTTATAATTATTTTTTAAAAATTCCAGCTGTCTTTTAATGGTTATATATCACGTTCTAGATGCATATACTATGTGATAAAAACAAAATTGATGTCAAATTTGAAAATTTTTGAAATTGCTTAATGTTAACTTTTTTGTTTCCACCTTTTGAGAATCACCGAAATAAGAAGATGTTTAAAATGTTGCAATGAAAAATATATTATTGAAGATCACACAATAAATTTCATGGCTTTTCTATAGAATAATCCAAATATAAATAAAAGTCATCCATGGTTATTTTGACTGCTTTTTGTTCGAAGTGCGCTCGAACCTTGCATAGAGTCAAAGTAAGGTTAATGGTTAAAATTACCGTTCTAGTCATTCCGGTATTAAAAAAGTAACCATTCTAGAAAAAGTAACTTGATTCGTATTACATTCAACTTCGTTTTTAAAGATAATATTAACCTCCCAATTATGCCCAGAACTAACATAAAGCATTTTCTTATTTCTTAAAAATATAAAAGAGGATGTTACAAAGGCACTTCGCATTAAAAATGATATAAAAATTGAAAATTAAAATGCAAAAGTTTTATCGCAAAAGACTGCACAAAATACAATAATGTTTTGAAATACGACAAAAATAAATTTATGTGTTAAAAATTCAAGTCATGTTTTGGTTTTCTTTCCCAAGTGTGTTCAGAAATACGGTTCGTTAGTTCTTTTTAGAACCAGCTTTCACAGACATATGGCGAATTTCAATGCACGCGGACAGTTTGGGACGCAAAATAACAAATGGGAAAACCAAATACAATAAAAAAAATTTGAAAGATGGAAAAATGTGAAATGAATAAATATTTACGATTTTGACATGATTATATGCCATGGAATATGCATGCATTCACAATTAGGTTTTAGTACATTTCTAGAAGAAAATGTTATTTCAATCACCGACATGATTAAGTTTGCTGAATTTGAGGAGACTAGTTTTATGATTGAAGTTTACGACATGAGGTATTTTTCTCTATTGTGCTAAGGTTGCAAAGATTTCTTTTTCCAGGATTTCGTTAGTATGTTTTGCACTATATTTTGTATTATAAATATGTTTCATACAACTGTAAACCCCAATTGAGTATAGTCGTTCAATGATTCATTTAGCCAGCCCAAATAACTCAAAGCCACTTCATTTCTTATTGTATAGCACATTTTAAAACCATACTCTGATCGAAGATGATATTCTGATTGACGGTAATGAAAAAGTATTTTTATATGTTTGAAATAATGTCCAAAATATACATTATATAGGGTTGGTTCGGGTAAGGAGGCAACCCCCTTTAAAACTGCAGTACGTATATGGTTTTTAGCCTACTTTCCGTTAAAAATAAAAGAAAGACGAAAAAAGTATTAAAAGTGGCTTAATGCTTCTAAAAAATATCGCCAAGTTAAAAAAAATATCGCCAAGTTCGAAAAAAAAGCAAAGAAGAAATAAAAAGGTAAAATGAATATCGAAAAATTAAAAATTGAAAGTAGTGTATTGAGATGGGGAATTTGTGTGTCGGTCGGGCGAGCGGTCGGTCGGTCTGTAAAAAGTTCCATAAAGGTGGCAAAACTTGGCAAGACATTTTTTGCATGGTAGGTACAGTTTCAATAGTTTTACACCCAGTACTCAGGTGCAGTAAAGTTTTATCATCATCACTGTACTCAGAAATACTATTTACAGTAGACTGCCTACTGTAACTTAAAATATTACAATCATCATTCTCAAAAACTCCTATGGAGCATTTAGGGTTATCCATAACTTATTCACAGTTTACATGTAGAAAGACAAATTTAAATTTATATTTAAGGATTCTAAAGAATTTCTTCTTTTACCTTTAACAAAACATTCTGTGAATATGAATGAACTTGAATTGAAAAGAAATCACATCAGTTTCACAAGATTTTACAGCAGAAACACTAGCTCAACAACCTACTTCTTGCAGAATTTGAAAGCCAACTAAGATACACATGTGAGAGCAAGCCAGAACAAGGATGACCACATGGTATAAACAAACCTGGACAGGTTGAGAAATGCTCAGTCCTGTTGTAGGTAGCAATCAGATGTTTAAAAATCAGACAAGTTTAGTGGTATTCTTTATTTCCAGGTGTTAAAAATCTTAAATTTTCTTATTAAACTTTAAATATGTTTCTTCATTGCTCTTCTTTGTATTTTTTAGCATTTAAGGTAAAGAATAAGGTATATAATTACATTTAAATAAAAAAAAAATTAAAAAAATGAAAATAATCGTGTTGTTTTTTTGCAATTTTTTGAATGTTCAGTCCCTTATATCTGCCAAACGCCTTTGAATAACAAAGCAACTTTTGTTTTATTAGAAAGCTGGTAAAAAGTACCTAAAATACCACAAATGAAAAAATTTTTATCTTGCCCCCTACATGCATTTTTTAGCGTTGAAAATTGGATTTTTTAAAAAATTTACAACTTTTAGAGGGGGGGGGGGGCATCTTTCATAAAGTGGGTGGAATAACAAGCCAATGTTTTTTATACAGTAAGTTACCACCCAAGTAGCATCAACTCATCGGATTTTGCTCGGCCGATCAACAAACTCCTCGTAAACTGATCCTGTAACGCACGATGACATCGTTCCGATCAGTATCCGAGCACGGTTTTCGATGAGCTACTTTTCATCGGAAAGCGATATCCTTCCGATCATCTTTCCCGATGAAAATAAGATGAGCTATATTCCATCGGAAAACGATATCCTTCTGATCAAGTTTCCCGATGAAATTCCTCAACACGGGACTGTTCTGCTTGTAAATTGCTCCAAATCTCATCGTATTCTCATCGGATTTTGCTGCTCGGATTCTGCTTGGCCGATGAGACATATTGGATCATCGGCCGATGAGAATTTTATCGGGTTTCGATGAATGGCCGATCATCGGCCGATGAGATGATGCTGCTAGGGCATGACTATGAATATATGATGAAAAAATCGGCTTGTTACTTTGAACCCTTCATGGGTTTTTTAGTGTTCGAAAGTAGTAAAAAATGTCATTTTCGTCGTAAACTTTGACCTTGAAAAAAAAAAAAATATTTTTTTAAAATCTGAAATTTATTGACAGCATCCCAAGCAGCACAAAGGCGTTCAAAACACGTTCTGCAACACGTACAGAGCGCACCAGCCGCCACGTTCAAAACACGTTCTCGCAGCACGTGTTGTCAACGTCTATGTGTCTCATCGATCGATGGTAATATGACAAGTCGAAATCTGGTGTTGACCACCTTTTTTTGTCCCAGTTTTGAACGTGGAATGATAGGTTATATTTAGGTTCTGGAAATACGTTTGTTTTCAGTGCTCCCCAGCTGAAAAAGTATACTACGTATACCCCACTATCCGATGGCCGTGACGTGTTTTAACCGTGACGTCATTTTTGATCCACCATTTTTGATCCATGATCGTCGCCATCTTGGTTTTAATCATTTAATTAATTTATTTAATTTAACTATTGATTGTTTAATTACTTTGAATTTAATATATTCATTCCGCGAGATTCGAACGCGGGTCCCTTGCGATTCCAGCCGGAGACACTAACCACTATACGCTACTTGATCTCATCGAGAGAGAAAAATAATACTTTAAATGAAAATTTCTTTTTGCAGGAGGCGCTATCTATGAAAGACTAAGGGCGTAAATCATATAATTTTATTAGTATGAATGCAATGCTTTTTTACTGAAATGCATGCAAATCTGATTAGGATCTTGGAAGAAAGAGTTGTTTAGGATAAAACTTAAAGTTTCTGCATGTATTATTCCTCTTCCCTTTCTAAAAAGCAGCAATTCACGACCTCAATTCTGAGAAATTAAGCACCTCCTTAAGCACTGAAATGACACCGTGATAATATCAGGGCTGCAGAGTCGGAGGAAAAATGGTCGACTCCGACTCCGACTCCGGGATTTTAAAACTTTCGACTCCGACTCCGACTCCCGACTCCTACTTTTTTTGAAATTATTTGTTTTTTTACCCAAATGTGAAGAGGGAAAAACCCTAAACAAAGGTTGAATTATTAAGTCCATTTTTAAAAGTTTCATTTTTATTCATGGTCGTAGCCAGGACTCACTTTAGGGAGGGGAGCAAGCTGGGGTATCCCAGTTGGAGGTCATGGGAGGTCATTGTGACCTCTCGAAAAGTTTAATTTGGTCATGAATTCTCGCAGGTAATTTCACCACATTTACCTCAATTCTCGGAGATCACTGTGACCTCCCAAAAAGTTCATTTTCTCCAGAGCAAATGACAAGTGCCGCTCTTGTCATTTGACTCCGTACAAAACTAATCCTTTTCTTGTTAAATGGCCAGATTTTATTTTAACACAATGCATTTTTGCTGCAAATATTTTTCATTATCTTGCATAAGCCCATACATAGCAATTCGTTTCACAAAGCAAACCCGCCATTTTGAAGCCCTTTTTAATGATTCTAGATGCTTAGGATTTGGATATTGGACGCTGATAATTTGTATCTGTCAGTTTCAAAGACATGTTTTCACCACCATAAAATTTCATCGAAATCGAAGGTGGTTGGAGTCGGAGTCGGAGTCGACATGTTTTTCAGCAACTCCGACTCCGACTCCTTTAGTCCAAAATCAGTCCGACTCCGATTCTTCGACTCCGACTCCGACTCCGCAGCCCTGGATAATATTACTGTTTTTGCACGTCAAATATCACGTTCCTTAAGCACTGAAATGACACCGTGATAATATTACTGTTTTTGCACGTCAAATATCACGTTCCTTAAGCACTGAAATGACACCGTGATAATATTACTGTTTTTGCACGTCAAATATCACGTTCCTTAAGCACTGAAATGACACCGTGATAATATTACTGTTTTTGCACGTCAAATATCACGTTCCTTAAGCACTGAAATGACACCGTGATAATATTACTGTTTTTGCACGTCAAATATCACGTTCCTTAAGCACTGAAATGACACCGTGATAATATTACTGTTTTTGCACGTCAAATATCACGTTCTTTAAGCACTGAAATGACACCGTGATAATATTACTGTTTTTGCACGTCGAATATAACGTTCAAGTGACACTTAGCACCGTTATTTGACCAATAACACCATTTTTGCACCAAATTTGAACGTTCTGGTGCTGCTGGGGATATATAAAAAGATATTTTTCTTAGCTTTCCAATAAGCTATATTTGAGCTCAAAATCTGTGGTAGAAAAAAAGTTATAGTTCATAAGGTAAAGCATCAAAACGCCCAATTTTCGCTGTTGCCAACAACAAAAATGGCTTATATATCAAAGGGTAAATTTTTTAAAAATAAAGTGAACACTATTTTGAGCTCTGGGAAGTAAAAGGAATACACATGCAAATTTTCATCAAAATCAAAAATGGTGATGCAACAACTTTTTTGAAAATTTGTTGATTTAAAATGGAATGACCCTAAGATGAAATGAAAGATAATGATGCAGACATAGAAGGAATTAATGGTTCAGCTGCGAAAACTGCAAACGCTGGTAACTATTTATTTGGGAAACTTGCATCAAAGAAAACCAAAGTATTATGAAGTTCTAATTTTAGAATATGATACAATTGAAAAAATTACTTCTAAATTTGATAGAAAAAATATAAATAGCTACACTTTATATTGGATGAAATGATAATGTTTCTCCCTCAGCAAACTTCAAATAGATGCTACCATTAAGTGTTTCCATTTTTTTGCAACCTATATGTATATATTTTATTTTACCAAAATTGACCTTAATCGACTACATTATGTGTATTCAACAATAATTTATATGTAAAAGCAAGAAATATGCCTACGGCTTTTAATGAATTTCACAGATACAATTGTTTTGTATTTCGCCTTATAATTATCTGTCATACACATTTAAATGAAAGTAAATATCTCGTAAATGGACGCATTTACAAAAAAATTTCCTATTAAAATTTTACGTACTTTATCAAGTAGGACCTGCATACCTCTTTTTTAGAAATGCCTCCTTTAAATATAAATAAATGGGGGTGGTCCACTTACCCTTTCCTTGGACCCAGGTAGCACAAAAAACGTTTAAATGTTTTATAAACGTTTTAAATCAATTTTCACAGAGTTAATAACCATTTTACAACCTTAAAAAAACGAAGTGTGCTAGTTGGGGATTTAAGGGAGTCCCCCAGGTCATTTTTTAAAGAATACGATACTTAAACATATTTAAAGCATTTTTTTAGGAAATAATGATGAACTTGTCTTTATTAATAATGCCCAAGATAAAATAAGTCAAAAATTTTAAGCTGTTTTTCTTTAAGGCTGTTGTATAAGTCATTAAAAACGAATTGCTCTAAAAAAGGTACCCACTTACCCTAACTAACCCTACTTGAAACAATGTTCAAAAAAAAAAATTTACTCTACTTAAAATACTAAAATTTTCTTTATTTTAAAATTACAGTAAATTGCTTTGAATGATCAAATTTAAAAATCTAAGTATTTTTATGGCACATAATGAAGGAATAATGCTTTGCAATAAAGTAGCATGCTTGATTTGTTTTGTGAAAAATTTAAAAAAACAACAACTTTTTTTTAAAAAATAATCAGCTGACACATTTCGAAATTAAGAGAGAAAAGTAATTGAACACAATAAACGGAGAAAAAATGCCTGTTTCCACAATCATATAAAATCTTGTATGCTTGAAAACATATCTCAAAAATACACAATATGATCATTCTCTTCTATTTATACTTAAGAATCATGCGATCATTTTTTTACCGATTGAGACACTATACCCAACTTTCACCTGCTGCGGGTAATCGTAGAAAGTAGTTCATTGTAATAAAAAACAGTAGTATTTTTCTTTCGAATCTGTTTCACTACATTAGCTT
This sequence comes from Uloborus plumipes, assembly GCA_038373865.1. NCBI lineage: Eukaryota > Metazoa > Arthropoda > Arachnida > Araneae > Uloboridae > Uloborus > Uloborus plumipes. The sequence continues at coordinate 134,398 of JAXGGA010000848.1, forward strand.
TACTGGATTTTTGGCACTCCTTGGTTCTTTGCGGAAGTAAACAATTGTCTTTGTCTCAGGACTTTTAACGCTCTCCGCGAAAGCAAAAGTACATTTTTTCTTAAACCAATACAACTTTTTTATTAAGGCAAGTAGAAACTTGAAAATTTAAACACATAATATTCATACATATTTACATTATTTTCCGAAGTTGTAAATAATATTTAATTTGTAAAGACATATGAATTGGATATTTTTTCAAAATTACGAAAATCAATACTTCACGGAGCGCAGGTTTCTGAAAAAAAGAAATGATAAAAACTTACAAAATTAAATTTATTTATTAGAAAAATACTTGTTTTCAATGTTATACACACTTTTCATAAATTCAGACCAAACAAAAATTTTATTGTTCAAATTATATTGAAAATTTTTGAAATTTCAAAATAAAAAATATTAAAAATGATTTAATATTTATGTACCATAATTTTTTTCCTGTTGGTAATTTATCCAAAAATTGATTTATAACTTATAAAAATGCTTCATTTAAACATGTGTGTGAAATTTCAAACAAATATGATAATTAGTTTTTAAGATATCCTGCGCTCCGTGAAGTATTGATTTTCGCGATTTTGAAAAAAATATCCAATTTATCTTTCTTTACAAATTAATTATTTTTTATCAATTTTTTTTAACTTGGAAAATAATGTAAATATGTATGAATATTACGGGTTTAAATTTTCAAGTTTCTAGTTGCTTTAACAAAAAAGTTGTATTGGTTTAAAAAAAGATCAATTTTCGCGTTCACAGAGAGCGGTAAAAAGTCCTGAGACCCTTAAACAAAGACAATAAAATGATTATACAGTAATAAATACAGTAAAATTCAGTAACGACGTAATAAATACAGTAGTATTTTTCTTTTGACAAGTACAGTGAGGCAATAAAACGGCAATACAGTAATAAATACAGTAACAATCAGTACCCACGTAATAAATACAGTAACAATCAGTACCCACGTAATAAATACAGTAGTATTTTTATTTTGAATATGCTTCACTACATTTCCTTTACTGGATTTTGGCGCTCCATGGTTCTTTTCGGAAGTAAGTCTTTGTCTTTGTTTGGGGTGAAAAAAAATAGAAGGGTCTTAAACAAAGACAGTAAAACGACAAGATCATATTCTTCAATCTATTTTCATAGAAAATATGCAATCTATAAGTAATGAACATGTCATGACAAATTTCCTGCAAACACTATAGAAATATCGTTTTCCGAAAGAAAATGTATCCTTTAATGGTTTCTTTGTTCTGTACTCAGCATAAGACACGGGAGACGGCTATCTAAGTAATTGTGTCACGAGCATGATACTTTTATGGGCACGGCGGACTATGCGTGACCCGGTGCCGTTATTGGATTCGTGCATTCAGTCATACACTTTTTTTCGCCTCAAAATTCTTCTGTTTTTTTCCCACGTAGCCCGTGCACTCCTAAAACTGTATCCAGGTTAAACAATTTTTTCTGCACTCTCAGATATTAGTTTGGTGAATGGTTTTACTCCTTGACGTAATGAATATTCACTAAGGACTTCTAATATTCGCATCTGGATTTTCAAACAAATAGAAAAAGCAAATTTGCAAATTTTTTACACTACTGTTAACACATTCTGACCCAATTAAAAAAAAAAAAAAAAAAAAAAAAAAAAAAAAAAAAAAAAAACAGCTACAAATCAGGGCAGTAGAGTCTTAGAAAAAATGACTACATCTAGCATCGACTCCGACTAATGGAACTTTAGAACCTTCAACAACTATTTCGATTTCGATAAACATGTTTAGTTATGCATATTCTAATATGTTAAAATGAATGTGTAATTCATAGATCAAAAATTAATAATTAAATTTCAAATAAGCCTTTGTTATAAGCAATGTCCCACTCTTTGATTTTTTGTAGAACTGATTGGAGCTTACACTATATTAAAGAAGAAGCAAATATAATGGTAGGTAATGTAAAAAAAAAAGAACATAAACAGGAATAATTAAGCAAGAACACAAACTAAAACTACCTTTTTTCTATCATGATGCTGATACATTTGAACTTTAAAATTAGTTTCAGCTATAAGCTTTTCACTAAATTTAAAATAAAGCATATCAAGTTACATAATTGGATAGCATAAACCATATGCAAATGTTTAAAAAATATTTATGAGGAAATATGGAAAGTAAAGCGTATTCAAATTTTTGTCAGTATACAATTGAAAAGTTAAACAAAGAAGTGCACTGGAAAAAGCTTTAAAACTGCTTTATATTCTAGGATTTAGAGAGAACGGATTCAAATATGTTTTGCAGATTCACTTTTATAAAATGCATGGCTCTACCGAGATTTATTTTGCCATTTTAAGATACATTTCTCCACTGTTGTGACAGCTACTGTTTGGTATTCAATATATTCAGCACATATAATATCCACAAATCAACAAATATGACTCCATCGTACAATGACCAAGGGAATGGAAAAAAATGAACTCTATTGCTTTGTGCTTTAAAAGTATAATGTATTTTTTACAACGGAAAAAAAAACTTTGAATATGTTTTGATTTAAACTATTCTTAAGATCATGTTAGAGTTTTCTTAGAGATATGAGATATGAGCTACGTGTCTGCCATTTTATTACTGCATTTTACTTTTTTTTTTTATATAAAAACACAAATTCCAATTGTGTGTGTCTCAGAAATTAATGAACCGATTTCGTTGATACTTTACAATAAGCGTTGGTTAGCCCAGGGAAAGTTTCTGGAACCTTTCAGCAAAGCAAAAAAAAAAAAAAAACGTTAGTTAGATAAAAATGGCTATATTTTTATTCAAAATTTATTTTTTGATCCAAAAAATGATTTTTTTCAGTCGAAATAACCGTATTAACGTCTCGATTTTAGTTTCATAGGAAAGATTGGAAAAAGCCCTTTTTAGAACATTTTCTGCCTTTGGTGCAAAAGAACGAATGTCTAGAATGTTTAAGGAGAAAAGTTATGACCGTTTAAGGTAAGGGATAATCAATTTGAATATCAAATTTTAACTGTTGTCATTTTTGATTAAATTTATGAAAATCAAGTTCACATCGTTTGTCCCAGATATTTATATTATTTTACAAAATTAATTTAGCTGAATCAAGGCTTATATCGAATTAAGCCTTGGCTAAATAAATGCCACGCTATTACCATTTGTCTTCCAATGTGAACAGATAAAAAGTCTTCATTTCTTTTAATTTTCTAGACTGCTCCCTTTAGGGGAAACTTAAAATTATGTACTTTAAAAATATGTGCGCGTCCGCCTGCAACCAAAGTTTTACATGCACTTAGAAAAACTTTGTTAATCAAATATTGAAATATTTGATAAATGAAGTTCCGGAAGTGAAACTTTTTCTTTTTCATTCAAGTAATGTATGTGTATACACTGCTCGACATTGAAAATGCAACACCAAGAAGGAGGAGTGGTCAGAAATTGATGAAATTTGGTAAGAAGACAGAGACAGCATGGAACAATAAGTGATGATTATTTCAAAATAAATAAGCAAAATTTAGAGCGAGGACGGCGTCGGCTCAGTAAGAAGTAGGACCACCGCGGACAGCGATGCACGAAGAAACACGTCTAGGCATGGAGTCAATAAGCCTGCGGATGGTGTCCTGAGGGATGGCACTCCATTCCCTTTCAACCATTTGCCACAGTTCGTCCTCTGAACGAGGCAGTGGCAGGTTCTGCAAACGGCGTCCAATCACGTCCCACACATGTTCGATTGGTGACAAGTCAGGAGAGTATGGTGGCCAGGAAAGCATCTGTACACCTCGTAGAGCATGTTGGCTGATTCGAGCACTGTGAGGCCGGGCGTTATCCTGTTGAAAAATTGCATTTGGCAGACCCTGAAGGTAGGGGATTGCCATCGGCCGCAGTACATTATCTACATATCGTTGGGCCGTCATAGTGCCCCGAATACGAACTAGAGGTGATACGGAATTGTATGCAATAGCGCCCCAAACCATTATGCCACGTTGTCGCGCTGTGGGGTGTTCCACAGTTACTGCCGGATTCGATTTTTCTCCACGTCGACGCCACACACGTATGCGATGACTATCGCTGGACAGGCAGAAGCGGGATTCATCTGAGAACACTACGGTTTGCCATTCTGCCATCCATGTCGTTCTGGTCTGGCACCATTCCAAACGTTGGAGTCTGTGCTGTGAGGTCAATGGCAGTCTTCTTAGCGGGCGCCGTGATTGCAGGCCACGTGCAACCAGTCGACGGGAAATGGTTCTGGTCGACACAGGAACATCCAGGGTACCTTGCACGTGCTGCAGAATCGACGTACAAGTGACTTGCGGGTCCGCCACAGCTTGTCGGTGAATCCGTCGATCCAAGCGGTCTGACGTCACTCTGGCTGCACCTGCACCCCTCAATGTGGCTACATTTCCTCGTTCCAGCCATCTCCGACACAGCCGATGCACAGTGCTTGCATCCATGTGGGTATCAGCTGCAATTTGACGTATGGACCAACCTCCTCTTCTCAGTCCGATCACCATACCCCTTGTAAAGTCGTCTATATGCTGGAAGTGTCTTCGTTGAGGACGGCGTGGCATTTCCTCCTATCCCACGTATCCTTCGAGACAAAAACCAAATTTCTCCGATAATTAGTCTGGCAGAAAAACCAACATGAACATAGCCCACTTTTCAACTTCATTCTCTTATATCTTACTTCACGTGCGTCGGAGAGCTGCGCAATGCGCATTTCATATCATTTGCATAACTCAGTGACGTGCGTCTACGGTAAAATTTGCATGAATTTCTGACGACTCCTTCTTGGTGTTGCATTTTCAGTGTCGAGCAGTGTAATATTTTGTTATATTCAAACATATAATTACTTCTGATATACTTTTTATATAATTACTTCTGATGTAAAATTATAGCTTTCAATTTAAATTTATTGTTATGAAGACAATTCTAAATTTAATACTCCAGTTTTTTGTTTTTTTTTTTTTTTTTTTTGTTTAATCATTAACAATTAAATGTCTGCACCCAAAATATATAAGTAAATACACAAACATTAATATATAAATAAATAAGTTAATTTAGAAACTATCATGGTATGCCATGAAAATGTCTGAATGATGACGTTCATTTACATTAAGATACATTGATTTGTGGAGCAGTAAATATATATTAACGCCTACAAAGTTCTAGAAATTTAAAATGAAGAAGTACACAACCTCAATTCAATTGGCAATAATGATATATAATATGATCAACTTTATAACACCCTTTTTGATTACCATAAGGGTAATGTGTGCGACCTTCATAAAATCAGTGTTTTATGAAAAATATACATGTAAAAAAAGAAAAAAAAAATAGTTCGAGTTAAATAAACGAAGTAAAGAAGAAATTGCGGTATTTTTATAAGTTTTAGTTTTAAAAGTTTTAAATCCAAATGCCACTACAAATTTCGGATGCTTCTAGTTTCTTAGAAAAAAAAATCAGGTATTTTTCTGTTCGGCTCAACACTACACATGAGATTTTAGTGTTCCATATGTAATAAGCGAACCCGAGTTCGATATTTTTTCTTACATGTGTTCCAAATATGTTGTTTTAAATCCGCTTTTATTTCTCAAAACATAAATTACGGTTTGGTTTTTCATAAAAGTCCTTTCATTCGTCCCCTCAGACGCTGTCATCAGTATTTCTTACGTTACACGCACGTGGGCAGTTCTGTTTCCAGTGACAATAAACGAGGCTATAAAATATAACTACGTCATAAAATTTTATTGGATTGAAGTTACAAAGATCGTGGTAGAAAAATATTTCTTGGGTAGGGCAATGTTGATGAATTACGGTTATTTGACTCGTCCGGGGTTTTGCTGCAAAATTTGGTTGATAAAATAGGAGATAAATATCGCATCATTATTTATTTTTATTTACCACTTTAGAAGATAAAAAATAATATATTGTGTGATTGATGATAGAGATTTATGAGCATGTCTTAGAGAAAAGCGTTTGACTTCAGATATTATATAAAAGTGTTTTTTTTTTTTTTTACTTCATGCATGGAAATTCTTTGTATTTAAAATATATATATGTATAATACGATTCACAATTTTGTTAAGAAATAATTTTTGCGAAATTATTCTATACTTACAGCATTATTTTTGCCATGAAAACAACATTGTTTTTATGTTTTCTTAACTAAAATTAACTTTTTTTTTTTGTCAAATACTGGAGTAAAAGAAGTTTTTTTTTAAACTTTATTTGTACACTTTGTTGGTATTAAGGAAACTATTACTAATACATATTTTACTATTTTTGATAAACATTGTTTTTTTTTTTTTTTTTTTTTTTTTTTTTTTTTTTTTTTCTAGAAAGACACGTTTGTGAATTTTCAAAATATATCAGACGAGTTTCAATCTTAAGCAACTAGTAATAGTAATGAGAAAATAAAATATAATAATTTAACAACTGATGTAGTAAAAATTACTGTTAAGGTATCTATATATATAAAAGAAAGTCGTGTTAGTTACACTATTTATAAATCAAGAACGGCTGTACCGATATGGCTAAAAATTGGTGGGTAGGTAGCTTAGAGCCAGGAGACGGACATAGGCTATAATTATATGTGTCAGTTACATAAATAGAAAAACTGATTTATTGACTAAGCCTTTTTACTAAGCCTTTTTTGACACCTCCATGGCTGAGCGACATAAAGCACACGTTCTGGCAGGTTCCGGAACGCAGTAAACAGATTGTAAGTTAGCGGTGCGTTGAGTGTTATTTGACTTTTTCGTGAAATAAATTATAAACAAACGCGTTACTTCCCTTGAAATTTATATGTGATAAGCTGTCAGAAACGATTGCTCATTCCTAGGATCCCGATGATCCCAACCGATATGCCGTTTGAATTTAAAAGACTTCAATTTCCGATCCGTCTTGCATTTGTCATGACCTTTAACAAATCACAAGGCCAATCCTTAAAAGTTTGTGGTTTGAATCTAGAACATCATTGTTTTTCCCATGGTCAGTTATATGTGGCATGTTTACAGGTCGGAATACCATCTGCGTTGTTTCTTTTTGCGTCTGATAATAAATAAAAAAATGTTGTGCATCACCAGGTACTTTAGTGAAGAGCAACCTATATACTAAAATACAGAAACAACAATGAATGATTAATGTAGGTACTTAATTTTTTTTGTATTTTCTAATAATAAAAAACTTAATAAATTCAAAAAATTTCTTATTTATTGCCTTTAAGGCGGAACAGAGTTCGCCGGGTCAGCTAGTACTTTATAAATTTAGCTGTTTATATAAAACTGTTGCTTCGAACTAAAATAAATATTTCTGACACTTCTTGAAGGTAATTGAGAGCAATTATTTTGATTTATTTTTAAGTTTTACATTCCTAATTCTAGTTTTGGATTTTTTTTTTTTTTTATGAAACTGCATAACTTTACTCAACGTCTCCAAGCAACGATATACGTTCAAAATGCATTAGCCTTAAAGTTTTTCCAAACAAAAAAGTAATTTTGATCGACTAAAAAATTTTTGATAAACTCATTGCACAGCACCATTTTGCCATTGTGTGCAAAAAATACGGGAAATTAAAAAATGCTTTAAGAAAACTCAACAGAGCGAACATATCCTTTAAATATTTTTACATAATTGAATTACATGTAAATTTGTAGTGTAAGAAAAAGACAAGTCCTTCATCAAAAAAAAAAAAAAAAAAAAAAAAGAAAACTTAAAGTTTATATAGTTGTGCTATTTATTATTCGAATTTCTGGAGGAATCTATTTTCTGGAAAAGCATGGTTCGTTAGTCCTCTTCTTTGAACCTGCCGACATAAGCACAAAACAAATATCAAGTGAAGAACAAAAGAATAACTGATTTTTTTGTCGTATTGATTTGTTGAATATTCTTGCTTGGGTTTGTCATTTTTCTAAGAAAGAAACTGAATACCTCTTGCTTTTGTCAGTTACTTTTGGAAAACTGCCTGGATCGATACATATTGTGGGATACCTACTTGCAGATTGTAGTATGTGTTGCAGTTACAGACAGCATTAGTTGATACTAATATAAGTGAGAAAGAAAAAGCAATCTATGATAATATCTTTATCATTTTTTATTTATTTTTAAACCAAACTCAATTCTCTAAGTGTACATTATTCAAAAGAACAATTTCATATCAATTTCAAAATACAAATAATTAAATAATCCAATGGTTAAAAGCAATTTACTGTGACAGTCACACAAATGTAGTTTTAGAGAATGTATATTTAAGCACACTCACACCAGCCACGTTCCGTGAAGGAATGCCCAGGGTAGGCAGATGAGATGATTTGGGGAATAATACATATTTTGAAAAACGCGTATGATATTAACCGCATTAAAACAGTATAAATATGAATGATATTTACGTAGTCCTAGTATAAACATATGTACAAAGGTATTCATCTAGTTCTGTAGAATATCCACATTCTACTTTCTTTCGTTGTAGTGAAAATAACCGTGACTTTCATAAAAATTGAAAGTGGTGTTTTTTTTTCTTTTTATTTACTTTATTTTTCTATGAATATCAAAATAAGATATGAAAGTCTTTAATTTGTCATTATATTCCTTGTATAGCTCATAATTATTTTTATGGCCGAAAATATTTACTCTACAAAAACCATTGTGGCTGGTATATATAGTCAAAATTAACTGCAAAAACTTTTGTTTCTTGAAACAGGTGGCTCAGTTCATTTTTCAAGAATAAAATCAAGCACAGTTTTTATACATTTGTCACAAAAAACTTGTTCCCCTAAATATCTGCTAAATCTGCTATCAGTCTTATAATGTCAATAAAGTTTCTGTACTTTTTGTTAGACTGCTGAATGCATCCTTATCAACTCCAAAAGCTAATTTTTTGAAATTTTCATTCAAGTACTAATGATTGGAAACCCGTACTTTTAATCTTTAGCAAACATATCCTGAAGTAAATTATATATATATATTTTTTTTTTGAATTAATATTTATTATTATGCTTTTATTAGTTTCACATGGTGAGTTTGTTTGTATGTGTGTATGTATGTAGGTAACTCTGAATAAGATATAAAATTCACGTTCTTTACAAATACAAAAGTAATGAATTTAACGCTATTATTAGTACTAAAGGCCAAATTTTTTTTTCATGTTGATGTATTATAAGTGTTTTAGTAGTTTGTATGTAACTCTAAATCTTAATCTTAATACTATTATAAATGCGAAAGTTTGGATGTTTGGATGTTTGGATGGATGGATGTTTGTTCCTCTTTCACGCAAAAACTACTGAATGGATTTTAATGAAACTTTTACCGTAATGTAGCTTATACATCAGAATAACACATAGGCTATAATTTCTAACGATATTCGAAAAAGTTTGATTGGTAGCGCTTTTTTCATTCCAATTTAAGGTACATTTTTCGCATAAATTCGCGAAGGCTTCCAGCAAAGTAATTCAGTATTTAGTGCATCATCTCAACTCCCTGTCGATAGCTAGAATTGCGTATATCATTTCCGCTTTTTGCATTAAATGTTCAAGGCTTTTCTCAAGTCAAATCAAAAAGTAATTTTTTTTTCAGCTTCATGGTTAATATAAAGGTTTTTACATAGACATTGGAAACGAACGCGCCAGCTCTTGAACGAGCTTTTACTCTATGATTTGTATTTTAAAACATTAGTAGATTGTTCACGGCGTCAATTATTTTCTCGAATTTTGTAAATATGTGTTTTAGAGTATCGGTAACGTAACCGCTAGAAGAGATTGGCAACTAATAAATGGGGTATAACTTTGATATACCCCCCCCCAAAAATTACTCGCCAAATCTGGAACTCCCTACGGACTCTTTAGGGTTGCTGTTTCCTATTTTGGTGTTGCCAATTTAGGTTTTTACAGCTAATTTAGGTTTTTGCTGTTGCCAAATTTAGTATTTTCTTGCATTTGTACCATTTTTTGAGTTTATTTTTTGAAGTTTTGTGGCAATAATTTTTGTGGCAACAGGTTTTTTGCTTGACGAGAAAAAAAAGTCGCCAAATTTCCGATTTGGGGCTTATATCAAAGTAGTTCCATAAATGGATTAGGTTCATTATTTTCCAATTTGATGGAGCTTTAAATAAAACTTAACGGTATTTCTTCAATTTGTTTGCTTTGATTGGTCACTTTCTCTGGTACTTATAATAGGGCAGTTCCTTAGTATCCGATTGAACAGGAATTTTGCCAAATTTGCTGCAAGATTTTAATAACTGAGATTCTCGGCGATTTTTTCAACTGACGCCTATTTTTGTGCCGAAGACTACGTAATAATACTTTACTTTTTACACGACGTAACCAAAATAAACTGATTATTGTCTGATATTTATCGACTGCAGCAAAATATCAATCATCGATATAATACTCCCACATTTGAAAAGTTCAGTTTTTTTTTCTTTTGTTTTCCGATTCCGAATGTATCCATTAAAAACCTTTTTAAAATTATGTCAAAAAGTAAAGTAATCCACATACTAAATTAATAAAACCCTTAAACAAGACTAAAATTACCACTAATTTGCATTTTTGCATAAATAACTGCTAAATGTTCCCTATTAATTTCGAAATCATTTAGGACAAAAACTTTTAACGTCATTTTGTGATCAGCAATAGTATCTCAGAATTTGACAACTATTTCTCTGTGACAAAAATTAGTGACATAATAATACTTAATGTATTTTCATAAAGTAAGTAGGGAAGCACAATTATCCTAGGTATCCCAAAACAGTTACGCAAAAATTTGGCGACATTAAAATCGCCAAGCGGTGTGTTCTGAGTTCTTTCAGTTCAGGAAAAAAAAAACAAAGGTGATTATATAAATTGTTTCTCAATATTATTACTGACCCAGGCAACGCCGGGTATTTTTGCTAGTACTATTATATATGCGAGAGTTTGAATGGATGTATGGATGTATGGATGTTTGTTCCTCTTTCACGCAAAAACTACTGAAAGGATTTTAATGAAACTTTTACCATAATGTAGCTTATACATCAGAAAAACACATAGGCTATAATTTATAACGATATTCGAAATAGTTCGATTGGTGGCGTTTTTTCAGTCCAATTAAGGTACATTTTCCGCATAAATCCGCGAAGGCTTTCAACAAACTAATTCAATATTTAGTGCATCATCTCAACTCCCTGTCGATAGCTAGAATTGCGTGTATCATTTCCGCTTTTCGCATTAAATTTTCAAGGCTATTCTCAAGTCAAATCAAAATCGCTAACGAGCTTGTACCATGATTTGTATTCAAAACATTTTGTGGTTACGAAATAGAAACCCATGTCACTCATACACTACAGAATTACTTCTCAAGTATTCACACAGACAGCATCATCCAGATTTTACCATCCGATGTCTGTAACTACATCAAGCGCTGCAAAAAAAAAAAAAAAGAGCCCGGGGATTGATGGAATCTCCAACACCCTCATTAAAAACCTACCCCTTAGAACAATTTTTTATCTGACCCAGTTAATTAATTCCATCATTAGATTAGGTATTTTCCCTTGCTCCTGGAAAACTGCCATTATAAGTACGGTTTTGAAACCGGGCAAACCCCGTTCTCAGCCGGCTAGCTACCGGCCAATCAGCTTACTCCCCACTTTTTCAAAATAAGCGGAAGCATGTATACACGATATACTTAGCTTTCTAAATTCTAATAATCTTACCCCCCCCCCAGAACAGTTTGGCTTCCGCAAGAAACACTGTACAACGCATCAGCTACTCCGTGCCGTAGAAAACATACGACACGAAAGGAGCAAGGGTAACTCATCTACAGCACTCTTTCTTGACAGTGCTAAGGCATTTGATAGGGTCTGGATACCTGCACTACTCTACAAACTCATACGCCTTGGGATCCCCCATGCATACATAAACATAATTAACTCCTATCTCACTGATAGGCACTTTGTCGCTCGTGTGAACAACACTTTATCTGTACCCAAACGCATTAATGCGGGCATGTCTCAGGGCAGCATACTGGGACCAACGTTATATACATTTTTTACGAACGACATCCCACGCACTGACAACACTCAGCTTGCCATTTACGCAGATGACACCTCCATTCTAGCCTCTGCCAGGGAACCTAAACTTGCCTCTGCAGCAATACAATACCACCTCAATATGCTAGATATCTGGTTACGCACCTGGAAAATTGAAGTAAATGCTTCCAAGAGCATAGCAATCTCTTTTTTCACCAGAGTCCCACCCCTTAAGCTCTACTTGGACACCAAACCCATTGACTGGGCTTATACTGCGTCCTACCTTGGGCTTATTTTTGACAGAAACCTCACTTAAAGACATCACATTGAAAACGTCCAATCAAAATTTATCCAGGCGAAAGCCTCTCTCTCCTCCCTCATCCACCGTCCTAGCGTTATGTCTACCGACAATAAGCTTTTACTTTACAAAATGTGCCTTAGACCCATCCTGACCTATGGGCCACCCATTTGGGCCACCTCTGCACCCTCAAATTTTCAACGTGTTGAAAATCAACAACGAATCATGGTCCGTGACGCCGTAGACCCCGAATGGTATGTTCGTACGGACAAAATCATCGAGGAAATTGGTATTCCAACGCTCAAAGAGTTTTCCAAAAAAACTTGCCAAGAGATTCTTTGAAAGAATCACCCTGGTCCGAAACGACTTGCTGGACAGGCTTCCGGATTACGATCCGACTGACCCGGCAAACCATAACAGGCCCCGTGCCCTGCTCAGGCAACTATAGCGCACGGTGATTCTCGGCGGTTCGCCCTCAAGAATCTCCGGTTTGCAGATAGGGATGCTGTCCCGGCGATGGACTTTTTATTTTTTTATATTTTTATTATTATAATTTTATTATACAAAAACTGCCTAAGGACCTTATATTTTCTTTACTTAACTTTTTATCATTGTTCAGAAAAGGTTAATTGCTTAACCACCAAAAACTCTTGGTTTTCTATGCGGGGAAAAAAAAACAACTTTTGCTATTTCCAATTTTATTTTTCATTTGTACTTATATTCATGTTAGCTTTATTAAATTTAAACTTTTATTTAAATCTAAGCAATTCCTCTTGGCACATTTACCAGCTCACAATTTTTCCAGGCTCATGCCGCTCTTCATTCTTACCCAATGAAAAGACAGGAAGGTAAGGGGCTCCGCCACAGGTACTTCCAAGTACATAAATAAATGACTTTCGTCCTAGGTATATGTAGAATATGTATCCGTAAGCAATGTGTTTTTTTATTGTGCTTTGAAACGTGCAGATATTATTTTGTAGTTTAAATTGTATTCTACAGTATTTTCTGTAGTAAGAATTGTTCACTGCATCAATTATTTTCGCGAGTTTTGTAAATATGTTTTAGAATATCGGTAACGTAATCGCTAGATGAGATTGGCAACTAATAAATGAGTTATATTCATTATTTTCCAATTTTATGGAGCTTTAAATGCAACTTTTCGGCATTTCTTAAATTTGTTTTCGTTGATTTAGCACTTTCTGGGGGTATTTACAATTGAGCAGTTACTTAGTATCCAATTGAACAGGAATTTTGCCAAATTTGTTGCTAGATTTTAATCACCGGTTAATCCAAGCAAATTGAAAGGTACGGGGGTCTCTGGGATGCTAAATGGTTAAATGCAAGATTTTAATAACTGAGATGCTCGGAGATTTTTTCAACTAACGCCAGTTTTTGTACCAAAGACTACGCAATAATACTTTACTTCTTACACTACGTAACCAAAATAAAACGATTATTGTCTGATATTTATCGACTGAGACAAAATCTTAATCATCGAAATAATACTCCCACATTCGAAACCCAGTTTTTTTTCTTTTGTTGGCCTATTCCGTATGTATCCAATAAAAACCTTTTTAAAATTATGTCACAACGTAAGGTAATCCGCATACTAAATTAATCAAACCCTTAAACAAGACTACATTACCATTAATTTGCGTTTTTGCGCAAATAATTGTCAAATGTTCCCTATTAATTTCGAAATCATTGAGTTCAAAAACTTTTAGCGTCATTTTTTGGTCGGCAATAGTATCTCAGCATTTGATAACTATTTCTCTGAGACAAAAATTAGTGACATAATAATACTTAATGTATTTTCATAAAGTAGGGAGGGGAGTAAAATTATTCTAGGTATCCCAAAACAGTTACCGCAAATTTGGTGTGTTTTGAGTTCTTTCAGTTCAGGAAAAAAACCCAAAGGTGAGTATAAACTGTTTCTATAAATTATTACTGACTCAGGCAACGCCGGGTATTTTTGCTAGTATAGGATAAAATTAACGTTCTTTGCAAATATAAAAGTAACGTATTTGATACTATTATCTATGTATAAATAAAAGCGGGTGTATGTGTATTTGTATGTTTGTTCCTTAAACAAATTCAGTTTTCGTCGGATTTGCATTAAACTTGGCACAGATGTTCTTTGATGCACTATAATTCACATAGGTGGGGTTTTGAAATTTAAAAGAAATCCACAAAGCTCAAAATTCAAAATTTTTGTATCAAAATGGGCATTTTCTTTCAATTTTGATTATATAGAGTAATAGAGATAAGATTTTGAGCATACAAATTGACAAAATTTAATACATTTAAACATGAATATTTTCCAACAAAGATTACGATTAAAAAAGGAACTATCAATTTAAGGCTCAACTATTTAAAACAGGAAAAAAAAAAGGTGAATGAATTGTTTCTCAATATTATTACTGACACAGGCAACGCCGGGTAGTTTTGCAAGTTAATACTAGAGGCTAAACTAAATTACATGTTGATGTATTATAAGTGCATCTAAATACGTATTTTTTAGGTTTTTTTAAAACTAATTTAAAGGTTGCAATACACCGCCAACTCGGCCGTTTCCATCCATGGACTACAGTTTCGTGCTTATAATGCATGGAATAGGTAAGTAACCGAGTTGGAGGCAAAAATCCTCTTATAGAGCAAAGAGATCCAAAGAAACAAAAATTGGTAGCTAATGTGAAATTAGAATACCAGCGAGCGACCATACTTGGTACGGAACAACTCGTACATTTTGCGAGTTGTACCGTTCTAAATACCGTACTACCGGATAAGCACAAAACTGTAGTCCATGGAAGGAAATGGCCGAGTGGGCGGTGTATTGCATGTTTCTGGCACAGCCTTTGCTTAGGGGCTGTTACTCATTGCTTCAATTTAAAGGGGTTTTTTTTTATTTATTTATTTGAAGGTCTTACATTAAAAAATATGTATAACCAAAAAAACTTAATCATTACTGCTTCAAAATTAGTTTCTTTACTGAAGCTAGATATTAATTTTTCTTAATATTTACCTTAAGTAAAGTAATCTTTACTTTCCTACCCGTTTGCTCCGGACAAATGTACATTTATTTCTGATGATTTAAAAATATTAACCTTTGTTCTTTTCAAAACATGAGAATTTGCTGCATTTCAATAAAAACGCTATTGGAGTATAATAAAGTATAATAAAGTCAGTTCTGTATGATTATGCATTTATAATGCCTCCAAAAACCTATGTTTAAATAAATATTGTTATTTCTCAATACTAGAGCAATGAATTAGCTTTTGTTTCAAATGTTGAACTAAAAGGAGTGCGCAGTTTCTGTTTCATTGCCAGACATTTATCATCCAAAATATTTTAGCTGCTTTATTTTAGGTTTGTCATTCAATGGTACTCCAAGGACCCATTGTGAGAAATATAACTTTAAACTGTTTATTACTACACTCAATTGTCCTTTTATTCTACTTATATAGAATGCGACAAAATTAACTCCCACATTTCAAATGCGACTAGTAAAACAATAAGAAAAACTTCTTTGCATTTAAAAAATATAATAATTACAATTTGTGTTATACTCTTTCACAAAAAATTGACTCACCAAGAAAGAGTGCAATCTTGTACAATATAAAGACAACATTGATACAAGAAAATGATGATGAAAAAACGTATATACAATTTATTAAAGTAAAAACCCGAATTGTATGGAATTTTCGGAACCTTATTGAGCCATCTCTAATATAAATACACGAGGTGATGCAACGAGCTTTGTGGCCTAAATATGCGATGTCCTACTATATACCGTTAAACGCGCCCCTAAAGCGATCAAACTTGTAGGCTGTCCAACTGACCATCCCAAGTGATACCAGACATGCTCTATCTGTGAAGAATTGGATTAAGCGGATCAGAGATGACCATAAAGTAGTGGAGTAAGTCCTGTGACACCCTTGCTGTGTGTCAGCAACGTAGTCATCTTTAAAATTGGCTAATGGAAGCCCTGCCAAGATATTTAATATATTCTACAACATATCGAACTCATCGCTGAACTGTCAAATTGCTGCGGATCAATAATTCATTTCTTTCCGTTACAGGTCCCCCGTACCTGCACGTGGTTTAAACGGTTGGAAGGAGTACTGAAAAGCTCTGTTTTTTTTTTTTTTTTTTTTTTTTTTTTTTTTTTTTTTTTTTTTTTTTTTTTTTTTTAAATCCAAACCAGGAGCCGAGCAAACCTTATGTCTAGTGCCTCAAGAGATGCTGATTCACTTAGAGGACTTTCTGAACACGAAGATATTCTAAAGTCCTGAGCCACCATTAGTGAAGAATGGATCTTTGGTCGGCTAAGATCGAACTCGGGACTGTTTAGTTACGAGTCCGAGGCTTAATCGATCGAGCCTCCACGGCTCCGTGCGTATAAATATAAGGGTTTGCCGTGTGTCGGTGCAATAGCTCCTCCAGCAAAACCCTAATTGAGGCATTCATCACTACGCATCAACATACATTCACGAGTGTCATAACCGCCAAAATGATCCTGGATCAGTTGCTTAAACAATTTATTTCCATTTAGCTACAATCCATTCCAGTAGAGCGCGATCCTTCTCCAAAACACGACGACTTGGCAAAAATCCTAATTTTTCCTTCGTTTTCAGTGGACTACTGTTCCTACAATTGCAGCGATCTTAAAGGGTGCCATCGCATTCGATACACGATCATCCCTAATATTAGTTCTGAACAAATTAACATCCCAACTATAAATACATGACATGTTTCAGTCATGTGTGTTGGGCTTAAATGTCTCATTAGGCGTTTTGCGCAGGAAAACAATCTTTCACACCAAAGCAAGGAGTCGGTCACAGTATCATCTTTGTTTTATTAGCACCTGCTCTGACCATTTCGATCTCCAGATTTGTCCTAGATCAAGTATATCTGGGGTCTTCTGCAACCACTCAACAAAAAAATTGAAAATTCGACAAATTTTAGCTATTGACTATTATTATTTATCATTAAAGTGAGCTGGATTTTACAGCCTATAAGAGCTGGAACAAAATAATGAGAATAATAGTAGTTCTGTATTTATGTCTGGGATGATTTCCTACTAAGCGTTATTAAACAAAGCACTATGTGTATAAGAAAGCTTCAATCAATCCACGAATTAATCGTTTCATGCAAAATACATTGCTATTGAATTCATTGATAATTCCAAGCGTTTTCTCTAATTAGCTTTTAATGCTACAATGAAACTTAATCGACACAAAAAGAATTTTGTCAAGACAACAAATAGAAAAACCATTGCCAAATCTTAATATTTTATTTTACAAGTTTTTCTAATCACTCCAATAGATAGAAATAAATCCACCATGAATACGTATCAAAATAAAGAGAAATCTTGGCAAACGTCCTATCTGCAAGAATCAGTATGACAGTAACTAAGTATACGTGTCGATTTTCCGACATTATGGCTTACAGCAATTGACGGTTTCAATGAATCAAGAAACAGCGTAACTTTCTTAGTTGTCACATCTCAACGATGACCCTATTTGTTTCATTGGCTCAGACCCCTTCCAAATCTCCATAAAATATAGCACCTCATATTGAACTGCTTTTTTATCTATAAAGAATTCCCGTAATACTTGTTCTTCTGATGAAGATATATTTCAGCCTGATGATGAACTTGCCCTTTTCAGGAAAGGTAAATTGCGTTAGTGTTGTCTTTTTATGGGAGAAATCGCGTGACGTTATTGAACAAGAAAGAAATAACTTGTCATATTCATTAAATAAAATGAAAATTTTCGAATTATATGTCTTATAAGACGAGGTAAAACATAGAAGTTTCTTTCATAAATCAGATACATCTCTACACTTTCTTAAAATTTTTAATAATGCCAGACAGTTCAGGTTACAGCAGTAATCTAATCTATAAATAGATAACAAGTAGGAGAATGAGAAGGAAAATGATTTTCTTAGAACAACTTGTTTTTTTTTTTTCCAGAATGAATAAATTGAAATTTAAAAAATATACATAGCAGAAAGAAAGATCGATGCATTTTTATAATAAACTTGCATTAATGTATTTTTATTTTTGACAGTAAATCTGTACGATAAAAAAAGCGGAAACGTATCACTTTTTTATGGGGCAAATTATATATAAGGGTGATTCCATACCAACTCACCGAATGGGGGTCGCACGACCGACTCGGATTTTCTTTTAATTTGGCAATGAATTAGTTGCACTAATTTTAATTCTTCAAGCATGGCTTTATATTAAATTATTTATTTAATTATTTTGTAAATATTTAACTGTTAATAAGGTAAAATGGAATTCGATGCTGAAATTAATAGCTCTTTATCACCATGCTCAGTTAGTAGCCCATCAAATGAAATTTGTCCTAAAATATCCTACATGAAACGAAAACACCTCATTTCTTTTCCTGATATTCATACGATATTCAAGAAATTCTGCAATTAAAAACAGGAATATCCCAATCACAAGATTGGGTATTGCTTATAATATAAATATTTAGAGCTCCTTTATGTTAATCAATTTATCAAGAAAGTATTTAGTGCTTTATAATTATGAATGCATAATGCTCAGTAGGGTGGAGCGAAAAAAATGCATTTTTGATTTTCGTAAACGGGTACCTTTCATTTACTGTGAATGAGGCTAAGTAATAATTCTGTGAAATATTTCACTTTTGTGACGTTATCTTTAGTCTGCGCATTTGCCCTAAAATTTTGAAATTTTTGATTTTTTTTAAATTTTTCAAATTTTTTTTAAAAATATGTCAAATGATAAAACGAGTGACGGGTGGTTATTAAATGGAAGAAAAAGGTTTGAAATATACAAAGAATTTTTTAAAACCATTTTTGATTACGATTTCAGTCTGCGCATTTGGCCCAAAATTCATCAAATTTCCCAAAAGTTCTTATATTTTCAAAAATTTTTAACTCAGCATTTCCCTCGCAATATTCACTTGAAGTGTCTTCAAACCTGGTTTTATTCATTTTGTTATTAATTTGAACCGTGCAACTCTTCGCTAGCTCATGTGGACCAAGAACTCACCACGAGGAGGTAAGCGCATTTCTAGTCCTACACGTGAGCCTTCACACACACTTTCCTTCCAACCAATGCGAGCACGTATTTATTTTTCTTAGATACGTCTTTAACAATTAAATTGTTCCTTTGTGTCGTAAATTGATCAAATATTTTCATCAGATATCCTAGTTTTTACTAACCTTTTTCTTCTCCTGTGATTAAATACCAATTTTGAAGAGCTTGTGACCTTTTTGACAGCTCTTTCAACTGATTGACTCTTGAATGGAAGTTTAAAAAGAGCGCATTCAGAAATCATATTAAATTCTCAGTTACCAGTAATCTTTTTAAATATTGTGTTGTTAAATTACGTGTAAAAGGTAGCTTCCCAAGCAGCACAAAGGCGTTCAAAACACGTTCTGCAACACGTACAGAGCGCACCAGCCGCCACGTTCAAAACACGTTCTCGCAGCACGTGTTGTCAACGTCTATGTGTCTCATCGATCGATGGTAATATGACTCGTCGAAATCTGGTGTTGACCACCTTTTTTTGTCCCAGTTTTGAACGTGGAGTGATAGGTTATATTTAGGTTCTGGAAATACGTTTGTTTTCAGTGCTCCCCAGCTGAAAAAGTATACTACGTATACCCCACTATCCGATGGCCGTGACGTGTTTTAACCGTGACGTCATTTTTGATCCACCATTTTTGATCCATGATCGTCGCCATCTTGGTTTTAATCATTTAATTAATTTATTTTATTTAACTATTGATTGTTTAATTACTTTGAATTTAATATATTCATTCCGCGGGATTCGAACGCGGGTCCCTTGCGATTCCAGCCGGAGACACTAACCACTATACGCTACTTGATCTCATCGAGAGAGAAAAATAATACTTTAAATGAAAATTTCTTTTTGCAGGAGGCGCCATCTATGAAAGACTAAGGGCGTAAATCATATAATTTTATTAGTATGAATGCAATGTTTTTTTACTGAAATGCATGCAAATCTGATTAGGATCTTGGAAGAAAGAGTTGTTTAGGATAAAACTTAAAGTTTCTGCAGGTATTATTCCTCTTCCCTTTCTAAAAAGCAGCAATTCACGACCTCAATTCTGAGAAATTAAGCACCTCCTTAAGCACTGAAATGATACCGTGATAATATCAGGGCTGCAGAGTCGGAGGAAAAATGGTCGACTCCGACTCCGACTCCGGGATTTTAAAACTTTCGACTCCGACTCCGACTCCCGACTCCTACTTTTTTTGAAATTATTTGTTTTTTTACCCAAATGTAAAGAGGGAAAAACCCTAAACAAAGGTTGAATTATTAAGTCCATTTTTAAAAGTTTCATTTTTATTCATGGTCATAGCCAGGACTCACTTTAGGGAGGGGGAGCAAGCTGGGGTATCCCAGTTGGAGGTCATGGGAGGTCATTGTGACCTCTCGAAAAGTTTAATTTGGTCATGAATTCTCGCAGGTAATTTCACCACATTTACCTCAATTCTCGGAGATCACTGTGACCTCCCAAAAAGTTCATTTTCTCCAGAGCAAATGACAAGTGCCGCTCTTGTCATTTGACTCCGTACAAAACTAATCCTTTTCTTGTTAAATGGCCAGATTTTATTTTAACACAATGCATTTTTGCTGCAAATATTTTTCATTATCTTGCATAAGCCCATACATAGCAATTCGTTTCACAAAGCAAACCCGCCATTTTGAAGCCCTTTTTAATGATTCTAGATGCTTAGGATTTGGATATTGGACGCTGATAATTTGTATCTGTTAGTTTCAAAGATATGTTTTCACCACCATAAAATTTCATCGAAATCGAAGGTGGTTGGAGTCGGAGTCGGAGTCGACATGTCTTTCAGCAACTCCGACTCCGACTCCTTTAGTCCAAAATCAGTCCGACTCCGATTCTTCGACTCCGACTCCGACTCCGCAGCCCTGGATAATATTACTGTTTTTGCACGTCAAATATCACGTTCCTTAAGCACTGAAATGACACCGTGATAATATTACTGTTTTTGCACGTCAAATATCACGTTCCTTAAGCACTGAAATGACACCGTGATAATATTACTGTTTTTGCACGTCAAATATCACGTTCCTTAAGCACTGAAATGACACCGTGATAATATTACTGTTTTTGCACGTCAAATATCACGTTCCTTAAGCACTGAAATGACACCGTGATAATATTACTGTTTTTGCACGTCAAATATCACGTTCCTTAAGCACTGAAATGACACCGTGATAATATTACTGTTTTTGCACGTCAAATATCACGTTCTTTAAGCACTGAAATGACACCGTGATAATATTACTGTTTTTGCACGTCGAATATAACGTTCAAGTGACACTTAGCACCGTTATTTGACCAATAACACCATTTTTGCACCAAATTTGAACGTTCTGGTGCTGCTGGGGTTTGTAATTTCCACATCATGACAAGAAATCATATCGATGTATTCTGATTTTTTATTTGTGTATGTAATGTATAAAAATAGATTTTTACCTATTTTTGGGATCTGAACTTGTTTTCTTGTTTGGTTTTTAGATTGAGCGTTGATAGTACGATTTAAAACAAGTTTCTTTATATGCTCTCTCTTATGAACTAACTAGATTATTACCCGGCGTTTCGCGGGTTCCTATTAATACAACATAGCTCTAAAAATATTTGAATGAATTATATCCATATGGGAGCATAAAAACTTATTTCATGCTAAAATGAAATAGGTGAGCCTAAAATTGATAATTCATTGTTCATCGTAGTCTTTGTTAGGAAATACTCCTATTTAACTGTGTTAAATTTAATCATTTTATATGCTCAAAGGCTCTATTGCTATATCCATTCAAAATTGAAAGAAAATGGCCATTTTGAAACAGAAAATTTAAATTTTGAGCTTTTTGGATTTTTTTAGAATTTCAAAACTCCGCCTATGTGAATTCTAGCACATGAAGGAACTTTTGTGCCAAGTTTGATGAAAATCCGACGAAAACTGTGGATTTGTACAAGGAACAAACATACATACATCCATTTTTATGTATATTAATATCGATAATAGCATATTTCTAGGGTGCCAAGTATACATTGTTTTGAATGGATGTGAATACAATTTTCTGCTTCTTCCTGGAGAGATAAACGTAACTCTTTATAATCTCACTAAAATTGATAGCTAAGTTAGTAACGTGTGCACTTCATCCTAAAAAAGCAAGGACACTTTTACCGCGAAAGTTACAAATTCTTTTAAAAATTATAGTCTAAAGATTATGTTTGCTGTAGTCAACCAGACTTGGGAAAACTTTCTTAGACTTCTGTTTCATAATTTTTTGGATATTTTTCCCGTCAAAACTACCTTTCTCATCTCATGAATTTACTGCTGTTCGGTACTTAAATCATTTTTATTGTCACCATCGATCTGATCAATGACAAACTCTATAGGTTCATACTAAACTGATTTGAAAGTATAGCAGTTGTTTAGCTTCGTTCAACAGGTTCAAAAAATCACTTTGGTCCACTGGTAGGTCCATCTAGCTTTTGCAAAAAAATGCCGCAAATTAAGTTCATTTAAATGTAATTGGCAAATATCCCATTACAGAGGATTGCCAAGTTTTTCTTCCAGTTTCCGCATTACACCTTTGTATTTTCCTGTCTTTGTAGTGCATCCATCAAAACCAATGCGAGCAAATTCCTACGCAAAGAAACACTTTTTTGTTCCTGACTAGTCTAAGAAGTGCACATGTGTGCACTCTATGGTTGGAAGCAAAAGAGGAACGCGGGTGGCACCCAAAGTGCGGCCACTTCCACGTGGTGAGTCCTGGGTAATTTCAATGAGAAAGCAAAGAGTTGAGTAGTTCAAAGAAAAAACAAAATGATTCAGAAAATGTTTTGAAGGCTCTTTAAGTAATTATTGAGAGAAAATATTAAATTATAAAAATGTTTGCTCAATATTGAAAATATCGGAAATTTCGGAAAATTTGATGAACTTTGGGCTTAAATGCGCAGACTGAAATCGTAATCTAAAATGTTTTTTTAAAAATTCTTTGTATAATTCAAACCTTTTTCTTCCATTTAATAACCTTCCGTCACTTGTTTTATCATTTGCAATATTTTTTTAAAAAATTTTAAAAATCTAAAAAAAATCAAAAATTTCAAAACTTTACGCCAAATGCGCAGACTAAAGATAACGTCGCAAAAGTGAAATATTTCACAGAATTATTACTTAGCCTCATTCACAGTAAATGAAAGGTACCCGTTTACGAAAATCAAAAATTCATTTTTTTCGCTCCACCCTAAGCTCAGGAATCAGAGAAATACTATTTCTTGTTTTCATCAATTATCTAATTTATTGTTCAATGATTTAATAAATTACATTTCATGACATATTGGGTAGATAATACAGCTATTAATAAATATATCGTTATTTTTTGGTTTAATTAATTTTAAGTCCATGACAGGGGGAACAAAAGCATATGGTCGTCTCGAAAAACATGCATATACTGTCAGCAGGAAATCTCTTAATGGAAGAAATAACCAAAAGTAAACTCTTTTCCTGTGAATAGCTAACATATCAGTGGCTTGTTTTAAGAAAAATTAAAGTTTCTACTGCTCCCCCTTTATCAGAAAAATGGCTGCCAAGATGGCCAAAAACGCATGTTTTTGCCTTATGGCTTATCTTTAAGCTTAAATATTTCCAAGAAGGAGTGAGAAATCCAAGTTATGCATTGTGTAACCATTTATAGTAAACATATGTACACTACCAGAAAGTGAGTCAACCTTTGGTTATGTCTTCCTTTTTTTGGAATAAATTCCTCAATTGCCCTGTACCTTAGCAATTTTCATTATGAACATTCTAGTATTTTTTTCTAGATGCCTGGAATAACTAGTTTCCATATATATCTAGCACTTTGATTTTGCATGAGTACGATTTTTTATAAAAAAATGATAAAATAACATCACTTTTTTAGGATTTTGACGTGGCGGACAAACTTTGAGGGCATGTATCTCAGAAAATAAGTGGATCAGGAACCTAATAATTTGGACTTTTCCATGCCTCTATATGATCAACATGCGTGCCAAATTAAAAGAAAATCCAAGTTGGTCGTGCGACCAACTGTTCTTTTTTCTGGTGAGTTGGTATGGAATCACTCATAATATAATATAAATAACTACATTTAATAAAACACATTTCTAACGAAATGTTTTCCATTTGATTATTACATTTTTCGGATAAAATAAAAGAATGATTGATTAAAGGAATAGATTATGAAACCATAAACAAATTAAAAATCAATAAAATACGTAAATTAACATCACAAATGAGTAAATAATATAGTGAATGAATTCATTAAAAGGTGAATGATAAAAAAAATAGCTATCTTTAAATAATTTAGGACATTTTAGGTAGAGCTATAAATATTTTTGAGGAAAGTGTTGCTTTTCACTTGTTATTCTTCATAGCTCGGAACTTTTTACTTAAATTTTTGTTCATTTTCATCCTGTCAATATAAAAATGGTGTGTGTGGGGAGGGGGGTGTAGAATCAAAAGATGTACTTTAAATATTGCAAATAAGTTTTAACCGCTTCAGTAACAGTTTGAAGCATGATATATGTTTTTAATACATCAGATCAAAGTGTTTTTGAAAGTTTTTAACAAAATCATTAAATGTATTTTTCGGTATTATAAATAATAAAAAAATAAATAAAAAACATAAAAAAAAACATCATGCAGACATTTTTTTTCCTTAGAGATGATTCTATCATAAACAGGATTACTCTTTAAAGTATACTTGATGTTTTCGCAAGAAAAAATACAATTCTGAGCTAAGAAATAAGTTGAAATTAGACATCATCCATACGTTTTATACCTTGTAAGTTATCCTTTGTAATGCGTTAAGGAGTATTTGGTGTACTAAATCTCGAATAACGCTGAAACTAAACGAAAATCGAAAGACTAATTTACTTTTAAAATACGTACTTCCTTACTTAAAAATGGAAAAAATAACTTATAAGAGATGCGAACATCGAAATTCAATATTTTTTTTCTGAAAAAGGACACAGAGCTCTCAAATTTACGATCAGTCATAAAAAAGAAAGTATATTTTTCTCAAAGAAGACTTTTTCATGAAAAGATTTGACAAACAGGAAGCTCACTTCTGAATCTAAAAACAAATTTGAGGAGTGTTGGTATAATATAAGAAGAGTAGATTTACTATGTCATTGCTAATATTTTCAAATTTTCTTTCATCACAAGAA